>VZTB01008045.1:175692-202532 GCA_013397245.1 Thryothorus ludovicianus | reverse complement strand
CATGAATAGTACCTTGAGACATTCAGCGCTAAAATTTTAAGACATTGTGAATTTTCGTAACTCACTCCTTCCCATATTGCTTCACTTACCTTTCTCTGCCCCAAAGTAGCAGCTTTATGGATCTTGTCCCTGTGCTGGGCCCTCACTTTCAGAGTCAATAAGATGGGTGGATGAGGGGTTTGGTTGCAGACCAATGCTTTTCTATCTAGCCTATCCAACAGACAGGGGAAGGTACATTCAAATTCTTTATTTCATTTAGCAGCTTTTCTTGCAAATGTGGAAAAATCTGTTCAGTATACAGAAACTTTGACTGACAGTAGGTTCTCTGAGAGATGCTACATATGACACGAGAATATTGTAAAATTTAACTGCAAGAAGAAAGTTGGTAAACGGCATGATTGGAAGTTGCTGATCCAGATTCCTGTCCAGTGTTAACTGCACAGGTGTTTTTAGGGCACAGAAAATATAATGATGGCATGACCCTATTACATATCAAAGTAAAAGATCAAAATGCTGAAGGTTTTCTGAATTTTATTTAGTATTCGGTCACACAGTAAGTAGTTTTAAAATAGTGAAATGATTACTGAGAATAATGAATCTTTTGGCCAGTCATTTGTTTATTTTAATTTTTTTTCCATTCCCAACTGATTGCATTATCTTAGCCTATCTTCCTACTGATTTATGTCCTTTGGCTGGCTGTGGTCTTTATTAAAAAGTTTTCACACAGCAGCATATTTGTGTGATCAATTTGCCACATGCTATGTAATATTGGGTGAACTCATACAGAAAGATGTAGATTGGACATGATCCAGTTCAACTCACTGCTCTGTGCAGGGCTAATTAAAATCAATTTGCTGAAGGCTTTGTCTAGTCTTTTTCAGGTCTTCAGTATCTCTGAATGTGCAGATTCCATAACATTCCAGGGCAACCTATTCTGAAATTTTTTCTGTCTTCATGGTGGAAAAATTTCTCGCAATACCTAAGTAGAATATTTCTTGTCGTTGAAGAGGGATTTTTTCCAGTCCTTCATCTTTGTAGTTCTTCAGACATTTGTGAGCAGCTGCTAGATTGTTTCTCATCCTTCCTTTCACCAGACTAAGCTTCTCCACCCTCTTTGCAGAAGACCTATAGGCTGCTAAACACCTTGGTTGTCTGCCACTGATCATTTTCCTATTTTTTTTCCACATCACTCATGAACTGCAGGGCCCAAAACCAAGCACAGTGTTCCAGGTTCAACATCACTGTAGCTGAGTGAGTGGGAATAATAACCTTTCTTCAGTGGCCATGTTCCTCCCAGTTGCTGTGCAGTTTACCTTATTTATAGACAGAGCACAGTGTAGGCTTCTATTCAGGCTGGAGTCCACAATAACCCCACTGCAACTTCCTTTTCAGCAGGGCCATTGCACAGCTGGTCACTACTGCATCAGAGGTGTAAACCTTTGCATATCTCCTTATTTAATTCCATAATGCATCTGTTAGCTTGCTTCTCCAATCAGCAGAGATCCCTCTGGACTGGAACTCTGTTATTCATTATTTCAGCTGTTCTCTACTTTCAAACCACCTGGTAGTTTGCTCATGATATTCTATTACCATCCAGCTACTCACAGGGATATTCTATGATTTCCAGCCCAGTCATTGTTCCTAGTGTGGTTGACTGATTACCTAAAGCCAGCCATCCATCAAGGACTTTTGAATCCAGTGGTTCTACCAGTTTTTAACTGCAGTAGTAGTTCATTTAGCCAGCCCCTGCTTTGTTATTGTCCAAGTGTCAAATGCCTTGCTAAATTCAAAATATATTGCATCCACTGCTTTTCCTTCTTAAGAACAACACAACCTGTTGGTCCTACAGTCTTGCCTGCTCCTTTCCTTCCCAAGCTTCACTGCTAAATACAAGGAGCAGGTTTTGCTTGTGAAGACAGCATCCAGAGTATTGAGTAATTCAGCATTTTCTTTGAAACCTTCCACTAGGTTGTCTTACCACTCTATCAGTGGACTTGCATTCTTCCTTTGAAGTAAGGATATCTCTAAATATCCTTTTTGTCCCACTCAAAACCCCTCAGTAATCCTAGTTAGAGCTGAGTTTTGTCTGTGATTTGTTCCTCTGCTTTTATGCTGTTTGCTGCCTGCCCACATTGTCATCTCTTGAATGCTCCCATTTTGCCTTTCAGAGTAATTTGGATCTCTTGGACACTTCTCTTTCATGGGTGCTATACCCTGAATCAAACACAGTCCCTTCTAAAATACAGTGTCCTAATTTGTTTACTTTCCCAGTATTTCTCTGAATCCTGGTCCTGGTGATCTGGTAGCTGCTGAAGTCGAAGCAATCCTCTGTGGCAATATTCACCACTAGTTCTCCCCTGCATCAGCATTAATGTCATTTCTGCCCACTTGAAAAGCTGAGGTGTTTTTATGTCATTATGCAAGGGGGGAGAAAATCAAACATGAGAGTGTTTTATCTTAAAACACGTTTTTGCACTTGTATGGTTATAACATTCTTATGCTTATCTGTATAAAATGCTGTTGAACCTCCAAGAAATTGTTGGATGCCAAGGACATCCAACAGAGAAGGGAAATTAGAAAAAAGAAGACATCCAAGAAGATTGATGAAATGACTAGACTTCATTTTTCAGTCTCAGTGATTTGTAAATTGTGCTACCCTTGATTTTTATTTGGAAATACATGTGTGAACTTCGGGTTCAAAGCATTGGTTGTGATGGTCTGTCTGAAAACTGAGGTGTGTACACACAGAGCAAGAAACCAGAACACTTTGCACTGGATAGATCATGTGGGAATTCAGTTTTTGCTCAATTGTCAGTTCATGATACAAGGCAATACTAAGCTTTAAGATGTTTACTCTGAACAATTCATAACATAGTGGACAGTATTGCCTGTAACTGCTTTGGACCATTTTTTCTAGGTGTTTGGAACTTGGACCTTTGGAACAGTGGTGTTCACTGTGCTTGTATTCACGGTTACATTTAAGGTAAGGTGTGCTGTATTTTATCTGCTAAAACTTTCTTAAGACTTGTTTTTTAATTGTTTCTTACTTATATTGGTTTCTTTCTATCACCATGCATTGTTTTATTACTTTAAATAGAGAGTTTGCTATCTGCCTTCTT
Organism: Thryothorus ludovicianus; assembly: GCA_013397245.1. Classification (NCBI taxonomy): domain Eukaryota; kingdom Metazoa; phylum Chordata; class Aves; order Passeriformes; family Certhiidae; genus Thryothorus; species Thryothorus ludovicianus. The sequence goes on along the minus strand of VZTB01008045.1, from coordinate 199,413 downwards.
AACTGTGCTCAAACTTGAAGGTTGTTTTTAACTAATTCAATGTAGAATTCTTCCCTATTTTCAAAGGGTATAATTCTATCTCCTGCTAGGAATTCTTGTTGTGTCTAGATATAGTAATGGATATGTACCTAGTAATAACACCATGTAATATCTGTTTTTTCAGCTTGCACTAGATACACACTATTGGACGTGGATAAATCACTTTGTGATCTGGGGATCACTGGTATTCTACATTGTCTTTTCTCTGCTCTGGGGAGGAATTATTTGGTATGAACCCTAATATTAATTACATTGCAAAAGTTGTTGCAGAAACATAAAGTTGTTATATTTCACCTTTTTGTCACAGAATTAAATTTAGCCTTTATACAATGCAGAACGCTATTTTAAACACATCACAGTTGCTAACTGGAGAGTGCTCAGCTTTTCAATCAATGAATGTCAGCTAAAATCTTTTTAAAGAAGAATACAAGGAGAATATCAGACCCCAGACTATCACTGGGTTTATCTCAGTAGTGTCAGTCAAAAGCAGCTCAAGGGTTGGTTCAAGGAGTTGATGTTGCCTTTCTGAGTCAAAATGTCACAGAGTAGGTCATGTCTGTGCAGTTGGTGATGACCCACCTACCTGCTGGGCTTGTCTTGGAAGCTGGCTGCAGCAGTAAAAACTAGAGATAGGAAGTGGAACTCAATATTGAGATGATGTAGATGTCCAAGAGTCCTGTGTCTGAGCTCATTGTTTTGCTCCTTACTTAGCAAAATGGAGTTACTATAGGTTACTGTAGCACCTACTTGTTCATGCTGCTAAGAAGCTTTGTAGGAATTAGCATAACTCTCCTGCGTAGCCAATTTCAAGTGTTGAGATTTTTTGCTGTTAAAAGTTTTGTGTACTTAAAACTGAAATTTTTGGAAAGGAAATCAGATTGGACTAAGTTCAGTTTCTTACTGTGTCTGATGGCCGTCAGTAGCTGAAAATTTTGTTCCACACTTGTAGATGTCTTAAGTTACAAGGTCATCTTTTTAGCTCCTGCTGGAGCCATTCTACTTTGTATACAAAATATTTTGAGGGACCAGAGAAGGAGGGGTCTAACTATTGCTTGGTGATTAAGATGCTATTTAATTTAGAGAATGGATTTGTATTTTGCATATCTTTTGCAAACTAAGAACTGCCTCTTAACTCCTTGAATATTTAGCTGCCTGTTATTTTTTTCTAGTAAGATCAGATCTCAGTTTCTTGAGCATCAGTTTCCAGAAGTGACATTTTCCCAGATAATATTTTCCAACCAGCTTTGCTGTACATTAGAGATGTGACTATGTGTACATAAAAATGTATTATAGCTTAGTTACCTTTGTAGAATGCAAATACTATCTAATTTTGGACACTGTCAGGAAACTGCCCTAGTGGTTTTACACTGCAGCGTTGCTTCAAACTGTCCCTTGTTCTTGGCTCTCAGTGATTATGGCCTCTGGTTCCCAGTACCATACAGTGGTGGCATTTTAATGATCATTCGACTGCATGAGATGAGAAGGCAGTAATAGCGTGGTTAGAGAAATATGTGGTTATTAGGATGGGGAACATAACATGAAAGTATTAGAGATACTTATGGGGGCCTGAGAGATAGGAAAATAAGTATGGTTAAGGAGCCTTAGTCTGAGGATACATACAAAGGAGTGTGCCTTAGCAAAGACTAGGGGAATGGTGGGTGGGACACTAGGAAAAAAAGTGGAAAATACCTGGGGCACAATAAGGGTACATAAAAGAGCATAAAAATATTAAAAATGAACTTAATTTGTCTTTGCAAGGGAGAGACACTATGGCAGGGAGGGGACAGCATGATATTTCTTGCAGTCTGGAAGACAAAAGGAAGGTAGTTATCTCCAGATAGAGCATGGATATCTCTCCCTTGAGAAGACCGGGATGGATGAACTCCCACAAACTGGGAAACTGAACCTGAATCACTGGCATAATTCTTGTATTTAATACTGTCAGCCTTTACTTTGTGTAGTGAAGTGTAATAATTATTTTATATTTTTTCCTCCCAGGCCTTTTCTCAATTATCAGAGGATGTATTATGTGTTCATGCAAATGCTGTCCAGTGGTCCTGCGTGGCTGGGTATAATTCTGCTCATAATTGTCAGCCTTCTTCCAGATGTTCTGAAGAAGGTCTTATGCAGGCAGTTGTGGCCTACAGCAACAGAAAGAATCCAGGTAAATAATCTTTTTCACTGTGAAGTTAAGTTTGGTTTTTTTTTGTATTACGAGTGTCTAATCATCTAGGCCAAGGTCAGAGATAAAATTAGAGCAGAGGTTCCCCATCTGTGGTGTCTGAGCAATATGGTGAAAGATGCTGCCAGTTATTCACATGGTGGCATTAACCTGAATTCTGAGGCAGCACTTGTGCCTCCATACCAGCAACCACAGGAAAATCAGCTGATGAGAATGTGGGAGACAGCAGAACATGATTTTTGTTTTGAGGAGATAAGAAGGGCAAGGGGATTGAGATCTACCCGTAAGGGTAGATAAGAGGCACTTACATCTGATAACATTCTGATGCCTGTTACAGAAATACATGTATTAAAACTTAAATTATATTAATAATTTTTCCTCTTTTATATTTCAACTTACATTTTCCTGCTCTGATCCATTGGGAAGAGGATTTTAAAATCTATTCTCCCCTTTCATCTGATCAGCCCAAAAGGAGAGATCACTGTGTAAATACAGGCCAACTCTTCTAAGGCTGGAGAGCAAGCCAGGTTCTGTGGAGACCATGGTGCTATGCTGGGGATGTGAATAGAAAATATTTCCTGTATTTTAACTCCAGTAAACCTTTAAATATTATAAATGTTAAAATGTGAAGGACAGTAGAGGTGCTGAACTTTAAACTTATTGTTACTACCCTTGCCCTTTTATGCCCATCAGCTGCCAGCAGTAGGTTAAAAGGAGGAATTACCAACAATGGAAGGAATTAGGTAGCATTTTGATGTTTAATTGAGAAGGCATTTTGCATTAACAGGAAAGGAATAAAGGAACTTTGCTACCAAGGAAAAGAAATATCCCTGTGGCAAATGTAAAACCCTCTCCCACTGTTTTGTATTCCTAGAATGTACAGATGTAATAATGTATCACTTCAGATAGAATAAAGAATAGCAGGAAAGCATTCCCAGGCAGATCAGGATTTCATGTTTTTTCATTTGGTGATCTTAGATGTCTCTTTGCCGTATGTACTCCTTGTAGAGTTGACCTCAGTATAGATTCTGAATAGTTAATTTAAAAGTCTAAAGAGAGGGAATGAGCAAGGGTTAAGGTAAAGAAACAAGCTGGTAAATAAAACTCCCTAACAAAGGTATTGTAGCATTTCTTACAGACATTGTATATTAGTACTGGAAAATGAATCAATAGTAAAGCAAACTTTGGGCTCAACACTGGCCATATTAATTTTCTTTTAATATTTAGTCGGAGATCTGTGACTTTTAACCAGTTATATCATTTGTGTTTCTTCTTCCCTCTCTTTGTTTCTTCCTGTCTTCCAATCTGCTTTGTCTAAATAACTGCTACCTTGCTTTAAACATAAATGATGTGCTGGTTGCTTCCTACAATCTTCTGGGGAAATCAGACTAAACATCAGTGCCTTTCTGTTGAGCAGTCCACCATCTTTATGCTTTCTCAGACTTCAAGCAGTCTAAGTTTCTAATGGAACAAAAGGTGACTTTTTTTCTGCCTTTCTGCATGCCTGGCCATTTCATTCAAAGGATTTCATAAAGTTTATCATCAGAAGTTATTTACCATACTCATTATCTCCATTTGTGGTTCATGCCAACTATAGTTTGAGGAATACTTTTTTTGTATAATTTTTTCCTTCTGTGTATCTCAAAGATTGTATGAATTGTTGTCACAGTCCATCACTGTCACTTCCAATTTTTGTCACTGTTCTTGCTGGACTTTGCAGAATGTTTCTGCCTCAGGAATCTATGATTCTTACATCCCCATTTTAATCACTGGTCTGTCTGTAGATAATTACATGTTGTGTTTCCCTTGTACCTGAAGAAGTAGGATAGTTGCCACACAAACAAGTGATAATTCTGATTAGGCTGATGTTGCTAGCATCATACAGAAAATGTGATACTGGAAACCACTTAAGCAGTCTTTGGAATATATTAATGTATCTTCTCTAGAAAATGGAGCTTTTTTTCTTTTTCAAGCATGCATTTTGAAAGTGAGCTTTCTTTATGTTCCCTTTTATGAAATTCTGTATTCTTTCTAACAAGCAAACAGCTCAAGATTTGGAAGCTTGTGACATTATTTAATACCATAGTAGAAGAAATGATAGTAAATCTTGTTTCCCCTACAGTCTGCAAGAAAACTGGTTTTTACTTAATATTCAGAGGCTGTTGGTTTCCATTGCCAATTTCATCTTTCTTTCTGAACTGGTTAAGATAAACGTATTTCCTCCTTCTTTATCCCTCAAAAATATATCGTCAATAAAATTTACTGTAAATCAGGGGGAAAATACAGTTTTTTTCACTATGGACAGTCCTGACTAAAATTATCTCTTAAGTGCCTTAGGATTGGTTTGAATTGAGCTTATAAATAATTCTTTTTAAATGTACTGCCTTCCCAAAAGTGATATTGCTTTCTTTGTAACAAAAAGGCTTTGGGAACTATTGAAAAGACAAATATAGGACTAGTGACCATTTCCCAGGTTACTAAATTAGTTCTACTCAGGCAACAAGAATGCATAACGCCTTTGAAGCAGTTCTTATGCTTCTAAATTTTTCAGTTATTTGAGAGTCACTCCAGAGTGTGGTGAGCAATTGTTTACCATCATCAATATTCACATGTTTTTAAACATACCACATATATCTCTGGGTTTTTTTCAGAGCTTTTCCATGAGATATATATACACATATGGACATATATGTGTGTACAAATACACTTACGTACATACAAGTATATGTATATATATGTGCATGTATATTGATCTTGTTATAAATATATATACATATAACTGTTGTCTTTCTTGGGCTAAAATGTTACTTCTGCAAAAGCTTTGGAGGAATCTGTTGCCTTTTGGTAATTTTGGTCAAAATCTGCTTATTTCTTATAGATTCTGCAACTTTGGCTCAATGTCACAAACTGATTTTTGTGCTTTAATTGGTGATTGTGCAGCTGCAAGGTTTCTTTCAGCTTTTACTTTTAAAAAGCAATAGGATTTTTTTTTTAATATATTCAATCTACATTGATTATCTTTTCTTCTTCTTTATTCTTCCTTTGTTAGTAGCAGAATTTCAGCCACTCTGTTAGGGAAAATATAAATTTAATTTAAATTATCCTATTTCCATTTTTATAATTTTCATTTTGACAGTGTTTCAGCAATGCCAAATATTTGGTAGCTGAAATACCAGGGGTTTAGTGAGCTGAAAATGACTTCTGTACTTTCATCCCTTTTTAAGAAATATTTTTCTTTTTCCCTTTGTTTTTGACTGATGATTTTTTACTTCACTTTCACTCAGTCACAAGCTTGGGCCATCAGCCATGTTATGACATCTTTACCCTTTGCTGCTGGGGAAACCCAAAGTGGTTCTCTTGCCTGGGGAAGCTTTTCTGGGAATTCATCATTCCTCAATGGGATGAGCTGCTGTTGAACAACTGCACTGGGCGCTCAGCAAAGTGCTCCCCAGCAAACTGCTGCCTCTGTCACTGCTCAGACTCCTCCTCTGAACAAAGCCATGCATCTTGCTCTTGCAATATTGGAATACTGTGGAAGAAGTTTCCTTGGCAACTCCCCGGCCCTCTCTGCCCACAGTGGTGACTGATCCATAAGTCAGCCTTCGTCAGCACCGCCCCACCAGCTCCACGTGGGGCACTCCCCACAGCGTGCCAGTTGTTCTGGGGAGCAGTGAAGGGGGACGTCCACTCCCTAATGTGGGATTGATTTGGCCTCGTTGTACCACAGGCACCTCTCCCTTTCAGTGCAGGTTATTGTTAGAGGGGCAGGACACACAGCCCACAGCACTTAGTTTAGTGCTTTTGAGAGTAGTTTTTTAACAGAGTTTGAAATGGTATTAAAAACGCCCTCAAATGATTAATCTCAGGATCCAGGAATAGAAACCCTGTTTTACATTGGATAACCTTTCCTTTTTAAACCTATCAGAAAATCCATCACTTTTACAGGACTTTGCTATAACAGTTACCAAGTGGTACAATTCATTCACATTTCTTGTGTTCAGCAAGAGTCTCACTGTTTTTCCTCATCCTTGCAGAAGAGTATGAGACATAAAACAGGCCAAAATGCACTGGCGAACTGCGATGGGCCACTTCTTGAAGGAAATCTTTCACCTTCCGAGCCATAATTAGATCAAAGCTAGGTAACAGTACTGTATATGTTGCCAATTTGGATTAATTTCTATTGGTGCTATTTGCAAATCAACTGTTTCCTCCAGAGTTTTTCATGTACTTTATCAGTATTGGTACAAAATAATTATGTTTTACTTGGAGACCCTAGTTTTTGCAAGTGATGTTCCATGCCACAGGTAAGATCTTTTTGTCTCAGAAATTTAATCATGAAAAGCAAACCAATAAATCAATATATCCATATTCATGTCTTATAAATTCATTGTGGTTATGTATAGGTGTTGTCTGACATTCCTTCTATAAGAACTGCAGTCTTTATTGCAGTGTGTACTCACATTACACCACAGTGTAGAATACAAAAAGATCGAGATAATTCTTAACTTCGAGCAGTTTATCCATCATCTTTCATGTTCTTGAATACATATATAGACCAAATGCAGATGGTAACATGTGAAGATAATCATAGTGAGTTACTTGTGAATAGGACCTTGGATCAGAAGACTGGGGCTGTGTATCTGACTGCCACAGTGCTGCATTCTGTACAGACCAGGGCATTGCTGTGTCACTGCCTCAGATCAAGAGAGAAGTGTGATAGTTTAGCTGAATATCTGAGACAGCAGCATAAGCAAGGAACTAAATTCCTCAAACACAAGGCCAGCAGAAGTTCTGTGCTTTACGTCATCTCCCTCCTATGCCACTGATTCACAAATGAGTAAGAGGGTACTGTAATGATTCCCACCTGGATGCCATGACTTCCAGTCCCTTCTTGCTCTCCTGACCCCAAAAGCAGCACATGAGGAAGTAAGTGAAGGTACAAAGTTAGCAGTATGTGAAAAGGACAAATGTCATGTGCTCTGTGTGTTGTAGGACTTTCAAGCAGCTGAAGGTAGCTAAAGTAGCTGATTTGCTTTAAATGACTGTTACACAAGTAGTAGTAGAAAACACTAACTTTCATGACTAGCTTCAGGCTTGGTAAAGGCTCTTGTCTCATGTGTAGAAAAAAGTATTTTATTTTTAGAACTATCTATGGTAACTAAAATGCTTCACTTTCTAGCTGAAAGAATAGGAAAATTAGTTACCAAACTGTATGGCTACTCCCTCTTACATTTCCAAAGCAAATCTGCTAATCTGTTGCCTGATTTTTGTGTAGTAATGTTGCTATTTGGTCTATATATGTTTAAAAGAACCCAGGCCTCACTGTGGTGAGCAGTTTAGGATATTTTTGGGACCTTTCCAAGAGTGTCTTTTTAAAAAAGCTTTCAGATTGCTGTAGGTTATGCAAGACTAGTGTTTCAAGCTTATGATTGGCATTAAAGTGTCATGTTGCGTGGCAGCCAAAGTTCTATAAGCTACATCATTAATATTTATTTTGTGATTTTCTCCTCCTGCTACTGTGTTCTGCTTAACAGGGAAGAAGGGGACGATTAAGAATAGAGGATTAACTGATTTATATAGCATTTATGGAGAGAATGATGAATAACATTTCTTTGAACCATGTTTATAATGCATTTATATGTTAGATACCATCACAAAACCTCCATACCTCTATACCTGAAAATTATATGTACATTTAGTGAAAAGAATTTTATAAACTCATTGGAGAAAGGGCTATGCTAGTTTTATTTCAGTTTGTGCACATGTCCAGGCTCTTGTCATGCAGCTGTGGTGTTCTGTGATCCTGAGCATTTCCTGAGGGGAAGTGCTGATTCTGCCAGAGTGTGGAGTGATTATGTGAGAAAGATAAATTTTAATGGGCAATTAGACCAAGATAGTATTGAGATGTACAGTATAAATTGCCTGTATAGATGCTACATGTAACCTAAGCTAGTCTAAAATTCAATACTGCTTAGAAGTACAAAGCAAGTGCATTAAACTCTGGAGCCTTCATCTGTTAACACAAATTGACTTTAAAGAATTTCCTCTCTGTGGAAGTACAGGGCAAAGTACTTGAATCAGTCCTATCTCAAAATTCCACATAAGTTCAAGGATAAAAAGATGTACTGGGACAAATTCCAAAATGAAACCTAACCTTTATTTAAAACACTTCCATTTGAAGGCAGGCTTCTATGTCTTCATCTCTTCTCTGAAGAGCCCATTATCAAGTTCAGAAGTTAAGTGTAAAATCACGCCTGGTTCTGTAGGTCTTAATACAAAGCTAATCATTGAAACTGGTTGATTGCAAAGCAACAAGAGGGATTATACTTTCACATGAAACAAAATAGCCAGAGTGGTGATCTAGGGAAAAGTATTATCATACCAAGTGTGCAGTGATCCTATGAAAGAAAACAATTATATACTTTTGGTTCCAAGATTGTCTGTTTACTGTGTATTTGTTTCTTTTTTTCCCCTTTAACAGAATGCATCGAGGCACTGTCAGGAGCACATCTCAGAATTCACACCTCTTGCCTGTCTCAAAAGCCCAAGATACAGGAGCAGTGACTGCAGCAATTCCCCAGCAAGAAGGTCTAATTCTCGTTCTAAAAAAGTGATGTTTACGCAGTGGAGAGGCGTTGATTATTCAGTACTTCCATCTGTCTTTGGCTATTCAAATAAGCATTGCCGTTCCAGTGCAGGCTGCCACTACAGTGGGGCAGGTTTGGAAACATCCATATGACAGAACACCAAGTCAAGCCTTTAAAAACTGTGGTTTTGTTTATTTATTTTTTCAGGATACAGATATCTCACAGAAACATATTAAACTATATGTGGCTTTTGCTGTCTGAGGTAGTGTTGAGATGAACAGGATCAAGAGCTAGAAGTATGAACCCTTCCAGGCCAATAGGCCTCCTTTTATGTTTTGAACTACTGGAGCAATGAACAATCTGCACAGTCTGGTACTGTGAGACTGGTAGCACTAAAAATTCTCATCATCTTGTGTCAAGACTTCCATGTATTTACTACTTGTGTCATCTTTAGTGATTTTCTTTGTTACTTGAAGTGCATAGTTTCAGTGACCTACATTCTGAGATCAACAGTTTTAATTTTCAGTCAGGAGCCCTTGTCTCAGTTATCTCAAATGAAATTCTCCTAAAGCATATTTAACAAATGCTGTTTCTGATTTTCCTCTGTCTTTTTTTCTTTCTTTGCTCTTTCTGTAGAACAAACTGGTGTTTCCTCTGTGCAAATCTGCTTTCAAGAAACACTCTCTAATGTTCACTTCCTTGTAAGTGGCCAAATCAGGGCTATGTATGATTTCTGTTAGTTTTCCCCTGTAGAAAGATAGGCAAAACAATCCTTGTGTAGAGTATGCACACAGAATATGAAGTCAAGTTGGCTGTTAAATAGGTAAATATCACCAATGTTGGTATCTATTTATAAACTGAATGTAAGCATTTTGCCGAAAACATCTTTGAATTTGTCAAAGATGCACATTACCTGGTGTTCTCACTTCCTGTCCCTATGATTGTAAAAAATATATATAGCAGAAAGTACTATATATTAAGCTTTTTTTGACAGTTTGTTGGGTTTTTTTCTTAAAAGAAGAAAAGCTGTTTTTCTGGATGAGTATCTTTTGCTACCTTGATTCATCCTCTTAATTTTGATTTTTTTTTCTATGCATGTATGGTTAGATACTGGCTACTGGGCTTGGGAGATGTATTACAAAGCACACAACTGTTAGCTTTTGCAAGCAAACCACGAGGTGGCACACGACTGTTTACTAACAGTTGAACCACAGTTGGGACAGAGAAACTAGTTTGATTGCAAGGATTCTGTTTGAATTCCCTTAAGAATGACAGCCAACTTGCACTTCTGTTCTCTCTGCTACATTTATGTTACCTAGTAATTCAACTATTAGCTGCATCCTTGTGTTGTTTCTGTAGTCCAGTGTTTTATTTTGGGGTGCAAAAATATCTGAAGGAATAATCTGATTTCAGTCAATTTCACCTTGGTGGTTACAACTGGTTAATGGCCATCCTCATTCAATACCTCTGTGAGGACATTACTTAAAAATTTATTTCAGTGTGAAAACAAAATATTTGGAATCAGACCTGCAGCATGTATTGGAAGACCTGGCCAGGACATTGTTAATTGTCTTTCACGTGGCCAAGGGTGGCCAAGAAAAATTATTCCCCTTTTTGTATTTTAACAAGAAAGAACAGAGGCAAAATAAGTTTACTTACTACTTTACTTTTTAAAAAAAGAAAAATCAACTTACTAGGAAAAGTTCCTCACAGCATTCTGAATAGTTTTTGTATTAGACAAACAGTGAGTTATTATTAAATGCCCTGGGTCAAGCAGAGATTGTAAAGTGAGTTATGAAATCTTCAGTATACCAAAGATAATAGAATCTTACAAAGTCTAACAGTGAGCACCACAGATAAAGGTTTTTTATCATTTAACATGTAGCACTTTTAAGTTTCAAAGAATGTCCTTAGAGCAGTAGCATTTTGAAATACATACACATGTGTGGGTGTGTGTACATGTTCTTGCCATTGCAGACTTGAATGTTGGTCAGTTAGAACCGTCCCCTACATAAAACACTGGTGTATATATTTTTAAGAAGTTAATATGGGTATACATTTTATACCAGTAGCAGTGACAAATTTCTTGTGTGTAGTTAACAAATTATTTGTAATGTATTTTTTAGAAATCTTAAAATTGCCTTTGCACTGAAATATTTTTCGTACTGTAGCTATTTATAAATCTGTTTTACGCATACATTTGTTAACACACCATTTCTATTTTTTTTAAGTATATGTTTTGAAGGCTTTTTTTATAACTATAAGTTTTGGCCACTTAAATTTAGCTTAGAGTGGAGTTGTGGCTGAATGTTAAAATTCTAATGAATGTCAAATTAGAAATACAGGTCTGTTGCTCTATGAGTCTCACCCAAGTTATTGATGTTTTGTTGGGATTTGTGGTAGCAGTGATTAGAGCACTGTACTTGCAGTGCTATATTACAACTGCTAGCTTTTTTACTCTATAAAGCCTCCTGCTTTTTTACTTTGTGAGTTCTATCTTTTAGCCTTAAATAAGGAAAATTTTGCTTGATGTTTTTGAAAATGCTGCATTCCTCTTCTGCCTACTAACAAAGCAGTTCATTGCAAACTTCATGTACCCCTGCACTTAGGTATTGTTGACAACATTGTTCAGGCTGAAACACCTGTATACATGTTTGAGACATTTTAGTTAAATATGTCATTTTTTGGAGGAGAAAGAATGCTTGAATTTAAGTGGAAGTTTTTGCTTTGATTTAGCAATACTTTTACATTTAAAAGTTGGTGCTGTTTGTTTATTAAGAGACTGTTTAATGAAATGAACATAAAACATCAACTTGGCTTCACTTGATGTGTTTTTGCTTCAATCCCTGTTACTATTGCCATGTAAACCTAGTCCACTGCAGCAGGTGTTAACTTGGGAGTTTTACCGCAAAGGATAAAAGAATGAAAAAATACAAATTAGATCACAATGCATTTATTAGAGTGTTTGATTATGGGTGGGACAATGAAAGGAGACAGATTTTTATGTTTGAAGAAAAAAAATGAAAGAGGAAAAGTCTAAAAATCGATGTAACTTTCTAACTTGCCTCATTTAAATTGTTGCAGCTTTAACAGCATAATGTCTCCATAACTACTTCTATAAATGTCTTGAAACTGGTAAGCGCTAACCAAATGTGTGTGAAGACTTAGAAAGTGTTTCACGCTTTTTGGCCACAGAAGCTCATTTATTCCTGCAGTGGCTTGTGGCAAAAGATCTTTTTTGTTTTACCATGTACAGTAATTGTTTGTTCAGCCACTTAATGTAAAAGCTTACAGTTTACTTTCTTGCTTGCATTAGCCTGTTTGTCTTGACCAACTGGCTTGCAAAAATAAGAGAAAAAGAATGGCTTAATTGAGGAACTGCACTATTTTTCTTTTGGAAGCCAGTGGGATCCTTGTGCTCATGCTACTGTCTCTGTTAAAAAAGCTTTAATGGAAATTTGTGAAAGTATTACAAAAGTGAATACATACATGATTCTACTTTGCAGAATAATCAAAAAAAATCAGTTTATATAGCTTTAATTTTTTACCTTATGAAAATTCACAGGATTTCAATCTGCATTGTCTTGGACATAAATTCCGTTCTATGTACATTTTGCATTTTAGAGGTTCTTTCATCATCTAATGTAAAGTAGAATCTGAAAGTTGCTGTATGGGGCTGGGGGTAGTTATCTGTGCTTTAAACATTAAAGATGTCTGTAGTCATCAGCACCAAATACTGACACTTATTTTTAATTGAACAATTTTAGGTGCATTTATTTGAAAATAAATCAGCCTTCAAATCTAATGTCCAGATTATCCTATACTACTTCATTTATTTGATTTGAAGAGTCAGTGTGAGAATACATTACTGTAAAGTTTCTTTTCAATACTATTTTTAACTTTTCTTTCTGTAGACAACCAAATATAACTTGTTTATATTCAGCCACATTTTGGATCCTTATGTAGAATGTATAAGCAGGAGATACAAATCTGCTTGCAATAAATATAAATATTCAAGACTGGTTTAAGTTTGCTCACAAGTAATTACAGTAATTCTAGTATGAATATGAGATGGTTTCATATTAGTCTGTAATAAAATGTAAGTATATAAAGAAAACAGAATGAGTGTTTGAGCTGGTTATTGAATATGTTTGTAGTCACGCTTGTTTCTCATACTGGAGCGGGTCCAGCGGAGCAGCACAAAAGTGATTAAGGGGACTTGGAGCATCTCATGAGAGACTGCAGAAGCTGGGCCTGTTTAGTCTAGAGAAGACTGAGAGGAGCTCTCATCAATACATACAAATATCTCAAAGATGGGTGCCAAGAGGAAGGTGCCAGGCTCCTTTCAGCATTGCCCAGCGACAGGACGAGGAACAATCATAAACTAAAACACAAGAAGTTTCACCTCACCACGAGGAAGAACTTCTTTACACTGAGAGTGGCAGAGCACTGAACAGGCTGCCCAGGGGGCTCGTGGAGACTCCTTCTCTGGAGACATTCAAAACCCACCTGGACACATTCCTGTGTCTCCTGCTGTAGATGACCCTGCCTTGGTAGAAGGATTGGATTGTGTGATCTCCAGAGGTCCCTTCCAACCCTACCCTTCTGTAATTCTGCGATTTCAGAGTGTATATAGCCAGCTAAAAAAGCAAGCTAATAAAAAGAAATTCAAAGTAGGCTAGAACATGAGCTGGGGAGTGGGGGGTTGTTCCAATTCTAATAGAAATTGGTACCAGTCCAGGAGAGCTTTGTTCCTCCTGCACAGATTAAGTGCTTTGGTTCTTTCCAAAGTAAACTCATAAGCTACACATGAGAAGGTCTGCTACATTTCCTTACAGTTCTGCTGTGTGAGGTACCCAGAGCTATTTCTCTTTTCTTCTGCAACGTAGTCAATTTAAAGAAGCTAAAGTAAAAAACAATGTGCTCTAACATCTGAGTTGGTAGCAATGTTCATAGATTCTTACAGAAGATGCTGAGTGCACAGAAAGACTATGATTTTATTTCATTTGGTGTTACAGTTTTGCAGAACTTCCTGCAGTTTCAAAATCCTCATGGGTTCCAAAGTACATTGGCTCCATCAGGGTGGAGGTAATCCCAGACAGCCTCCACAAAGCAGTTCAGGTTTGGTCCCTCCCTCTGCTGTGCTGAGGATATGTAGAATGCTTAGGCCTTTGCTTCTATATTGATTTTGCACTTCTCATAATAAAGGTTTCAGAGGAATTAGTTTGTATTTATATGAATTTTTTATCTAAACAATACAAGAATGTTGTATCCATCTCCCTTTTGTACATCAAGGAATTTTGTGTTTCTACTGAATGAATTTCTAGAGAAGGTAGTTTAAAGGGGCTGTGTAAATATGGAAGATGTTTTTCCCTTCATTCATGCAAAGAAGGAAAAGAATGCATAAATTGCAATTAGATTGGATATTACATTGAAATTGGTTTTGAAAAAAATAATGTGATGATGTATCTCGATTTCAGGAAGAACTCAGTACCCATACAGACATGTTGCCACACAGCTTCATTTTGCACATAAAAATACATTTACCTTTCTAAAGGAAAAAAGAGTAGAAAATAATTGAATTTAAGTATTCTCAATCAAATACCATGTGTTTTCCATTATCTTTTAAGTTATTCTCTTTTAGTAAGCTACATTATAGAATTGATTGAAAATTATTTTTTATATTCTACAGTGAGGCTACTCAATATTTTTTGCTCTGTAAAATCCTTCCTGAAGGTTATCTTGATATGAAATGAGGTAGGCTGGAGACAGACTGAAGTTTCTTCGTTTTGTTTTTCAAATATTCCAATTTCCTCAGGTGATACTCTTCAGGAATTTAGAAACAGTGTTTGACATTCTATTAAAGCTTTGTTGTTATGTGTTTCCACTGCACATGCAGGTGTATTAATTTTCATTTTATTCAAATGGTAAAGCAAAACCCATTCGCATTTAAAGGCTTCATTTACACTAGGAAGTGATAAGATAGGGATAAAACCAAGTATATCCATTAACTTGCTTCATTGTACAGATCAGTTTATCAGGTGCCTAATGTCCCCATCTAGCTTTAAAAGGTTTTTTAAAAGAAAGTTGCACTGTGTGATCTTTCTTTTTTAACTGGCAAGTCTGCATTAAATTAGTAATGTTGAGTCTTAATCATTTAAGTGTTGGTTTTCCATCTAAAGATGACAAACAGTATTCAATTTTAAACCACCAAAAGGCTTGTTGTTTTCCATTATTCATTTCACTTAAGAAATCTCATGGTGCATTATGCTTTTAAAAATACATAGGATGCAGTGTCCTGCTAGGTTCAGAGGCTTCCTGTTTCAGGGTGAACTGTTGAGTCTCTCCTTATTTAATGTGGGAAAAACTGATCTGTTTTTCTCCCTAACAAGGTAAGGAATGTAAATATTTTTTTCAGAAGTCCATCAACAACTTACCTTGAGATTTCAGACATCTTTTGTAAAGATACTTTTTGCTGAAATGTTATCCAAATTTGAAAGCTCTGAGTCTTGCCATCTAATAAACACTGGGGTCTAGAAGAGAAGGAAAACAACTCCTGGTCCAAGGATCAAGCCATCAAATGGTATGCTGACTTTTATTTCAGATAATATTTCCAACCATGTAGCCAGCCTAGAAGAGCATTTTTCTAGGAAGTACTGAACTAGGATGAACAAAATTGCATAGCTAGAGAAAGTTGTCATTACTAATTAGATTGAAGTCTAATTGTTTATTCCCAGCTATTAAGAGGTAGTCTGTATAATTTTATTCTGACTAAGTTATACATATCTCTTCTAAACATATTTCTTCTCCTGAGGGGTTTCAGACACAAGATCACAAAGCTTAACACTGATGCAGTGATAGAGCTCAGTAACAATTGGGATTCACTTGGCTTTTAAGTGACTCTTCTTAGAAAGTCCAAATTATGTATTAGTTTAGCACAAAAGCTGTGTTTGTGCATCATTGTGCTGAATGATGAAAAAAAGCTGAAGATCCTTCCACTGTATATTGTACTGCAACATGAGTCAGGCTTCTCTGTCTTCTGAAATATGGCCCACAGCAGATGATTTGGAATCCACCTTTCTTGAATGGCCCATCTGGACTTCAGCTAGGGTTTCAAACTTTAATGCCTGCTCAACCTCAACCTAGAGGTGGAAAATAGTATACATATGTTTACATTTCCCCTTACTTGCCTCTTTCCTGGCATGCTGGGGTGCCTCTCTTTCCCCTAGAAGTCTGTATACCATGTTTAATTCAGAAAGGAAGAAACCCATTTTTATGATTGGGCAAACATAGTTCCATGCATTTTAACAAGAGTGATCTCTTTTTCTTGCTATCTCAGAGGAATGTTCAGCAGACAAACCAGCACAAGAAGCAACATGGTCATCACCACCATGGTTACTTGACTTGGTTGCTTTTACACAAAAAGTACTTGATCACGTGCACATAAACACCACAAACTCTGTGTCCCCATCTCATGTGGGAGATAATCACTCATCTTCATCCTGCTTTTCCCAGGCCTCTTTCTCAGCAAATTAATTCTCCCAAGTAAGCTCATCCATCCTTTTCTTTACTGAAATTGGGCATGTTTGGGAAATTAACCTTCTCCCTATTGACTCCATTCAAGCCAATTGTTCCAAAAGGATACATGGTCACATGGGACTTACTAAGTTTATTTTTCCTTATAAAATATTGTGATTTGAAGGTATTGGGAAAAGAAATGAATTCTTAACACACTTGATTTATTGCAAACTACCTGTGTCCTACAATTTTGTTTTGACAAGAGAAAAGGTACATACCCAAAGATTTTAAGCTAACACAGAAAGGGATTAAATTATTTAAATTCTAACACTGCTGCCACCAAGGAGATTCTTATCCATATCCAAAAGATAAATTTCACTCTGATTTCCTACAGATCTGGTTCTGCATCAATCTTGATTATATCCTTCAATCAACTTTGGGAAATACACCATTATCATGAGTCCATGAGTATTTCCATATCCTATCTGAATAATACCTTCAACTTTGGCATCTTATATATCCAGATGTAGTTCATGAGAACCATCTGTCAACACTTTATTTCTAAATGTGTATGAGCACTGAAATACAGAAAGTTGAGATATATATTAATTTCACTGGCAACTAATCTCATTCAAGAAGGCTCCACCCTGACTCATTGTTCAAGACCTGTTGCTAGAAGCTACTTGTGTTTTTGCCAACCACGCTCTTCACTTTTTAACTGTTTCAATCTGTGAAGATTTACATTCCCCTTACCATTCACAGAGATGCACACATAGTAATCCGGATATAATTAATTTTATATCCAGGTATTGAGCCAAGACACTAAGTTTGGAATTCTACTGATTTAGGGAGAAAAGTGTATGTTGTGCAAAAATCCCAGGCTACTGCTGCCAGGCACTATAAATCCCACAATACTCTTGTCACTGATGTTTTCTCATCTCTGTGTGGACACTACAGGTGTTACATGAAAATATGTCACCTTGGGAGTTAGGGAAGTTAAGTAGAGTGGCATAAAAATAAATTTCACTGATCCACAGTACAGTTCAGGCATCCTCTCATGTGGATTGACCTGCAAATCTGATGAATGTCCATTTGAACATTTACCTGCGCCTCACCTTTTACATTACTGTTCACAGACATCTCATCTTACTGCCATGTCATACCACTCTTCTAACAGTGTTCATGGATTGCAAATCCATTTATTCTCTATCACCATGTCAGATGTACTCAAAACTAACATGCTCTACTAATGTTTTTAAAGAAAGTCCATGGTTTTTGTTCAATGCCAGTTTCTTTCCTTTGAGTCTTCATTGTTTCATTTCAGTTGTTGCATGGTGCACATGCACAGCCCAAAACTGACCCAGATTTTGTTTCCCACAGAACAAGACAGCAGCACCTATGACTGAAATCCCTGCTTCACATACTGCAGACCAAAGCACACCATGTTTCTAGTCCCAGGAACTTTTCCAGTCCCCTCTCCCTCTCTGCCTCTTCTTTGCACAAGCAGAATTAAGTGGGAGTTGTGTATTTGGACAACTCAACCTCAAAATATGATCCAAGAAGCCAAATGTGAGGTTCAGGTTCAGGCAGCTCTTTGTGTTGAATGCAGGTGTCTAAGCTCCCATTACAGCCAGCAGAAGAGTTCCTGTTGAGTGAAATAAAAATAAATAATACCTGCAACATATTTTTAATCATGACACTCCACCCAAGTCCTTTACTATGTACTTATTTCTTTGTGTATGTTTGTATTTACTATGTTTGTCTAATTTATCTGAGTATAAGCATAGTGAACTCCACTGATTATTTAAATTTCATATTTTTTTAAGCTCTTGGAAAGCTTAAGGGAAAAGTAACCAGGAGGGAAAGAAAACATACATGCCAAAGGATGTTCTGCATCCATGACAAAGAAAAAACAGAATATTCCTGGTGCCTTCTATCACTATGACAACAAAGACACAGAGACACAAAATTTGAAATGCGAATAGCAAAGGTAGAATTTGGGGCTCTTGAATGAAGGCACAGCTTTGCCCTCCCATATGAATTTTATTGCTTGTGGCCATGTCCCCGGTACCCATTCCAGGACTAATTTATTTAGTTGACAAGGTGTGGAATTTGCAGCCTGAAGCTGTAGAGTTTAGTTGGACCAAAGCATCTTCAGAGTCCCAAATCTCTAGGCAGGGAATCTTCCTCCTTCTATTTAGCACCTGGGGCTACAGGCAGATCTCCCAGTCCTCCCAAACCCTTTAACAGCTGTGGGACTGCTAATGAGAGACCTCACCTCGTCTGCCTTGTAACCCTGAAAGGAAGGAAGGGAGGACAGGAAAGAGGATCATGTGCTCCACATGTCAGATATGTTTTACAGGCCCCAGGACTGGTGGAAGAGTGATTCTGTGCCAACCACTCAGGTAAACAACAGGACAGATTTTCCACAGCCACTTCCAGAATGAACATTTGCTAAATCAAAATACAGGGAGATGCTTGTCCTGTAGATTTCCCTGTACCTGCAGGGAAATTCTATCTTGTGACAGGCATTTAAGGTTGCACTGCACTTCCAGGTCCTTTGTGGGAGCTCTGCTGTGGCAGGGTAGCTATGGCACATCAGCTGCATGATCTCTGATGATTTTCGCTGCTAATGCTGTCCACAGTGTTGGTTCAATTAGAATGGAGGAGCACAGAATAAAACCCTCTCCAGATTTCATATGATCAGAAGAGTTTTTAATCTGCCCTTTTAAAGCCATGCAAATGAGAGGCTTTCTCCATATTAGCTATAGTGTCCCTTGGTCCCCACTCTTGTTGCTATGGGGTTCCTAGTACATTCCAATAGGAAGATCCCACCAAAGGATTCTCCTTTTATTACCTGATTCCCTGGAGATAATATCTGTCCTGGTTTATTCATTCCTCATACATGGCACAAGACTGGAGTGCATCTCCACCTTTATTTTCGCAGTGACTGGTTCAGAGAATTATGGCTATAAATGGTAGGAGATTTACAAAGGATGGCAGTCTCCAGAATCCTGGGTCTTCACACAAGCTGTGACAAGAAGTCTCTCCTTGGACCATCTAGTTTTTAAATCCCAAATAGCTTGTACACTGTTTTTTGACTAAACTGAGTTCAGGAGGTCATCAAAGGGCAGTTGGTGTGCAAAGCTTTTTCCTGGTAGCTAATTAGCTTTCTTCCTATTCACTGCACATATTTGAGTGTCATGCCCATTTGATTCCTGCCCAATCCAGTTCCTTTCCCTTTTGTTATGGCAATTGTGCTGTGTTTCATCAAGAACTCTGGCAGACACAAAAGGAGTACCCAGCCATAACAAGCTGAATGTTCCACTGCACCCTTTGGATGAAATCTAACTTACTATAGGTAAAAGGACTACCATGGCCTCTGCTGGTATTTCTAGCACATTCAGCTTGAATTTTCAGCTCTAGAGTCAACCTGAGATCGAGAGTCTTTCTAATGTTTATGGAGAGACTGTTGTTATTTACTGGAGTTCTTAGGATTTGTATTAAAGTAAATATTTCATCCCAGAGAAAGAAGAATTTCTAGAGATACTTTACACCATCAGAAAGCAGAGTATGATTGCAATAGTGTTCCCTGAGCCTATGAGTTCATGGTGTAATTAGAAGACAGGCTGGATTTTCTAGTAACGTATTTTGCTCACATCTTGTAAAAGCATGGAATTGTGCAGCTTACCAATGGGATTCTCCAAAGTCTTGACTCCTCCTTTTCCCAGTTTATTCACATTTTCATTATATTTGCCACTAATAAATTTTTCAGCCCTCTGTTTTATCTCTATTACTCAGTTTGGGCGTTTTTTAGCCTGCTGTAATTTTAATCAGAATTGCTTTACATCATTTACTAATTATTGCTATAATTATGAAGAAAAGACTCATTGTCAATCTATGTAAAAAAAAAAATATTCATATCCTCTTGCCTGTATACAGTCATTACTGTTTTATTTTGGTATGTTTCAAAAATCTTCCTAACTTACCCTGAAGAACTTCTGCAAGTAACAGCTTTGTGTTTTCCTTATTTTTTCTCAGTTCATTACTATGATTTTACAGGCAGCTTCTGATTCTGTACAAGTTGTGGTTCAGATCAGTTGCTCAATAAAGGTCTCAGATTTTTGATAGACCCAGTTCATGTAATCTGTTCCTGAAAGCCAACTTTTTGTGATTTTGTAGCCCCTCCAGACTGCATAACTGGCAGAAACAGGTACAGCTGATCTAAGAAAATTCCATGCCATAGTGCCATAGTTAGTTCTGCTCTCACTCGAATTACATGCACATGATAATGATTCCCTATATAGAGTCCTTTGTACATCTCTTCTTGCTCCTTGAAATTTAAAGTAATAGAATCACAGAATGAATTCATTTGGAAAAAAACTCTGAGTTTATCGAGTCCACCATGTGACCACCTTGTCAAGTAGACCATGGCCACATCCAGTCTTTCCTTGAACACCTCCAGGGACAGTGACTCCACCATCTCCCTGGGCAGCCCATTCCAATGCCTTTTCACCCTTTCTGTGAAAATTTTTCTAATGCCCAACCTAAACCTCCTCTGGTACAACTCGAGACTGTGTCCTAAATGTCTATTTTAGAGTGTTTTTCTGGAAAATTTTGGCAACAGGCACAGGGCACTAGATTGGGAGAAGTTAACCCCTGAACTAAAGGTCCTTTCTTCACTGAAAAAAATTTTCTTCAGTGAAGAAAATATTGTCTTCTGCCTTCCCAGCCTGACTCCCAAAACACAGTGAGTCCAAACCACCTTGCAGAGTTTATCCATCCATAATCCTCAACATCTGTGCAAGAGATGAGCATGTCTGACCCTCTGTCCTTGTTAGATCCTTCTGGTCTTGTCCAAGCCTTTGTACAAGTTGAAAAAAAGAGTCATCAACACTAGCCCCATATAAATTTATAACACTTTCATACTGACAGCATCAGAAATACCATGCACATGTGTGAAGAAGTGTTCTATGGTACAATTTTTGCTAGAGCTGTAATGCTTCATGGGTTTAGAATTCCTAGGAATCCCACCCTACTCCTCATATTTAGGACAGGTATTTTAGGAAAATTCAACCTCTTTCCAACCCAATTTTACCTTCAGCTGTTGTAATGTGAAAGCACACATTTGCTCTAGTGACTTACTTTCTTTTTTATTAATTTCTTCAGACCTAAATGCCATCTGTTCTTGACATTTACTTGAAACTTAACTGCTTTCTGCTGAAATTCGCCCTAGCTTCTTAGCTTAGTCAAAACAAAAGTATTTTCCATGGAGTATAGCATTCTATATAAAAGCCAATGTTGTATTAATGAATATATTTTACTTAATGTACAAGAAATAACATTTCTGAGTCTATTCATAATAAAAGTCTACTCACAGTATGATCCATTTCTTCCATAAACTCTGATAATGTAGCTGTATCTTCCTTTGAGCAAAGATTTCTGCAGAAATCCTGCTCAATCAATAAAATGCTCAGATCTTCAGTCTGACCTCACTGCTTGACACCAGCCGGTGCCTAAGGTTCTGGTTTGACACAGAACACTGCAGGAACCACAAAAGTCAAAAGCCTCATGTTTCTACTAGCAAAAAAAGCAGGTCAGGACTGTCCTTTGTCAGAGGAACCATCTGGCACAGCATGGCTTTCATACACAGCTAAACTCTTATCTCCTGCAGTGGGTCAGATTCACACAGACGGTCTGCTGGGAATGGCCCCGGCACACACAGACCCCTGAGCTGCACCTCAGGGACAGCTGCTGGCTGGGACAGAGCCACACGAGGGACACCACCACCCAGGGGACACTGTGCTTCAATCCTGAGCCCTAAACCCATTTAGTTTACTGCTGTAGGGGTGGCTATAGGGATAGAGATCAAAAAATGCCTGCAACACCAAACAGAACTGAAATCTAAAGTGTACGTTTCATTGCTGCCCCCCTTGTGCTTCAGAGACTTCTTTCAAAGCTGTTTTTGATGGTATCTCCAAATTAAGGCATCCTCTCTGCTCTTTCATGTCATCATTAATTGGCCCTTTTCCCTGGACAACCAACCAGAGCTTTTCAACCAATACTGAGAATATTCTTGTGAGGTACTGAAAAAGAAAAAAAAAAAGAAAAAAAAAAAGTGATCTGACTCTGCATTTTCTCTCTGCACTCCCCTGCTTTGCAGTGAAGTGTCACAGGGTCACTCTTTCCCATGACATACTGGAGCACAGCACATCCATGGAGAAGAGGCCATGGCTGCTGCTAAGGTGACATGGTTACCTACTTGAATCCCAGGTTCTCTTTGATACACATTTTGGGTTATGCTGCCCTAAGAAGCTGCTAGATACTGAAACCTTGTTTCTCTAAGCCATTTCCTGACAACTACTCTGGGTCACTGAGCTTTAAGAAAGAGCATTTCAGATTATTAAGGAGACAAGTGTACACAGCATATCTCTGTCATCTGATGTATTTCTCAAAATCAGAAGCCTCTAGTTCAGGAAATAGGAAGTGCATGAAATATGTGCCAGCTAGCCCCACTTTATCCTCAGCTCTGGAATATTTTTCCTGAAAAATTTAGTGTCTGAAACTTGCAATCATGTTATCATGAACATAAATGCTGTTGCAGCAGGGATGGAGAGAGTAGCGTTGAAGACTGCTGTGTGAGCAGACGGGGGATTGGGAAGCCTGTGGTCATTTAGGGACACACCTCAGACACTTCCCATGAAACACACCTCTGCAGCTCCCATTTCTCGTGTGTTTGTACATGCAGCACACAAAAGCACGTGCTGTGCATTGTTTTGCTTAAAAGCAAAGGTTTTAATGCTCGAAGGGTACCTGAATAAAAAGGAATGCTGTTGGTTGGCTTGCTCCTTTTTTATTTCTCTTTTTATAAAGGGAAAACAAATCCACTTCCAGCTGTTCAATTGTCTGATCAAGATGTAAACACAGAAAGTGCTGTTACCTTCATATACACATTCCTATAAAAGCAGAACAAAACGCTGGGAGCTAAACCCTGGAACACCAGGAAATATCAGAACTGAGGCTGCAAAACTTCACGCAGCGCACGATGTACCTCTCCACTATTGCAGAACCACGGAATTGTTAGGGTTTGAAAAGACCTCCAAGATCATCAAGTCCAACCCTTGATGCAGCATTGCTGCTAAACCACGTCCTGAATGCTCCCCAAAAGATGAGGCAGCACTCCTACAGGTAGCAATATCTTTCCTGGAAATAACCACTTTTCACTGCAGGGGGCACGCAAAACCCCTCACTCCGACAGCCCCTCCGTACCCGGGGAGCACCTGCCCTTTGCAGCCCGCGGCGAGGAGGCGGCGGCGGCGCTGGCCCAGCCCGTACAGGTGCTCGAGGAGAGCGTGGCCGGGGCGGGGGCGGGGGCGAGCGCCGCGCCCCTTCCCT
>VZTB01008045.1:80812-175488 GCA_013397245.1 Thryothorus ludovicianus | reverse complement strand
CGGTTCGGGGCGGGCGCACGGCGCTCACCGGAGCCCGGCGGCGCGGCTCTGTCGGGCGGCGTGCCTCCTCCTTCCTCTCTGCTTTGCCCCTCTCCGTTTCGGCGGAGATGGGTCCGGGCTGGGGGAGGAAGCCAAACAAAGGCAAGCACGGCAACCTGCCCGTAAAGGAGCGGGCAAACACAACCCGGGGATGCCCTCTCCTCCCGGGGGGCGTGGGGGTGGCCGCGGCTGCCCCCGCCCTGCTCGGCGGTGGCTCGAGCAGGGCTTGTGCCCTTGGGATTGCCTTCCCGAGTTACATCCCCGGGGGATCTCCCCGAACTGGAGAAACAAAGCGGTCCCTTGGTATGAAGGTGTTTTAGATGCAGGGTGCTGTTGGCTGGTGTTACCTGCAATGGTTAATCACGGCAACGATAAAACAGGATATTTCTGCCGCTTGCGGTGTTTATTTACCTTTTGTATTTCACTGAGGCTGGACTATTAAAATAAATTTGCCAGCTGTGTTTGTAGATTTGTTGGTGGTTTTGTTGTTTTGCGTTTGTTTCTTTTTTGGTTTGTTTTTACTTCTGTTTCTTTTGTATCTATAATAGGAAGGAGATTTAAGTGTTTGTAAACTAAAAACAAGAAATAAAGGGTTATTTAAAGGCATTTTTAGCTAAAAACCTTGAAAAAGAATTTAAAACTTTATCTCGATTGACTTGGCAATGGCAAGAGCCTATTTGCTCTTGCAAGCCCTTTATTTCCTTTATACATCCAGTTTGATTTAGTGATTTCAGAATGCCTGAGAATATGAATAGCAGAGAAATAGAAAAACTCAGAAAGCAAATAAATTGAAGCCACATTTGTTTTCTAAAAGATCTTCTGCAGGTTGCCTTTCTTTGATAATTGTAAGTGCTTTTTGGAGTTTATTAGTACAAACAGGGCTTTTCTGGCTTGAGGAGTGGAATGGTTAGTTTAATGTTCAGGAGCAGGGTCTGTGTTTATTAAAGGTACTTGTCCTGTACAAGTTTAGTTAGCATGTTGAAAGAGAAATAATACTATTCTGAACAGAAGTAAATGTTGTTTTAGTAGAAGGGGAGAGGAGACAATTTGATGTGACCCTAAATCCAGAAGGTACTAAAGCACATGTCAAATAAAGGCACAATGATAAGGTAGGGAATTGAACATTTTTTTGTACTTGATGTTGCATGTCCTTTCTTGTGTTTTGGGCCTGGCTGCTACCACACAACCCTCTTTTTCATTCTTATCCCTTCTCTGGAGAGGTCTGGGTCACATGCTTGTGATTTTTTTTTTTTTTTGTGTTGAACTTTGCAATTCTTGGGTTTCAGATGGCTTCCAGAAGTGATATGCTTCACTGATTTGGCACTGGACTATACAAAAGTAATTACAGAAGTTGCTTGGAAAGGCCTTCTTTTAATGATGGAGGTTGGTAAAATCAGTCTTGAAGGCAGTCACCTGTGTGCACTGTTGAGGCTTTGCAGGAGCTCCAAAATAGCGACCAGGTTTAATCGTCTTAAAACATGCATCTACTTGAAACTTCCAATGCAGTGCTCCTTTCCCAATTAAAGTTGTCAGTGGCTGTTTCTAACAAAATTACACTGTTGGGTAAATCTATAACAACTTCATTAGGAAGTATTCATCATGATTACTTAACAGGAAATTAAATCCAAGTAGATCAGAAGAGAGCTTGCCTCTTCTTTCCCAAAGCATTACCTTTACCCTGCACTTAGGTTCAACAAATCCTGCAGACACAGGACATTGGCAGTGCTCTCCATCTCTGTAGACAGGCAGCTGGGGAACATTTCTTGAGCCTTAGGAAACCTCAGCCTTTTTTTCCTTCAGTGTGTGTGATGGTGAAGGACTGAATGCTGAAGGTATGAGTCTTGAGGGTTTTCTTGGTAGGTTATTGTAAAATGCTTTTGATCTGCCACAAGCAATTGGGCAAGGGGGGAGGAGGAAGAGAAGGAACGTGTGGAGTAGATGTTCTGTGAGCCCTTTGAAACTGGACACCTATTATATGTTTGTCAGCAAGTCGGTGGTATGAAGTGACCCAAGTGATCTCTCAGGGACCTGTGTCCTCGAAGCTGAGCAAAGCACGTACTCCTGTTTTACGGTCACTGAACAAAGGCACTCTCCTTGGAGCTTTCTGCAGAGAAAGCTCTTAGATGTTCCAAGTTCTGATTTCAAGAGAAACTGCTAATATTGTGATGCTTGTTCCCGTGATAAATAAATTAAAAACCAGAACGTGCCATGTACTCACTGACCTTCAGAAAGTAGTTTGTATTTTCTTCTTTCAGCTGAATAAGTCTAGGAGTTGGGATTTGCATGCTTGGCCACAGGGACCTCTTAGTTAAACAAATGGGATTTGTGTAGTGTCCTTGTGCAGGTGGGCAACATCTTGTGTTTGTCATGGCTTTGTGCACAGAATAATGCACTGGTGAGATGGGAGCTTGGGTTTATCATGACAACTTGAACAAGGGGATATTTTTCAGACCCTTGAAATAAGGGGTCAAGTACAAAACCACCTCATTCTCCACAGAGTACTGCATAGCATTATCAGCTTCTATTGTGTTTCAGGCTTAATCTAAAAATGAAACCTGGCTTGTCATTCTCTGGGGTCTTGGAAAAAATATCTGAAATGTGATCTAAGTGAAAATAGATACAGTGAACTGTTCTAGAGAAGTATAAGCTGCTCTCCATGCTGCTTTAGAGGACACCATGTTCAGGCCAGTATTATGTTTGACGTCTCATGGATGGAAAGAGAAACGAGTGGGAAAGAAAGCTGGGATTGTGGGGGCAGTAGGAGGGGGCAGGAGGAAAAGTTTGGATATCTAATTCCAAAAGCTCCGTTTTCAGGAATGTAGGTGGTTTGGTGGGAGTTTTAAAGACTAAGAAAATTATGCTTTTGCTAATAATGATCTCTAGGCAACTGGAATTCTATAATATGGAGGTTTTCTCACATTTACATTAACATTCCCCAGACTCTGACTTTTCTTTGGTTATATTTGCTGAAAATATGGAAGTCTTGCATTCAGCGTCAGACATCAAGTTTGTACAGAAGGAGCAACAAGCCAACTTTCATATTCCATGCTGTATAAAATTTGAGGGCCCCTGTTTTTTCCTGTTTGCCAAGGGGAAGTGTGGCGTGTATAAGGTCCGGGTTTCTGTAGGACATGAGCTGCAGCTCAGGTGAGGTTGCTTACAGCCAGTTGCTTTGTCCATGCCTCCCTTCATCCCTGTGTGGAGCTGTTGCTCCCTTGTCCTCGTGCTCTGCTCCGATGGTCCATGGATGCCTTGGTGTGCACTGGGCCCGTAGCTCTGAAAAGGAAGAGAATTTGGCTGAGTTCTTGAAGCTCTTCCTGTTCCTCTGTGCAGAATGGGTAGAGTCGAGCACTAGGGAAGGTTGCTCAAGTCTTGGGAGCTCAGCTACACTCTGTCATCCTAGTTTTATCTTTTTATTGTTTTTGTTAGAGGTCTTAAAACATAACGCACAATTCAGAGTTGACTAACAAAAGTAAACTTCTTATGTCTTTCTGCCCCAAAAGAAGGAAGGAAGACAGCTGAGTGACTTCACTGAAACTTGTAAGCATTAGTCAAAGAAGTGGCTACCTATAGGGTGAAAAGTTGAATAAATAAGAAAGCATTTATCTTATTAAATGCATTTGATTTTTTTCCTTTGTAGAGTCCTCACATTAGCTCTTGCTAAATAGTCTTGCATTTTCTTTGAAATTAGTACTTTCTACATAAGCCTGTTGATGACTTTTAATGCTTTGTGAAAAGCTTTTAAATGCAAAATGAGACCCTTTATCTTGAAGGACTACTTAGTATTCAAGTTAAATGTTGATCACAGTACAACTCAAAATGAGAAAAAATTTAGTCTTTAAATTGATTTTGACTTAAAACACGTGAGGGTATTTTACATGCCCTAGAGAGAGATTAGAATGGGGCTTTGTTGCTGCTGATTTTTCCTCTTCATCTTTCTGAACAAAATGTGAATGTACTAGGAGAAGGGCAGAAGTGGAAATACAATATCTCTATAGGAAGAACTTGAGTCATTTCCTGGACTTTACTGAAATCCTGAAGTGTTTTATGGTTTTTATTATGCGACTCATTCTTTGTGGCACTCTGTTGGTAATGCATGCAAAAGCGAGATTTTTCATTTTACAAACTCAGGTTCATCTGCAGCTGCCCTGAGGCTCTCTGGAGTCGAAGTAAGGGGCTGATGAGCCTCAGAGATGCCCATCTCTCTCCAGGGAATGCTGAAGTCATGTGGGTCAAGTAGGTTCTTAACTTGGACATCTCAGTTTTGTGTCTGGTCTTGGATGGGAGGAACCTGTGCTATTATGTGTGTCTGATGTATCTTGAACTTTCCCCTTGCATTGGGTGATGAGAGGAATGGCATAAAAATTAGGAAGAATTCTGCAGACACACGCACCTGAAATAAGATCCTCATCAGAGCAACAGGTTTAAATACCATTCAGTGTATTTTAATCCATTCTAAAATGAAGAGATATTATTATACAGATTCTGGTGTCCAGTTCAGTCCAGTTCTCCTGCAGAGACCTGCAGGGTTCAAGGATGAGCTCTTACATCATCATCTGGACTCTGCTATCTCTGTTGATGTGGGCGTACTGAGCTTGGTGAATCACTAAGTTTAAGCCTGCTATCCAGGCTGGATATTGAACAGTTTTTGTTTAAGGGCATTGGCATGAAGTGTCATCATTTATGTGGAAAATAAGTGTGTGAAATCTTAGGAGGTGCTAAATTAGGAGCAGTTTTCCCCACACAAATACATTTTATTTCTCAGCGACTTAAATGGAACAATGATGAAAGCATGGTAAAATGTTACACTGATTAAATGCTGAGGCAGGTAATTCACAGGACAATTTGAAAATATCGGACAAATGTCTTAGAAGTGAGATGTATTTAAATGTTTGTGTTACACCTGACTAGAAATAGTATCCTTCCTAGGGAAATGGCTAAAGAAATTGCTTCATGTGTCAGCAACAGTGATCTAGTAACAGTGGATGGATTGAGGGTGATGGGGACCCTGGAGTTGGTTTAACTGCCTTGGTGAAGTGGCTGCAGAACGTGGATTTAAGTTTCTGGAATAACTGTGTGCCTTACGTAATCTGGTTACATTTGAAGGTAATAATTAACTACTGCCTTTGCAATGTTATTCTTGAATTAAAGGGGGATTTTGGATGGAAAACTGAATAAATTCAATGAAGTGTGTGCACAGTGATTGAAATAGGACTCTTGCTTTCAAAAACTTTTTTTTTTGTCTGAATTTCATGTGCAGTGTTTCAGAAAACATTTGCACCTTAGTTAAGGAGTAATGTGGAGTTAAGAATTAAGGATATTAAGAATATTATTACTTATGTACAGCTCACGGGCCCACAGGTAGAGAAGTCCTGGCTGCAGTGAAGTCTACCAGTGCAAAAAAGCTACTTGTGTCTTCAGTGTCACTGCAGTGGATCCAAGTGGAGATATATCCATTTGACTATTTGGAACATCTTGTGTTAGCTCATTAACCAAAAGAAAAAGTTGGGATTGTTTGTGGTTTATTTTTTCCTCTCTTTTTTATGCTTCCCTTTTTCTAGGCAATATTGGTCAAGGAGTTTTATGAATGTGCAAACTGCCTCTCTTCATGAAGTGTAACACACAGTGACTATCAGCCCTCATATATTTTTTTCCCCAACATCTTTGCTCCTGGAGGTCCTACTGTGCTTTCTTAAGATCAAGGTTCACATTACCATTCTTAAAATCAAGGTGAACAGTGGATCAGAAAATAATTAAGGATTAAGGTCATAAATACATGTCTTTAACTGCATGTTGTGTATAATTATTTCTGTCAATCTTCTGGAGTTTCCATTCCTTAAAGAAAAGCAATAAATTAGAAAAGTGTTCCTAGAGTAATTTGCTGACTTCTGATCCAGCTGCTTTTCAGTTCCCCTTGCACAGGAGCAGGGAGAAAAACTGCTGGATGTTTCAGGGTTTCTTGTCTCCTGCAGGAAAGACTTCCCCATCTTTGCCCCAGTTCTTGGGGTAAAAAGTGGAGAACTTTAAACTTCGCTAAATGGCTTCGCTAAAAAGAAGCAAAATCTATTTAGTGTCTCAGATGTAAGGGTAATTGAAAGAATTCCCCTGGTCCCACAAAATTAAAAAAAAATAATAAAAAATTTGGGTTGCTATGAAGGGCTTTTTTTATGAAACTCCCTGTGCAATTTAGGTACCTGCATGTGCACACTTGTGCCTGTCATTGCACATGGCAAGCCAGACAGTTGTAGAGGCAGAAGCATCTTAAAACTGTGTCCAATTTGCTATATGCATTATTT
This sequence comes from Thryothorus ludovicianus, assembly GCA_013397245.1. Classification (NCBI taxonomy): domain Eukaryota; kingdom Metazoa; phylum Chordata; class Aves; order Passeriformes; family Certhiidae; genus Thryothorus; species Thryothorus ludovicianus. The sequence goes on along the minus strand of VZTB01008045.1, from coordinate 169,153 downwards.
ACTGACAGAATGTGCATTAGTACAGCTGGAAGTGTTTGCCACCTTCTGTGTGACAAGGAGGATGTGTGCAATGAACCTGTTCAGTTCAGCAGCTATAGAAGGAGTTGAGCAATTTGCTTTTAACTCCATTACCCATCCCCTGACAAACACTGCAAAGCCGAAGTCTGGAAACAGGCAAAGAGAACTGAGGAAATGGCAGTACATTGGCTAAAATAAAATAAAATTGCTCTCTTTAAGCTTGGGAGAAGATGCACCTTGCTGTAATACTTAAAGGATGTTTTATCTGAAAATCTTCTGTTGAAGAATTGCAGTAAGTGCCAGAGAGAGTACTTCATTCGTCAGGAGTGATTCCTGAGGGAGCTGGTGCTAAGTAATGTGTCTTTTTTTTGACTTTTTTTAGACAGATAACACTTTTATATTAAGAAGGTTTTTTAAATGGAGTTAACTTTATTCAAGTCTATAAAACTGACACCTTCAAAGGTAAAACAGAGAATGCCGACTTATTGTTAGTATCCATGGTCTGGAGTGATGCTTTTATTCAATTTAATCAGCAGCAAGAAACAAATACACTAGAAACACTTGGATTTTTATGCTTGCAGGACAAATTAAGATTGTGCATCTGTTTCTTATCTAAATAACATTAAATTTGCCCAGGGAGATGCATATCTCCCCTACTTGGGCCTAGTGCTTTCCAGATAGAATTGGAAAAGCCTGTTAGGTCCCTTGTGCTTGGGGATTTGGACTGTTATTGTTTTTTGCCTATATACCTTCTGGTGGAGAGTGGGTACAAACCCATCTCTGGATGTGGTGTTATTTCCTGAAGAGTACAGGGGAAACAAGGACAGGTATCCTGGGAAAAATACAGGAGTGCAGTCCAGTTGTAGGCTTGTGGTGAGGAAGGCCAAAGTAAAACTGGAGGTGAACTTGGCAAGGGATGCAAAGACTAACAAGAAGGGATTCTATTGGTGTGTCAGCTAAAAAAAGGAAAGTCAAAGAAAGTGTACCCCTGCTGATAAGCGAGGCAAACTGGTAACAGTGGATGAGGAGAAGGCTGAAGTTCTCAGGCTTCACTGGCAGCCTCTCTTCCAACGCTTCTAGAGTAGATGAAATACAAGATGGGGACCAGGGCAGCAAAGTTCCTCCCACTGTAGGGTAAGATCAGATTTGTGACCACCTGAGGAACTCAGATGTGTGGGACCTGATAAGATGCATCCCAGAGTCCTGAGAGAACAGGCTGATGTTATTGTCAAGCCATTCTGCATGATTTGAAAAGTCGTGGCAATCTGGTGAAGTCCCAGGTGACTGGGAAAAGGAAAACATTGTACCTATCTTTAGAAAGTGTAGAAAGGAGGACCCTGGGAGCTACCAACCTGTCAGCCTCACCTCTGTGCCTGGAAGATCATAGAACAGATCCTTCTGGAAGGTGTGCTCAGGCACATGGGTAACAGGAGGTGATTAGGGACAGCCAGGATGACTTCACCAAGGGCAAGCAAGCCCTGCTTGACCAACCTGGTGGCCTTCTATGATAGAGTGGCCAGTTCAAGTGACAAGGGAAGGGTTACAGATGTCATTTACCTGGACATCTGTAAAGCCTCTGACCTGGTGCTTCACAACATTCTTCTCTCTAGACTGGACTGAGCTGGATTTGATGGTGGACTGCTCAGTGGATGAGGAATTGGTTAAATTGTCATGTACAGAGGGTGGTGTCAATGGCTCAGAATCCGGATGGACATCAGTGACAAGTAATGCTCCTCAGGGGTCTGCACTGGGATCCGTGTTGCTTAATATCTTCACTAATGACAAAGGATTGAGTGCACTCCCTGCAAGTTTGCAGATGACACCAAGCTGAGTGCTGCTGTTGACACGCCTCAAGGACAGGATACCATCCAGAGGGACCTGGACAAGCTCAAGAAATGGGCCCCTGGGAACCTCATGTGGTTTAACAAGGCCAAAGGCAAAGTGCTGCACATGGGTGAGGGCAACCGCTGGTATTGATCCAGACTGAGGAATGAAGTGCTCCAGAGCAGCCCTGATGAGGAGGACTTGGGGGTGCTCGTGGATGAGGCAGTGCCCAGGTGCTGCTGGACACAATCCAGCCATGTGCACCTGCAGCCCAGAAAGCCAATTGAATCCTGGGCCACATCAAAAGCAGTGTGGGCAGCAGGGTGAGGGATGGAGGGGATTCTGCCCTTCTCTCTGGTGAGACCCCACCTGGAGAGCTGCATCCAGCTCTGGGGTCTCCAACATCAGGAAGATGTGGGCATGTTGAAGTGAGTCCAGAGGAGGGCCATGAAGATGGTCACAGGGCTGGAACAGATCTCCTGTTATGACAGACTGAGAAGGTTGGGGTTGTTCATTCTGGAGTAGAGAAGGCTCCAGGGAGACCTTACAGCACCTTCCAGTACCTAAGGGAGCCTGTGGGAATTCTGGAGAGGGACTTTCCACAAGGGCATTTGGAGATAGAAAAAGAGGTAATATTTTTAAACTGAAGGATTAATTTTAGATTATTTGTAAGAAAGGAGGGGCTTTTTGTTTGGTTGTTTTGGGGTTTTTTTTTGGTTGAGTTTTTTTACAGTCAGGTGGTGAGATATTGGAACAGGTTGCCCAGAGAAGCGGTAGATGTCCCATCTCTGGAAACATTCAAGGTCAGGTTGGACAGGGTTCTGAGCAACCTGATTGAGTTGCTCTTTATAGGAGAATTGGGCTTTGTGACTTTCTAAGTCCTTTATTCCCCAAACTGTTCAATGATTCAACTTTGCAGAGTTCTCAGCTACCTTTAACAATGATTAATTATTTGGAAAGAGCAAGATGTTTCCTCATGTGGACAAAATCTTTCACAGTTAATGCTGTTTTTGTTGTTATTTCAAGAGGGCGATTGATTTTTCTTTATGTTAGAAACAAACCTCGCTGTAGTTCTCTGGCATAAACTGAGAAGCTTGCAAGTGTTTAAGGATGTGCTTGCTCTCTTACCTGCAAATATATATAATAAGCCTGATATTTTCTAGTGAAATGGTAATTTCTAGCTCCTTCTAGGCTAAGGGAACTGTTACCCCTTCCTTCTGCTCAGGAAGAGGGCAGGGGTGAAAGACCTGGATGCTGTGTCAGAAACCAAAGCATCTCCTTTTCCTGCCAGATTTCAAGTGTCAAGGCTTCATTCACTTAAATTGTTTATGCAAACTTTGAACTGTAATTTCAGCCTCCCATATAATGGCAATCATAGAATCTTGTCCTTTTTTATAATTTTTTTTCCTTTCACTTTTTTGACAACCTGTGATCTGGTCTGCTCTTTCACCTAGTTAAACTTGGTTTTAGAAGGGACTTTTAAGATAAATATTGACTTGTTCTGCTGAAAATACAGAGTGATATTGGGGTTTTTTTTGCCTTCACGCAAATCACATGAGATTTGATATCTGAAAACTGTTTTTTTTCATTGATTATTTATGTTAGCTTCCTGACCTTTGATATAAACATTTTAAGAAACTACAAGGAACACCGTCCTCCTTTGAGTACTATACCATGGACGGCTACTCTAAACTGCATATTTTTTCTTCAAATAAAATTAAAGATACAGTAATCTGTATGTAATTGTCATCCTTAGCATTTGAGCCTCTTCTTTCAAGTAGCTAGGTTTTTTCCTTATGTTTTGCAGAAAGTGATTTTCTGTTTGTTTTTGCATTTCAGAAATCAGCTCACAGAGTTTTCATGTCTGACTACTGGTATCGGACCCTGATCCTGTGCAAAGAAACTGGAAGCTGCAACTGTTTTGCAACAGCCAACCAAGCTAATGAAGAGAAAGAAGAAGATACCAACCATCAGGTTGTGGTGTCAGATACCATGCAGCTTGTGCAAGATAAGCAAGAGGTGACAGAAATCACGGCAGGTGAGAGGTACAGAGCATATTTGGAAACTGGCTGGCTGCCAGACTGTTAGGAAGTGCTTCAAGAATTTTAGCATTTGTATCTCATCTCTGTCAGTGAGAGAAGGGCAGGAGCCCAAGAAAAGGAATAGCTGAGTATTCATTGGAGGGGGCTGATGTCACCACAAAAACAATTGTTTAATAGCAGCCAGGGAAAACCTGTACTTGGGAGGACAGATGCTTGTTATAAAAAATTAAAATCACTCCATGAATTAATTGTTTAGCAAAAAATAGCCATCCCAGAGAAACCTGACCTACCTTCCTGCAGTTTTAAAATCATAGTTTTGATAAACTGCTGAGAAGCAAGTGAAAAATACCTCTGCACAATATCACAGTACTTTTGTTGCACTGGACCATAAGCAGAAGACTGCTAGTTTATAGTTGCTGGGACTAAGAATACATTATTTTTTTACTGTACCATCTGATCTTATATTTACCCATGCAGGAGATTGTCACATAGTTCATATATGAATGGGGGCTTTGCCTTGGTACTAGTGCAGGTGGACTGTAATTTTATAATTTGATTAGCAGTTGCATCTGATGGCACTTGGTCTTTATTAATACATGTTCATTTAATTTTGAAAAATGTTTTTATAAAGCCTCCTAGTTAATTAAATTTAATTAGGTAATTAAATACCTAAATATATTTATGCAAACATCTCTAAGCTGGAAAGATGTTCCAAAACTGGAAAGGTGGAATTCACTAAAATACAGTTTTGCATTTAATACATAATTATAAAACAGGCTAAGACTCTTCTGTCCTAGCTGGAATGAACTAATGATGTTGCTACTGCAGAATGATTCATAGTCTGCTCTGACTTAACAGGAAGTAGTGATTAGAGTAATCATTTTGCTTTTGTACCAGTGACGTCTCAGCCAGAATGAGGTGTCTTTTGAAGGCAGTGAGGAAAAATGCAAAAAAAACAAAACCCTGCAGTAATTCCAGAGGATGATGTCAGGGTTGATATGATTTCTGCAGAAATAAGGTGTGTGTATCTAGGCTACAAGAGAAAACTGAAGGGAAATCACACATGTTCTGACTTCCTAGTGGACATCTGTGCTAGTTATGGAAGAAGGTAAATATCTGCTTGTTTCAATTTTCTTGTTGTCCATAACTATTAGAATAGGACCAAGAAAATGTGAACTTGATTCCTGCAGAGAAGATTTAGACCTAATTGGTGCATTTGTTAAACAGACTACTTAAAGTTTGTGCGGTCTCTAGCTTGTTCTTAATGAAATCTCTAATGAAAAGGGCAACTGCTGAAGATGAGCTGGGTGTTCTTGATTCTGTCTCAGTGATTTAAGCCAGGCTAAGAACACTGTGCTCCTGTGGTAGAAGAAGAAACAAAGAAATCTTGGGAAGGCAGGCCTGGAGTAGGACATGAGAGGAAAGATAGTTCTGCATTGTGTCATCTGGAGGGTTTAAAATGGGAAACTGCTACTTCCCCTCCCCAGAAATTCAGGGGAGAGCTGTGTTGGGTTCTAAGTTGCATGTTTGTCCTCTGCTGAAGTGTCAGTGAATCAAAGGTTGAATGGTTTATCGACAAAGGAAGCTTAGCAAACCACAGGGGTTGAAATGAAAGCAGTGAAGGCAGAGCAGGAGTTCAGTGTAGAGATGTACTTCATCAGCATGAGGCTGCCTATACTAGCCTGCATGTGCTTGACTATGCTAATTCCATCTTTTAGATGTGGCTGCTGCCCTCCTATCACTGCAGTGTATGTAAAAGGGAGGTTTAGTGAAAGAAGTTCTGGACTAAGTTTCGTGGCTTGAGAAGTAGTGGATTTTTCACTGGGGATTACATCCATGTCTGGCATGACAGCTGAATTGCAAGCCATTAACTGAAACTGCAAAGCACATGATGATACTCTTTATCCCTGGAAAAAGTGGGATGTAGCTTTCAAAAAAAGGTATGCTTGTTGTTTTCTTTTGACTTGAAGACAGCAGTGTGTAGACTGGGAAAGGAGCTTTCCCAGGACAAAGCAGAGACTACATGACAAACTTAGTGGTAGATAATTTCCTGCTAAAGTTCATAAACTTTACAGGTAAATTAAATATGAATGGTTTTCTGTGCCATATTTAATGCTGTTGTTGCTAGTATTGAAGATTGACTGAATCATGCTTTGTGGATATTTTGTTGGAATTTGATTTTTAAAAAATAATTGTTCTTAATTAGTGCAATTTGTATGTTAAGATTTTCTGACTTTGTCAAGGGACTACTAAAAAGAATCTGCTCTGAAAAGAACTACAGTGTCATAACACGGTGAACATTTAAAATGAGAAGATGTCTTACTTTAGTTTTAATGCTTATTCAAGTATTTTTTCAAGAAAACAAGTGGTTTTTTTCTGTTGGTAAAGGGAGCCATAGTGCCTTGTTCTGTGAAACTAATCCTTACAGTCTTCTCATGGGAAAGAGAGATGCCACCATGGAAAATAATGTTGGAGTCTTCTCCCTTGTTATTTTTGACTTCTGAAAGCAAATGTGAGGGGTGTTAGTCTCTCATGCAGACTAATAATACTGTACGATGGAGAGCATCTTTCTGCTTTTATTTAAACCACATGTTGCTGCTGCTGAAGTTTTAATTCCCTCTCCCTCCCCAGGAACTCATCTGCTGTGCTGTTGATACTATATTAACAGCAATATTTTTACTGCAGTGTTTTCCTAGAAGTTATAATTAATATCAGGTCTTCACTGTGTTGTAAGTGTGCACACAGAAGATACTGCATCTTGAAAGCTTTAAGAGTCGAGCTTGAAAGCAATACATGAACCAGCATGCAAAATTCAGCTTGGGCAGAGCACAAGTGAGATGGGAACACAATAACATCAGACCAGCTTGTGTGTACTCTTGCCTCAATTCAAATGGTGTTTCAGCCTTCCCTCTCCTGTCTTCAGCAGAGTCTGAAAAATGGAAAGATCCTGGAAATGAATGGAGGTATGGAAGGCAATAATGAATCTTTACTACTACTACTACTAATAATAATAATAAAAAAAAATCCAGTATTTTCTCAGTACCTGTTATGTTGTTCTACCTGTGTGGCATTGGACTTGAGGAGTGATGTGCTTGGAGGCCTATTTACATACAGCAATTGTTATTTTTTTTTTCCTTCTAGTGATCATCCTCTTCAAATTGTTAACATCTTTTCTTTATTTGTTAGGATTTTTTTTTTTTCCCCTGTTCAGTTCAGGTCTGTTCAGAATTTAATATTTTCATGATAGGGTTTTCAGCCTCCTGCCATGATGCAACAGAGGAAACTTTTTGTGGTCTCAAGATTTTGTAGTATTGCATCTTGAGAGCTGTAATGGCTGAACTAGTAGGAAACAGCCATGAGGGTGCTATAGTCAAAGCTTTTACAAAGGTAAGGGACTGTCATGACTGCTCAGATTTTGAAGAATCCAAGAATACAGGTGACAACTGACTGAATTCTGGAGTCTCCTTAATCCAAAACTTCCCTAAGATGACATACTTAAGGAGTAGGAAAATATTTTTTAATTATTTCAAAATATGAAATGCGTGTCATTTTATCAATTTGCCAGATTTTTTTGCATTTTTCCATCCGAAATTACAAGGCAGCTGAAAAGACAGCAAAGTGACTGTGATGTGCTAATTCTAACACTTGTAACAGTGCTGCAAAACAATGTCAGCAGTTGCACTCATAGGCACTTGAAATGCTCATCTGTTGCTCATCTGTTGCTCTTTGAAATGAATGTGCATGGTATCATCTCAGAATGTTAAATTGCATTGTTTTTCATACATAAACACCCTTTTAGATACAGCTCGGTGGTATTACTGAAGGTGACAGCTTTAACTGAATTATATACATCTGCAACATCACTGGAACAGGATGCTCAGGTTACATTATCAAGACCACTGATGGTTCATCACCTGCATCAGAAGAAGGAAAAACAACCTTTCTCTTACACATTTGTGCATCTGGTAACTTCAGTTACTCAGAACCCATAGTATAACTTCACCTACAGGTATCAGTCCTCTGCTTCCACTAGTCAGAACTGTGTAAACACAAGAGTTCAAAAGTAGTGTGCAAGGGAAACATGGAGGATATTCATTGTTACAATAACTATACTGTTTTGAATTGACTTTCCAGAAAAACAATAGTTAATGCTGTTTGGATCGAGTCCTTTCTATTCCTTGACTGTGTACAAAGGCAACCTTTAAAAATCTTAATTAAAAACTAAGAAACTGAAAACTGTCTCTTAGAAGCTGCTTTTATTGGTAACTAGAAGAATACCATTGCATTTTTGGGGAGAAGCCTTTCATTTATGCAATATGTTAATTAAGTTCTTTGATTCTTGGAGCTCTTTTATATCTTTCAAGAAATTTTATCAGATTCAATGTCTTAATAGAAGTGTAATTTTAATTGGCAAAGTTGTGTACATTGCAGCATGTTGCCACTAACAACTTTATATGAAAAAGTTTTAATTTCAAGGGATAACTTATAAACTAGATTGATACAGCTAGAAGGCTCATGTGAAAAATGAGGCTCTGAATATCATACTAAGTATTTTTAATGAGGTTATTTGCATACAAAAAAAAATCCCAACTAATGTGTCAAGACCAAAATATGTGAGGCAATTGAAGATTTCCTCTTTGTTAGAATTCCAGAGGCGTCTACAAGATCACTTTGTTTCGTGGGTGTGACACCAACGTACTGCCACCTGATCATCACTGGTGTGTCTTCTGTGGAATGAAGATGGCATTACAGACTTCTCAGCCTCAGTCTGCTGCTCAGTTCTGCAGGTGCTAAATAGCCCATGACCTTTTTTACCTTTAAATACAAGCCAACTAGGGCAGGAGTCTCTAAGCCATAATACACAAGCCACTTAGTGATACACTGTCCAGCACGTAGCTGGGAGCTATTGTTGTCCCTGGTGGCATCTGTCGCAATGCTCAAGGAGGGGGAACCGGGGATTTGTTTTCTTTTTTTATGAATCTAAATCTGTGCTCAACATAATTTTTTGGCAGAAAAGGGCATTTGTTTTGCTGTGCACTTTTCTTGAACTGCTTGGTGTGAGTGAGTTGTCCTTTAAAGACTGGTTGTGTTTTGCTGTGGAGCTTATAAGAAAATCCATATAGAGCTTTATGTTTGGTACTAGTGTTTTGATTGATGTGAAGTGCATGTCCAAGTAAATAAAAACCAGCAGATATTATGCGTGCAGGGTTTGCATTTCCCATTGTTGGAGGCTATTTGCCTATAAATGTCTTTACAAGCCTGTTCCCTTGCTGGCTGCTGGAGGACTGGCACCGGTCTCAGCATGTGTTTGTGAGCCAGTGTTTTTATGTGTTAGCTAAAGGAGCTGCTTTTTATTAAAACTGAGTTTCAACTGAGGGAATCTGGCAAATTCTTATGAGCTTTACTCCTCAAAATGAGACATGTTAAAAACTAATTGGAATAATCTATCTAAGAACATGGAAAAGAAAGCCTTTGCGTGGTAAACCTCTTCTGTGTCATGTTGCTGCTTTGAGTAACAGAGCAGTGAAATCCAGTCTGATTAAAATCAGTAGGAGTCTTGTCAGGATTTTCGTCTTAAGACTTCTAAGCTATACAAGTTAACCACCCTCTTAAATGAAATTAATATTAAACATCTTACTCTAATTCCTTATTTCCTGGGAATTACAGCAGATATGGAATATATAAAAATAGCTTCTCATTCAGTTCGAGAAGTTAGAGCAGAAAAGCTTCATTAGTGTAAAAAGGCATTGCCAGCTAAAAATGAGTTATGCAGAGGTAGTTTGGTAATGTCAGGAATAAAATTCTCTGTGTGTGTATATGTATGCATCTCTCTGTTTGTCTGTCTTTGTAATTAAGTGCCACACTTGATGGATTTTCAGTTCAGCTGCTGCTTGCTGAAAAGAACATTTTCAGGAAACGGTACTGCCTGGTTTTATCAAAGGCATGAAAATATTTTTAATTTTTTTTTCAATATTCTTTGAATGCTGTTGAGAAATATTTCAGAGAGACATTGCAAGCACAAGTTATAGGTGTTCTTTGGTTTATAATTTATTTTAAATCTATAGCCATTTAATCAGAAGGGGAAGCAGTTTATTAAGAAAATTCCTAGTTCTTGTGATTCATCTGAATGTAGTGAATCTTTCTTTTTTTTATTTAAATCGTGCTTTGCTTTTCAGATATTCTCAGTGCAGGATGAAGTAATAGATGCTTGCTGAAGCTGAAGCAGAAAAGCTTTGTCAATTCTGTTTCGTCCCTGACGTGAGCACCTTTGTGCTTTTGGTGCCTCAGGTGGCTCCAAAGAAATTGGAAAAGCATCTAAGCAGCAGTGTAATTGAAATTCAAGAGGGGTTACATGTCCAACCTGCTTAGGCATTCTGTAAATCCCATTTTCCTGCATCTCTAGGCAGTGGATATCTTTGTAAATCTGTTTGATTATAATAAGTAAACAGAAAAAACCCCAAACTCTGTATCAGAAACTGGCTTATTCTGTAAGGGCAGGCTGCTTGCTGGATTTAACACTTGCTCCTCAGGTTGGGAAGATGGAAAAGTTGTGAATGCCAATGTTAGGTCTTGGAAAGGTGCAGTAGGAGCCATCTGAGTGACAAGGTCTCACATACTGCCTTAATATCACGTCAGTGTCATCTACATATCTGTAGGGAAAAATGTGGGGTTGCATAGACTCACTGGCTTCCAGCTGGATTGTTTGTGCTGGACCATTTGTCATGGAAATAAATTGCTTTGCTTCAGTTCTAGCCAATACCCAGATTAAAGGTTGGGTTCAGTTGTTGCCTCTGGCACTGAGGAATTACTCAGAGCTGTTTCATGCAAATGCACAAATTTTCTGGGAGTAATCAATGCACTCTCTTTCAGTGTTTAGGAAGTCAAACCCTCATTACATAGCAGGAGGGAACTTTGGTAACAGAAAGAGTTGAGAATAATGAAATAAAATATTGAAGTTTCTTTTCAACTCTAGTTTTGCTTTCTGCTATAGCTGAAAGCAATTTGTTTAGTGAGAAACTTTTATTTTCTCAGCTCAGCTTATATCTGTTTAAGCCTATTTGCTGATCGTAGAGGACACTGGAAAAATTGCGATTCTTTAAAATTATTTGTTGCACATAATTAGATTATTGTAGTCTTCAAATGTCATCTGAACTAATTATTGAACAGACTAATATGTTTTCCATTGACATTGTTAAACAACTCTTTATACAGAGAAGAGGGAAGAAAATTTGATGTTGTATCTGGAGTCTGTCAGTTAAAATTTCCTGCTGTCAAATTCGTACAACCTATTTTGCAAAGACTTACCTGGGGAAATGTACTTATTTACTAAGTGTGTGGAGGAAAGAGGGGAAGGCCTTGTGGTATCCCTGCAACATGTGTCACTTCCATCTAAAAATCATCTTGGGGAAAAACAGCTACTCTGAAAATGATGGATTCAGTGGAAAAGGAGCCACCTGGGATTAACTGCTGCCAAGGAAACATGTCCAAAGGTAAAGGTTTCAGGAAAAACACGTTAGTGGTGCCTCTCCTGAGGTTTCTTTGAGTTAGGGAGCAAGTCCTTGAAAACCAGGCAGTCTTGCCAGCAGCTTCTGCTTCCAGGAAGGTGTGTGCATGAGGCCAGGTATGTGCAGATAACATATTGGTGACTTCTGAAATTCTGTTAGGAATTGCCAAACAGCCCAATTGAAACAAGGCTGATGGCCCTAGAAGCAGAATCAGCTCTCTTAATGCTGCCTGAAGTCCTGTTCACTAGCATTCTTTGTGTTTCTAGGTGAGATAATAGCAGTTGCCTTTTTCCACATAGAAAGGGCTTGCAGTCAAAGGAGTAGGGGGAAAAAATATGGAAAAAAAGCCACATTTCACATATTTGCTTTTGTACTTTTTGTCCCTATCCCTACTATTGCTTCTTTTGAGAAATACCTCACTGTAGAACACAGATTGTATATTGTGTAACCATACTGCGTATTAAAATTTGCTGTTTGTGTGCTGTACTGTGCCTCTGTGTGGTTTCAGTGCAGAGCAGTGGTCCCATGTGGTGTATTGTGTACCTGGACATCCTTCATGGCACAGAAAAGGGCCTGTGCCTGCCCTTTTTACTGTTGCAAAACATGTTTATGTAGGAAGGCTGTCAATGAGATTAGAGAAGGTATCAAAGTGACATCTGTGTGTGCAGCCAGGACCAGCCCCAAATGGAGCAGCTGGGTTTTCCTGCTTTACTGACTGGTGAGGCTCCAGCAGAGCTGCTGGACTTTGTCCACTGCACTGCAAAGGAAGAGGCTCCCCAGCAGCATGCGGGAGAACAGTGCCAATGTTTGGGGCACTTTGGTAGAATTTAGGTTTTTAAAGCCTGAGAGGGCGTAATTCCTGCAGTAGTTTTTTTGATGAGAGCCAAGCCCCCACATCACAGGTTCTCTTGCCTTTGCCCAGAGCTGCTGTCATTCTTGAGGAGGCTGTCTGCAGTTTGGTGTGTGAGGTGCTGCTTTGTGTGCCCTGTACACACCTGGTTTGGTTTCTCAAATGGCAAGGTAAATCAGCTTCAGGTAGGAGGGGTACAATGGCATTGGGGTTCCTGACATATGCCACAGCAAAATGAGTGGAGACCTCGCCCAGAAAAAGAGCTCTCCAGTTTCCTCCTCAGCCTGGAAGTCTGGGTGGATGCTCAGTCTGGCTGCTGAGCTCTTCCTGGGTGAAGACACTGGATTGAGGAATTCAGAGTCACTAGACCAGGGGGTGGTAGCAGAGGACAATTGGTTTGCCGCTGACTGAGGCCCTAACTTGTAATGGGAAAGTTTTGAGTTTTTCTCAGTTTCCAATAGCACTTACACCTCTAACAAATAATTACTTGATTTGTGATGCATGGTGAGTGCTTGGAGCAGAGATCCTGTTCTCATCTGGCTGCATTTTAAAAGGGAATTGTGTAGGTGTCAAAATCCAGGCAAGGGCTGTGATTGTGAACCCTGCTCAGTGTGTGCCTTCCAGCAGACAGGTGAAACACCAGTCCCTGCAGAAGGGCACCAACAAGGGTGAAGCTGAGCTTGTCCCACGGTCATTTTCTTTGGACTGCTTAGATGAACATGTCAGAAATACTGATTGTCCTGTGCTCCTCTCACGAGGCTCCAGTTACTGTGTTCTAGTTAGGGAATTTAGACCCCAGTAGGTTTCATTATGAAAGGTGGGTGTTAGGCTAAAGTTCTTTGGAATCCTTGTTCTGAGCATTTATTAGATTCACATGTGTTCATCTTGTTCTTTGTGAAGTTTTGAAGAACTTCTGTTTGGTCTGATCTGGTTGGTCTGTAGTCATCACTGTTTGGTTGGTATCAGTTTGGTGGGGGTAGCTTTATTTATTTTGCCAATCTGTGTAATTGTTAAATAAAGAGGAAAAATAGATTTAAAGCGCAAAAAGGTTCATAATAAAACTCTCCATTGCATGAACTTGAAGAAAGTTTAAATACTTTTACTGGCAGAATTCTTGTTAATTGTTTCTGTTAGCCCAGTGCAGCTAATATTCTTGACTGTAACATGTTATTTCTCATATATGTGTAATTATATAATATGTCATCTCCAAAGGCAACCAGGAGTCAATGCTTTCCTTCTCTCCATCTTTCTGTTTGGTTTGTTTTCCTTCTGAAGAGATGAAGAGAAAGCAAATGTGTATTTAAAAGTTTTGTTCATTTCTCATTTCACAGTGACTGTCAAAGTGATGCCAAAGTATCCAGAAATAGATACTGTAAGTATTATATGCTTCTGTCCCTGGCCCTTTAATCTCTTTCTAGAAATTGAATCTTGTCCTTCTATGCCCAGTAGATGTTGCTGTTGATTCAGTAACTCTGAAAGAGGACAAGTTAAAAAAGGCTTTAGGAGATCAGAAGATTTATAAATATTGCAGTATCTTATTCAGAGAAAAGAGGCTACTTAAACAAAAAAATGCAGTGCCCATATTTTAATTTATTCATATTGGCCTTCCAATCTGTAGCATAAATGAGAAGTAAGCATTGTGTGAGTTGCATGTTAATGTCCTGTGGAAGAACTGCATTGAAAGAGGATTTTCTACCTTGCATCTCCATTATGGTTTTACTAAGTATTTGCATTTTTATCCTCATCCTAAGAAGCATGAATCATATCCATCATGGTGATAGCTCTGCAGCATGGTAGAATTTTGCAAAGCTATGCTGTATCATCAGAACAGGTATTCCTGTAGCTTTTCCCAACTCAGCATTGTTTCTTGGAGGCTGGAGCCTTGCCAAGTTGTTAGAGCACCTTTTGGGATAAAAACCCATTGCACAGGGTGGGTTTTGCACACTTTTATTGAAGGATACAAAGCAAGGGAGGTAGGGCTCTTTTGGAGAGAGAATAAAGAAAACATTTAAAGGTGTTGTTATTTACTGTTCAGTATGGTCATGTGTAGGGGAAGGTTATTTAAATTATTTTTTAGTGCAGTCTGGTCTTCTGACAGAGTTTGAGAAACAGTTATTGAGACCAAAAAAATACTGAGTAGACAAACTCACTGCTGAATTTTCATTCCCTGGTGTATGGGAAAACACCTGCAGCTGCTGGTTTCCTTGGAAACAAGTTCACTGCAAAATCTAAATGCACTGCACTAAGCCTGTCAATTGTACTGCATTTGAGCAGAGTTTAACGTGCACACTTGGACCTTTTGGTACATGAGTTTCTCAAATGCCGTGCCATTTATGCTGTTCTTGCATAAAATATCTGATTAAAGGAGATGTGCGCCATGTTTTGGATTTTGGACAAAACTACAAAAAAGGTTGGTGTTTACAAGTCTAAACATGGCCTCTGTATGTGTGTGTAAATATTTCCTTACAGCATATCGTTTTCTGAACACTTTTAAAATTTTGCCTTTTAAAGCTCAGTGCTATTGTTTGCATATTGTTGAGTTTTAACTGCTTTTTGGAGTTGGAGATCAGAGAGCTGCTGAAAGGAATTGCTAATACATATGCCATATAATAGACTTTTGGCAGGACATTGGTTTTATTTGTTTAAGTAATTCAATATGGGGTACATGTATATTTTCTCACAGATGAGTATTTTTGCTCTGACTGAAAGGAGTATGATTTCATACATTGTGTTAGAAGACTTTAGTGATGCTTACGATTAGCCTCAACTGCTTGAGCCAAAAAAAAAAAAAGAAATCTATGGAACAGTGTGGTTGTGTTATTATACCAGAAAGAATTAATTTAAAGCCTGTATTGTTGTACTGTAAGAAAGAGAAACTCTGTTAAGCAAGTATTGTTCAAGAGTTGGATTGTTTTTCAGCGAATATGTCTAGCATAGCTTCAATGTGTGTACCTGGATCACAAATGCATGAAGTAGAAGTCATATTTGTGACTGCCTTTCTGTTTGAATGGGGTTTCCCATATTTATTGGGAAAATAACATACAGTACTGAGAAGATGAGGCAGTATAAAAAACCACAACACATGTTGACAAAATATTGTCTGTAACTTGTCAAATATTATAGCCATCTGGCAGTGACTCCATGGTAGGATTGCTTTCTAAAATAGGCTTTAAAATTTTTCATAAACTCCTTTTTCTTTCTAAAAGGAAGCAGCTGTGCACATGAAATTATGTATGAGTTTAGTTACTAGACTCTTTGCATTTGGGGTCTTATTCATGAATATTAAACAACTTTTGAATCTGAGACCTTACTGTGTTTCCCCCACAGATAACATTGAATGTCATTAATGAGGTACATCTTTTTAAAGAGCTCTCTCTAGAAAAGTCTTGATGTTTTCATGGACTTTCTTTTATTCCAATTTGCTTTGGGTGCTCTAAGTTATTAGTATTGCATTAGAAGGGTCCATGATCTCTGTGTGTTCAAACTGAGCCTATTGGGGGATTGAGGAGGTGGGGAGAGCAGGCAGATACTGTCTTTTACATGAGAAACTAGTCTTTAGTTTTAAATACTCCCTTGTAAATGTCAGGGGAAAAGAAAAGGGACAAAAGGAGAGTGAAAGAACTATTTGTTCAATGCAGTTATTGATGTTCCATTTTCCGTACCCCTTCTTGCTGCCTTTACACTTCGAAAAATATAGACAGCAAAATGTTTTTTCTGTTGTAGAGCAAGCAGTTTAATTTCTTGAACAGCTAAGTTAAACTATCTAAAATTACTCTGCTTTTGAGAGCTCTTTGCTTGCAACGCTCTGCACCACTGTTACTCTACAAGATGTCCCATTTGCACGTACGTGTGACAGTGAAATGTGATACTTAGAAAAATGAAGTGGAATAACAGTTTATACATGTAACTTTGTTGCCATGGAAGGCTTTTGGATACTTAAAGAATCTCTGATTTCTGTATTTGGTGACATAATTTCAAGCATTAGTTGTTAGGTTGTTTGTGGTTCTGCATTTCTTCAGTTTTACAAAATAGGGTCTTCCAGACAAAGTCACTTAATGTTTTTGCTTCTGTAACAGGGGATGCTAGCAATGACAGATCCAACCATACTAAGAACTACAGATGAAAAAGTGACTGTTTCCTTAATGCCTTATGTCTTATTTTTCTCTGAAGGGTTGATTGAGATCTTGAAGGAAATAGATGGGTCTTAAAGGAGTGCTTAATGCAGATCAGTCTCTAAGGGCCAAGGAGACGCTTCCTTTCATGTGTGTTGGTCTTGTTATAGCTAAATTTTCAAGTTGGGCCTTCCATGGTATATCTGGTATCCTTAAGCCTCTTCTTTATGCTGCCCTTTGGAATTAATTCTTTTAAATTACATTTCCTAATGCTAACCTCCCTGTTCTCCCTGCTGCTTGTCTGTGCTCTGCTGATGCACTGACAGTATTCAACTCTGAAAATGTTCTTCCTCTTGGGTACACAAGTAGGAATGGTGAAGAGGATCCAAGTGTTTTTCTTCAGGGATTCAGACTTTGCCATGGTACTGATGTTTTGAGGGTCTGGGAGGGAGCTGGCAGCTGAAGGAGTAATTTACAGCCTGTTGAAACTGATCTTGCAAAGAGAAGAATGCTGAGAGCAAAATTTTGCAAAAACAAACTTGAGGTATTTGAGAAATGGCAAGAATACAAAACCTGAAATTTTGTGGAAATCTCACGTCAAACTTTTAGATCTTACAAAATGTGACATGAAAATGAAAACAGATACAGTGCAAGAGCAGCATGATTACAAAGCAACTGTTGAAAACATCAGTGTTGAAAATACTTTGCACTTCTTGTTGCATCCTGGAGATTAATTACCAATAACTTTCTGCAGCTGACCTGACAGCACCTGGGTAGGGTTAGAAACAAATGTCTCCTGAGCTGGAATAGGAAATGTTGCACTGTACTCTGGGGATGCCTCTCTCTGTGAGTGTGTCCCTCTGCATGAATCTTTGTGGATTGTGGGCCAAATCTTGATCATGGTTGTGATATTTTTTTTAGGTAGTCACTTTAAAGCTTAAATTATTTGAAAGTGAAGCCCATGAGACCTCTTTTTTTTTTTTAATCAAAAAGCAAATAATTTTACTGCATTTTAAGTAAGTGAAAAACCCCCAACATTGTATAAAGTTTCTCGCTGACAAGAGAATCCTTGTTTTGGATTGAAAATAATTCTTATGAGTCAGAGGGAAAACAAGAAAAAACAACAGTGGTATGTAATCAAAGAAACAAGGAAATGTATCTCTTCTTGCTTATATTTTTCTTTCCAATGCAGTAACAGTTTAGGACTGTGATCATTCAAGAAAACTAACAGTAGTACTTCCATAAGCCTATTGAAGAAAAAAAAAATCAGTCTTTCTGTTTCAAGAAAGCATGAAATGATTGTTTGGATATGGCTTATAATATAAAGAAATCTAGATGGCATTTTTCTTTCTCACTGTTTTACCATAGTGCAGCAGAGTAACTACAAACTGAAGAGCAGTCATTTTCCCTCATCTACTGAGGGTTTTGTGCAGACTGTCTCCCAAGAAAGATCAATTTAATTTGGCTTGTTCGAGAAGTACCATATTCCATGAAAAATATTAAATTGAAAATGAAGAGGATCTGAAAATATTCACTATTTCATATCCTAATCAAAAGAATCCAACACAACAAATCATTGTAAATTGGATGTAGTGGTTTTTGCGTGTCAAGAAACGAAAAAGTTGTAACTGTTTGCAAAACACTTTTTAAAAGGCATTTTTCTTCCTACCTGGAATCTTCTGCCACTTTTGATGTTACCTGCTGTATCAAGCATCCAGCAACAACAAAACAAATAATGTTACTTTATTTACTGAGGATTGTTTGCATTAAAATAGGGAAATAGGTCTGGTAAGGAAACAGAGAGAGAAGCTTTCAAGCTCTGTTGTGAAGGACACAATAGCACCATTGCAGGACCTGTGATGAGTGTGAGCATTCTGCAGCAAGACTGAGATCTTGTTTGGGGTTTGGCCTCTTTGGCTGCAGGTGAAAATCCTTGTGGTTGCTGGAAATTACTTTCCTATTTCTAGATGATTAATAAAAATAGATTTCTAGATGAATAATAGAAAAATTACTTTTCCTATTTTGAGATTTCTTAAATTTTCCTGTTTTGCATTAAGAGAAGGCCAAGTCCTTGAAGAGTGCTTGAGGGGCATTCCAGGAGGGAGGCCAGCACCCAGTGTGGGATGGTCAGCAGCCTTGGGGCAGCACATCTGCCAGAGCTGGGCAGCTCAGCCAGACCAGCCACAAACAGAATCTTCCCTGTCCTCTGTGCTTTCCCTGAGCATTGCACTACTTCATTTATAAAAAGGGAAAAGCTTTCTGTCACACTAAAGCTCCACTGAGGGCTGCTTTTTAAGAAGTACAAGTGGAAAAGGGCAGTAAAATTTTAAGATACACCCCGTTTCATCCCTGGAGGTATTTAAAACCTGTGTAGATGTGGCACTTAGGAACACACTTTAGAGGTGGACTTGGCAGTGTTGCATTAGTGGTCAGATTCAATGATCTTGAAGGTCTTTTCCAACCTAATGGTTCTGTGATTTAAAAAAAGTTCCAAATTAAAGCTGACATCCTTCTACTGAGCCCTTTATCTGTGTGAAAATTCTTCAGCCTGTTCCTTAGGGGTAAGCACTTCAGTTTTATTCTGTGTAATCAAATTGAATAGTCCTGGAAAAACCCTGCTTTTTTATTCTGAGTAGGTTTTATATCATTTATTCTATGTAAAATTAACAATTATATCTGGCAGTTAAATATCACTTTTTGTTACAGAGAAATTTCCTGAGTGTTTTAAATCAATCCTGACTTGAATGGTAGACCTGCTGAACTTATTTGTGTGTGCAGCTCATTCTTTTGAAATAGAGATTTTTACAAAGTAGGACATGTCATAAAATTTAGACTGTTAATACTCAAAATCTGAACACAGACACATAATTTAATTTAAAGCCTAATATTTTTAGGAGACCTCAAAGGTTTGAGCTCTAACAAAATGTTGGACAGACTCTTTTGGAGGGAAGAAATTAATTTTATGCCTCCTCATCCAGCATTCCTTTTGAAAAGAAAATCATTCTAACAACAGAAGACAAAAGGTGTGTGTTTCTGGATCCATTTAATTTCAGCATTTGCATACATAATACTAAATCTGTGAAAGAATATGACTGTGGCATCTCTGCATCTACACTCTAACATCTATTTAATTATCATGGTACCAGTAGCTGAGCTTCTAAAACCAGAGTTCCCTGTTTTATTTTTCTTCATTAAAAGTACTGTGGTTTCATTTCTTTTGTGGCTGGAGTAGTTTCCCTTGTGAGGCCTTTCCTTTAACTATACATATATATGGAAGTGTCCCAGTGGAGGAAGTAACAGTGATGCTTCATTTCCTTCCATATTACTCCTTTTTGCAGCAAATTCATTCCCTGCTCACCTTTATGCTTCCTCTTCTCGGTCTTCCTAACTTCCTACACAAAGTACTTCCTTTATTTATAAAGATATCTCAGTAAACTTAGAAGGGAAGGATCTTACTTGGCACTGCATTGGCAAAAGGCAACATTCATTCATTTATTGCCATGCCTGCTTTTAGAGGAGTGCAGCTGTGGGCACATCTGGATAGTTTAGCTCCTCAGACTGAAAAAAATAAAAGACTGGAACATCCCTCAGTTGGAGCAGGGACAACTGGAGGTGTTAAATTAAATAAACTCTTTCAAGGCTGTTGGCTCTGCACTGATTACTTAATTCCATGAGGCAAAAAAAAGGACAAAGAAATCTGAATGAAGCACTTACAAAGAAACTTGGTACTCTTTAGAAACGCAGCAGACCAGTAGAAGAGATTCAGATGATATTTCATCCAAGCAAGGGAAGCTGGGGATGCTAGGAAATATTGAAACCTGTGATCTGGTCAATCATTTTAAGTTCATTCAGGCTGAAGAGCCTTACTACAAAACTTCACAGCAGTATGAGGAATGCTGCTCTAGCGTGAAGCTGAAACACGGGTTATGAAAGAAACAAAATAGGGAAAATTAGTAGCTAAATTAAACTTTAAGAACTAATTTATGGATTTGTTTTTTGCTTTTGTTTTGGATTTTTGGTTTTGGGGTGGTTTTTTTGGTTTTTTTTTATTTTAAGGAGAGATTAGATTGCAATTGCTGGGGAGGAAGCAATCTGGGGAAGACTGAAAGTACAGGGAGCTGGATTGTAGCAAGATTGAGCTAAACTGGAGAAGAAGCAATCAAATAGAGATGAATACGTTGCATTTCATCTGTCTTTTACTACTTTTCAACCATGGGCCTGAGAAATAATGGAAAAGGAAGGGGACGCTGAAGCTTTTCTCCTACTGCTAAGTACTTGATCTGGTTGTTACCTGAGTCTAGTCCCTGTGTGGGGATGTCACACATCCCAGATGAGGGAGCCTGGAGAGCAGCTGCTAGGACATCTTCTGTATGGCATGTGCTTTCTCAAAGAGAAATTTATTGAGGTTGAGGAGACACTGAGAACTTGATGGAGATTCGGTGACTCAATATATTAATTAAATAAAGCATAAATTTGATGGAATTATTCTATTAACTGCTCTTGCACATCTGAAAGCTTCTTTAGTCTGTGTTCCTGTATGAATGAACCTTGCCCATACTCTGTCTTTGTATGAGTGTTTTGAGTGTCAAGTTTTTAAGAAGAAAAACTTTGATTTTTTTTTTTGTTTCCCCTCCTTCCTCCATGTATTTGCTAAGTTCTCTGTATGCCTTGAGATTGTGAATCTAAGAACAATTTTCTCCTTGTGAAGGAGTGAGGTGTTGCCAAAAGCAGAATACTGCCATCTCTGCTTATGAATCCCAGTTTCAAATCCCAGATGCTTTACATAATAAAGCCTAACTGGGCTGATTACCAAGAGAACTCAGTCATTCAGGGAAATAAAAGGGAAAAATCCCTCTCCTTCATGAAGGAAGAACTCGTGCCAAGAGGAGGTTGAAACGTTAAAAATGCATTTTCTGTTTGGATCTTTCATATCAACTGTCCTGTTTCCCTTTTCTTTCCCTTTTATTTAAGGCTGGGGATCAGTATCACCCCTGTGCAGTGGGTGTATGTGGCAGTTTTTTGTAGGACCTGAGAGGACCTAAATTTATGAAAACCACGTTCAATGGGTGTCTTCCTTGTCTGCAGGAGCCCAGTTTAGGTAAGTCCCCGTGGCTGTGTGCAGTGTCTTTGGAGAGCAGCGGGGCCGTGGGTGCTGTGGCTTTGCCGTCTATAGAGATCCGGGTGGGGCCAGCCGGGAACGAGCGTGCGGGCTTGGCTGCCTGATGCTGAGCATGTGGCATCACTAGAGAGCTGTATGGCACGTTTGGCAGGGGATTCATCTGCCATCCATACCCTCTGCCTGCTCCCTCTGCCGCAAGCGATGGGGCAGGGCCCCTGCAAAGCGGCAGCAGCGAAACCTCTGCGCCTTTTCATTTCTTGTACTCCTACTTTCTAGTCAATACATAACTTTTCTTCTGCTGCAGCCACTTCTAGGCTTGCAGAGAAACGAAGCTCCTGTGGGTGAAATTGGAAGCCCTCTCGTGGATTAGTAATTGGCTGAAAAATAAGAAGTAGAGAGTTACTTTGGGTGGTCAGTTTTCTGTGGATGGAGGGCAGTTACTGGTGGAGAAGCAGCAGGGGTTCCTGCAGCTGTTCAGCATAATCTTAAATGAACTGGAACTGGAAATGGAAAAAAGCATGGAAAGAGAAAATTTGTAAGCATGTGAAAATATTTAGTCAAAATAGTAAAATTTAGTGCTGAGTGCAAACCGTTGAAGGATGAATTGGTGGTGCTAAGTAAGTGATCGGTAGAGAAGGTGAAATTATTTTTGTACAAGCAATACAGATGAGAAAAAAAATACTGTTCTGTAAGCTAAGGTGTTACCCTCACTGAGAGAGCTTGCCTGGCTGTGGGTAGCTCCCTGAAAACAGCAGCAGCTCCGTTGGCTTTCAGCATTGGTCCAAAAAGCAAACAAAACATTATGAACTGCAGAGAGGGAAACCAAGATCAAAATCCTTATGTCACTGAGCAATCTCTGCTGTGCCTGCTTCTGGAGTACCATGTCCAGTTTTGTTCCCTTTGTTAGAGTAGAATTAGTTTACGTGGAGGAACGGTGAAGGCGGTCAGAGGTATGGGGTTGCTTTTATACAAATAGGAACTAATTAGTGTAGGAAATTTTCTGTCTGGAAAACAGGCAATTGGAGGAGACATAATATCACCTTCAGTGGCGGTCTGTATAGTCATGAATGGCTTGGGGATGTGAAAAGAGAGTGTTTATTTCCTGTAGGGTTTTTTTTGGGTTTGTTGTTTTGTTTTTTTTTTTTCCACTGCTTCACAAAAGAGAAACTGGGGCACACAGAAATCTTCCAGGAAGATAGTTGAAACAAAAACAGTTTTTCAAACAGAACATAATTAAATTTTGGAACTCACTGATGACTGATGTTACAGAGATCATATAAAGTTAGCAGAGAAATCTTTAGGTATATTGCTGAAAGTATCTTTTGCTCAAGCAAAACTCATTACATGATTATATATTAATGATTTATGGTTACTGGTCTGCCCCCCCCCATGTGAGTGGATAGCTGTGTGTTACTTTTGGAACATTTTCAAAATAGCTACAATTTCTTGAAAAACGAGGTAATCCTATTTGGGTGAAACTGTTTGGAAATAAAAGATCTATGATGTTGCTGTGTTTGAACAGGATTTGCTGAAGACTACAGCCAAAACCAGAGCATAGTAGAGAACTGAAGGAAAAAAATAATGTTGAGGCTTTCAAGTCTAATAGAAGTTTAGAAAAAGGTCAGTACAAATCAGGTCAAATATTACACCCATGCAGCCATGGAAATCCATTGATTAAATTCTGTATTACATTTGCGCCTTTCTTATTATCTTTGCAGTTTCACTGAAAGAAACAGGAGTACAGACCATGTGACAAAAAATGCTTCCAATGCATTTTAAACATCTGAGACAGAACTGAAAGGCTATGTACTCCTCAATTTTTTTATGAATTCCTCTGTAGCAGGGGCTTGCCTGGGACTAGTGAAGATATTTTGCTGAAGGTAATACATTAGCAGAAGTTAAAACTCAGAATTCCAGAAGCAGCTTGAATTTTTAATTTAAAAAATAATTTAAAATAATCATATTGTATCTGAAAAATGACATTTCCTATTGTATTTACAGACCCTCGGTGCTAGAACTGGATGTCAGTCCTTTTACTATCAAATTTTAATTTGTGTGGGACTGAAATGGCACGTTTAATTCTGTAACGTGGTTGTCGTGATGATCTGACAGGGTGTGGGGATCAAGTGAAAACTTAAGAAAGTGAAAACTGCAGTAGCTCTTGCCTGAGATAGTCATGTCATATTTTCAGGACTGTTGATTCCTTACACAGCTCACAGTCAGATACTGGATTGCATCATGTTGCAAGAAAGCTCAGTTGGGTCTTCCTGTTAAGAGCTGATTTTAATTAGTTTCTTTAGTCTGACTCAAGGTTGTTCATTAAACCATGGATGATCCTGTTTCAAACCAGCAGAGATCGTAATCCCACGTTTGCTTAAGTATCTTGAAACACTCTGTTTCATTCAGTAGAGCAGCTATTCCAAAGCTTCTTATTTAGGAAGACCAGGCTGTCTGATTTCTGTGAATGAACATGATTAAACAAGTACGTGATTACAAATAACCCACTTTTTAGTTAAACTAACTTTCAGCCCAGCTAGCAAAACCTTTCATGTGGATACTCTGCTCATACTTGGAATTTGTTTGAAGATGTAGAAAGTGTATTATATAAAAGTGGCATGGTTGGTGTCACTGAGGTTTAGCCAACATGTTAGGGTTCTCCATTCATTGTGCTCAAGTATAAGTTATGTGTTTGTGATTCTAAAAGTTGACTGGTTGATGAAAAATTCTTCACTACTGTTGCTATTGGACACACAAAGACACACACAGATACTTGCTGGTGAAGAAGGTAAAAACTGCTTTATTAAAACATCTGACTCTATATATATAGCATTTCTACACAGACCAGGGATTGGAGAAGGTGCACACCTCTCTCATCCCCTTGGTCAAGACAACTGGCCATCAGTTGTTTTTTCACTCTATGAGAAAGTATGTAAACAACCTCATCTTAACATAAATATGTTTCTAATTATAACACCCATGTGTGAGAAAGAACTATAAATTATGAAAACAGCAAATTGTAAAGTGCATCAGAAAAGCTTCAAAAATCAGGACGACACACTACATTTTTGTCTTTGTTTGTTATTTCACTGAGGAACTCCATGGAAAGATGGACCTTTAATATATGGGAAGCTTAAGCAGTCTGCTGATTATCCAAGGAAAACATGAGATTACTATTGAATTGAGGCAGGATACTCAGGGAAATCTGGGATTGAACTGTCATCTTCTCTTGAAGTAGGTGCTTGTGAATGAATATGTTTGCTGCACTTCCTGCTGCACCAGGAAGCAGTGTAATCTTACAGATGAACTTTGCTGTTCTGGATATTCAGAAATGCCTTAGGCCTTTAACTTGCTGCAGTAACAAATCTCATTGTCTGTCTGACATCTGGAGTTCTCCCTGGGCTGTCTGTGCATGCAATATGGGCACGCAGCTTTTGTTTGATAACGAGCCTCAGCTATCCAAGTGTTCCTGCAGACTTGCACACCTTTTCTCATGCATTTGCTCCTCCTGGGTCACCACCAGAATGGCAGGAGCCTGGTCTGGTAATTGTGGTCTTGCTGCCCATCACTTATTCCTCTGCATAAATACAATTTCAAATGGCAGTTACATAAACAAAATACTTTTTGCATACAAAGATCCTACACATCCTGTTTTTCAGTGGTAATACTTTGTTATGGAAAAGCTTGACTGAAGACTTCATTTTGTCATTTCTATTAATATTGAAATGGAACCATATATGGCTCTAGTCATATCTAATACATTGAGCTGCTGTGGGCCTGTCATACTTCGAGTGGAAATAAGGTAAATTAATGTAGTAAATGAATTACATAAATTAATTTTATTGGCAGAGGAAGCCTAGATAGTTTGATGGGTCCTCTTAAAACTTGTTTTTAGCTCATGTCCTCTCTAATGGTATTGTTGAGAGTTATGAACAAGTCATCACATCATCCACTTATTTCCCTCAGAAGGGCTGCTGTTTTTACCTGATGTATGAAATCTGTGGAAAAGAATCTTTATCTTAAATAACACAACACTGTCCTTTTAAATATAACAAAAAAAATTCCCTTTTTCTTTTAGCCATGGATAATTTATAATTTTGGTTAAAAATTAAGATAAGACCAGTAGGATGATTAGAAGAGTGGGGGAATTCAGCTGACTATCAGCAAAATCCTGCCAGCAATGAGATTTAGTAGGCGTCAAGATGATCTTCAGAAAAAAAAGTGTTAAAAGCATCATAGTTTCAAACTTGTAAAACAGTCCATATAAAAGCAGTGAAAATCAATTATGAGGAGTTGTATAGGGAAGCACTGTACTGCTTTTATTCTTGTAGGTTTTTCTGTGTCTCTGAAAGTTTTCCCGTGGTACTGTTCCCTCTATAGTAAGTGTAAGTTTACTGGTTATGAGGTTTGGTTTTCTTGGCTGCCTTCTGCAGCACCTTGAGGAGTCCATAGAGCCTGGCTCCAAAACCCCTTTGCCTAAGGTGGGAACGCAGCTACTGTGGAAATACAGATTTCACAGAGTTCTAAGACTACTGTGGCACAAGATTTAAGCAAACTCCTCCAAACAGCCCAGAAGGCAGCTGTGTTTAAAGGAAACTCGACAGCGTTTAAAGGAAATTTGAAGTCCTTAGCCCTCAGAAATTACCATTCCAAACCGAACAAAAATGACCATTCCAAACCGAAGGCGAGGGCATCCTGCGGGCTGGCGGGAGATCCTGGGCGCTGCCAGGGGAAGGCGCTTTCCCGCCCAGCGGTTCTCCCTGGCAGGGCTGTGCTGGAAGGTGGAGGAGCCCCGGCTCACGTGAGTGAGGATGGGGCGTTCGTTCTGCGAGCCCGACCGCTCCCGCGGGATGCGGCGCGGCCCTTCCCAGCGCATCATCCATCCCGGCGGGCACGGGGAGCGGAGTTCGGGGCGGTCCCGCCGTCCTTGGCACCCCCGGGCCCGGCTGGCGGCAGGAGCGAGGGTTCCCGGCTCCCTTTGTGCCGTGCGGAGCCATTGGCATGCGGCGCTGCCCAGCGCTGCTGTAGCGGCATCGTCCGGGGCTTTCCCCCGTGCCTCCTGCAGTCCTTGAGCGGGGGGAGGGCGTGCTTGCTGTGGATTCTTTCTGGTTTATCTGAGAATGAGATGCTGGCTGAAAATTGAAGAAATGGCCCTAGAAGAATTGATGCAAAGATTAAATGCGGTTTCCCAGTGCGCTGGTAGGAGGAGCTGCTGGTCTTGTAAATAATGTGTTGTGTGGATGCTGTTAGTGATTTTGTAGGATTTACAGAAAATCCTGGCAATCTGACTAGCTTTTTTAATGCATGCTCTCATTAATAGCAAAGAAAACATTAAGAGCTTTTGTCAGCGGGTTGAACTTTGGTTGATATTACCACTAATGAACATTTTTTAGTGCTCAGTTATTCCTAAAGCATGCTTTAGAACATCGTTGTGAGTAGTTTTGGGTAGCTGTTAGCCCAGTCATATACTCTAAATGGGGCTTGATTCCCTTTTTATCTGAGTCGGCTGTGCCTAACTTGGGGGAATTACAGGCTTGTCTGGCAAAACGGGTCTGATAGGAAGCAGTGGAAAGCTCAGCTATCTGTACACACTGCAAGCCAGTATTTTGGGTGGATCTAAATTGCACTTCCATGAGAATGAAGAGTTGCATGGATTAATCGTAGTAAATGTAGTTTTACATCTGTGTGGATTAAAAATTGGAGCAGATCTGCTGAAATGGTTTTAGCATTGTAGAAAGATTATGAAAATTTCTGAGAGTGTTTTATTTGCTGAAATTGTATATGTTTGTGTTTTCAAAACTAGAACTAAGAAGCAGTGCACAATGAGATGATCTTTGATTTGATCTAGGAGTGTTATCCTGATTATTGCTCTTGTAGAGATGTGAACATATCTCAGAATAAAAAGTTACCTGGAAATACAAGAGAGGTGGTTT
This sequence comes from Thryothorus ludovicianus, assembly GCA_013397245.1. NCBI lineage: Eukaryota > Metazoa > Chordata > Aves > Passeriformes > Certhiidae > Thryothorus > Thryothorus ludovicianus. The sequence continues at coordinate 141,753 of VZTB01008045.1, read as the reverse complement.
TTGCATCCTTTGAAACTGTTTGGTTTGTCCTTTATTTTTGGTTGACAGATTATAGAAGTCTTGCATCTTCTCGTCATGTGAGGCAAAAGAGTGATTTGAAAATACAGAATATTATTATTTTTATAATATTGTAAGAATATCATTCATTGGAATTTATCTTCCCATTTTCCTATTCCTCTGTTTCCTAAGGGTGACTTTTTCATCTTTTTCAATTTCCATGTGGTAGGAGATAATTAGCAAGATGGCTGATGCTGTAGTCTGATGAACACATAGATTAAATGACAAATATGGAATGAACAGATCAGCTGCCTCTGTTTTCTTGGAGAGGGAAAAAAGGTATTTTACCATCTTGACAACATCTTTTGGGGGGGAAACTAGATTTGAACTGTCAAGAACAAGCATTAAATTACAAGTAAAGGTCACATACAGACTATTTTTTCTCCTTCAATGTTTTTCCTATTGATTATCTTCCTATTTTCAAAACATATCTTTATTAAATATCTGGATATTTGTTTCATTTCCTGTTTTGATTTTCTGAATGCTTAAGAAGAAAGCCAGTCAGGTATTTGCTAGGGCATACTGTCTGTTGCAGCTTATTTTAGTAATTTACTTTACACGTAAAAGTAATGTAAGATGTAATCTATGTTATGTCTTACATTACTTTTTCTACTGCCACGAAAATATTGATCTAAGGTATTTTTTGTGGCAAGATAAATTTGAAGAACGTATGGTGGGTTTGGTTGGGAATGTGGGAGCCTTTTCTGTCTGAGCTGAGGGAGGGGGGGAGGCTCCAGAGTGGGAGGTTTGCCTGTGGCACCGCCTGTCTCTCAGCTGTGCAGCTGCAGGTACACTGTGACCTTCATGTAAGCCACCAGCAGCTCCAAACACTGTTTGCATACTTGCTGGCAGCTCTGGCCATGTGCTTGTTAAACTTGCATATTTAAAGAAAAGAAAAAAAAAGAGAAAAGGCAGCCTTTACTTTACAGCCAATTTCATGTTCATGTGATTTAGCTGGTCCCTCTCCTCCCCCTTCTCTTTCTTCCTCTCTGTTATAATCCTTGTGCAGGCATTTTCAGGCCAAAGGCAGCGCTTTTATACAGCCAGTGGTTGTATTTACCGGTGACTGTTTCAGGTTTCCTTTTTCCTTCACCCGCCTCCCTCCCTTGATGCTTTCAGGTTGCTCAGACAGTTTCTGTCACTGTCTCCCATTCCTGGGCTGCACACTATCCTTGGCTCTAATTATCCTCTTCAGGCTTCACAGCAGTTTTGTTGATTCAGAAACCTTTTGTAAGCAAAGATTTCCTTAACAGCCCAAGATCATGTTCAGACTTTTTCAATAGCTCCACGCTCAGGAGTAATTGAAATGCAAAGGTTCCCCTGGCTTCTCCCTGGTACAGTGTCCACATTCAGACATCGAGGGATTTTCTCCTTTGTAGAATTCTAAGTGAAAAAACTCCAAAAAACGGTTCTTCTTCCTTAGCTTGTATTTTTTTTCCCTTGAATTATACTGCAGGCAGGCTGAGATTTATCCCAGGTAGTTTTAAGCTTTTGAGTCAGAAGAGGAATTCTAAAACCTTTGTGTGCTGAACAGAGAGGAGGGGGCATGTTAAGAAGGAAAAATCCTTTCACCCTCCAAGATGCACTGATTATTCCTATGACAGGAGCTGGGGCCAGGAAACCTGGAGTAGCTCAGCTCCCAGCCTAGCATCTCCCAATGCCTGGGGTTAGGAATGGTAAATCTGGGTGTGTCTGAAATCTTTCACTGTTCTACCAGAGCAGTCTTTGTGCCTCTGGCTGCTTTCCTGCTGGCATGTCCCCTGTGCCAGTCTGGCACTCACACAACCTTTCTGGGCTACCCATCCCTCACTGCCACACCAGCACTTGCCTTAGAGATCCTGCTCCCTCTGTTCTGACCAAATTCTGATTTACTCATGTTCCCAGCCCCCGTGGTAAGTTACTGACCTCTCCTTACTCTCTCACCAGTGTGTGATCTTCTCACTGAGTCCCTCGAGCGCCTTCCTCTGCCACATTTCACAAATCTGGACAGCTTTCTCTGGCAAAGCTTTGATTGATTATTTCTCATCTTCCTCACCTTTACCCCACTCTCCAACACCTTATAGATGCATTATCTTCTCCTTCTGGACATACTTAGCTACCAAAATAATGCTCCCTGGTTTAATATTATCATCTGCTTCATATTCCAGCTCTGACTCCTGCTCCACAGTTTAAAATAACCTTGTGTCCTACACTTTCCCAGCAACTATAAAGGGTGCTCCCATGGCATCTTTTATTTTTTCCAGACATGCTTCTCAGTCTTTCCAGCCACTTTCCTTCTATCAAATGGCCACCTGGACTTGGATGACCAGAATAGTTGCTTCTGCTGTTCTCATATAAATTCATAAAAGGCAGAAATGATTTGAAGAAATTCTCTGGTTTGTTTTTTTTATTTTATTTTTATTTTCCATTAGAATATTGGAGTTATTTCAGGAAAAAAATGTGAAATTATTATTGATACTAAAAACCAAAATCCTGTTTTTGTCCATGTTTATTGTTTTGATGGATAATGACATAATTTCTCTTTATTTGGATGCAATTTTTATTTTAATTTTTCTTTTTCAGTTCTGTTGCTGTGTTAAATTCAACCCTCTTCCACAAATTTCTGTTTATAGGCAGGACTTCCCCTCCCCATGGAAAAGTAGCTCAGATGTTGAAGCCTGAGATGATAAACAGTTCTGACCTGGGACCTCACGAGTTGTCCACATCACTGACTGCCGTGGGGACTCTGCTTAGGACTCCCTTTGCTGTGACTGACACAGGAATGGTGTTAAGGCACCAGCTCTCAGTGGCAGTCACTACCCTACATTTGCATCGTTTGGAAGCCTTGCAGTGATGTGTTGTCTATTCCGTGCAAACAGGCAATACAAATCTGACATTCTCAGCCTTAAGCTTGTGGAAGCCCCACTATAATGGTTTCTTTCCATCTTGGAAAAGTGCCACTATTGCAACTACCATCTGTTTCCTCTCCTCAAACACAATTTTAATGCTCTGCAGAAAGAAGAAACATCTGCAAACCAAAGAGGGAAAACATGTGGTTCCTCACCAAATACGTATGCAGTGCTGGTATTTTAAGTACAGGTAGCATCCCATCGCCATTTCAGCCTCAGTCACTTTTCAGTAGCTCCACATTTTCAGTCTTATTCACAGTTTGAGCCCAAACTTTACATGACATTTCCCTGGCTTCCTGTTCTTGACAGGCAGGCTTTTGAAGTTTTGAAGGCTGGCTCACCTGTCTTGACAAATTAGGCAGAGATGTGGGAGGAAGGGACTCACACTTTATCTCCAAGTACCCAGAATCACTGGGGTGAGTTGGATTATTGCAAGAACATGTTTGAACATCCTCAGGCATACTGAAGGACACTGTAAAGTTGTGAGCAGCTGGAAGGACCTGTTTTGTGTGTCCTACCCATTCCTGCATTCTTGTGAGCTTGCCTGCTCTTTCTTAAATTGTAGCTTCTGTCTTTGGTTCGCTTGATTTTCAACTTTGGGAACTCAAAAACTCTACCTCCACGCAGCAGAGTGCTCTGTATGCGTCTGTTAATTTGGCAAGCAGGCAGGTCTGAGCATGATGGCATTAATTTACTACTTGGCAACTTTGTCAGCTTTCTATGTAGCTGGTAGAGTTGGAGAGATCCATGTGAGGGCTCTGAAATCTGCAGGTTGTTGGCACATGCGCTGCACTGCCAGGTGGCCTTTAGTGGGGAATGCCTCTGCCTGGTATTAACTTGCTTGCTCTTCATTTCAGCTTTTCTGCTGAAAGCAGAAAAGTAGGCATGCCCTTCCTGACATAAGATTTAAAATTTTAAAAATAAGAGTGGGAGCTGCAGTTGAACAGACACAAGCAGTTAGGAGTGGATTGCTCATATTTTCTATGGGGATGCACTGTCATGGATCTGCATATCATCCATTTCTTAGCATATTCTGGCCTAAATCAAACTCTTTATTTTACTATGAAACAGCTGAGTCTAGTGAAACTAGTGGGAGTAAGGTCCAGAGATGGCAATAGAATTGTCCTTATTAAAAGGAGCTGGCTGACTTTTGGGGAATCTGAAGAAAAATATTTTGATCAACATTAAGGTTGATTACATTTTATTTTTAACCAAGCTGTTGTCATTTAAAGTTTGTGTCCCAAAACATTTCATTACAATAGGGATTTTGGGTTTTTCACATACAATTCCCCATCTCCTCCCAAAAAAAACCACCTATCACTGACTTCAAAGCCAAAAGTAGGTATTAAACAGTAAATGACGGCACATTTAGAATGGCTTTTCAGAGGATTGCAGGGTGCATATTTGTCAGTCTCCACTTCAATTTATGGACTTTGGGTACATATACTTAAGGCTTGCAGAGCCAGAAAAGCCCTGCCTGGATTTAAGGACTTAGTGATATGAAAGAAGAAAAAAACCCTTTTCCTTTGATGTGTTTTCATTACCACGATGTCTCAGAATATTTTCTTGGCAGGAGTGCCTGGCACAGCTGCCTGCCACGCTTCCAACCACAGAGAGCCAAGCTGCAGGATTACCTCGTGCCTATCAAATAACAGGGAACTTCTGCAGAAAAGGAGCAGAGCAGGGGTGGAGTGTCTGCATGTAACACAGGCTGTGTTGTCTTCGAGGTGTTTGCTCTAAGCTGATGTGTTGGCCAAAACCTGGCAGTAGGAGGCATTTGGGTCACTCTGTCATTTCATGAAGAAGATCGAGCCAGCTACTTGAGATTTTGCTGTTTGTGTGTCAGCTCCAACAACTTCTGAAGATTTTCAGTATCTGAAGCACTGTATTTCAGCTGGAAGTTTGAGCCTGCTGTTTTACATCTGGCTTAGTTCCACTGTTTCCTTTGTCTTGTCCCATTAAATAGCAGCTCTCATTTTAGACAGAAAGAACAGGATCTTGAACGCTTTTATATGGATTAATCACTTGTAGGTCTCTTGAGTTAAACCTGCAACACTGTGTTAGCTATTTTGACCTCTCTCTAGTTACTTGTCCCCACAACTGCATAGCTCAAGCATGAGCCACTTGGCTCACCACACACAGGAATGCAGCTTTGTGGTGATGCAAACTGTCTGCAAGTCCAGCCTTTAACATTGCCTTTAGCAGCACCGTGGGTGCAGCCTCCTCATGCCTTGTGGAACAGTCAGCCTAAGCACACAGTCCTGTGTGCAGGTAGAGATGGAATCATCTTCTTGGAGGTCGACTTCCTGCACAGAGTGGGCAGTTTTAGACAATAGATCTCCTTATTTAGTTAGTTACATCCTCAGTCTGCCTCTGCTGTTTTTTTTGTGGCTTTTGAGTTTTTGTAATAATGCTTCAAATTTCTTGATGACTGATGGGAAGTGCTATTTTAATTGTGGTGTTCAGGGGCATGGAGCTGGCTGTTGAGCTTCCCACATGGTTCCCTGGAGCAACAGGGAGTGGGACACAATGAAACCTTTCTGCAATGAAGAAATGTTCTCACTTGGTCTCACTAAAGGTGTAACTGGCTGTGAGTTTCAGCATGGGGAAAGCTGAAATGGAGAAGCCTTGTGATAGCCACCCCCAAATGTTTCTATCTTCATGTGAAGGTTGATGGTGTTTGAGCTTGGTAGGAGCCAGTGTGATGGTGCCTTAGGCACTTAGATCCCTTTGAGGACACAGGGCAAGGCAGGTTTCCCAGTAAAATGTGGCACTCAAATTGTGGTGGGCTGATAAAGCACAGTGCAGCCTGGTACTGCTAGGTTTTGAAGATTTCTGTGTGTAATGCTGTTTGGCAGCAGTCATGCTTTTTGAAATTGATAATCTGGGCAAACAGGTATTTGGCAAGTTGAGAACTGCACTGCTGTGCAATAAGTAAGCTCCTGTTTTTCACCTGTGCTGTTACTTCAGGGCTGTAAGTGCTGTCACCCTTCCTGTGCTTGAGGCATTTGCTAAGTGACAGTTTTACTAAAAGTCTTTCTGCCTTCAGCATTTCATGTGGCAGGCAGAAAATTTGCACTGAGAAGTGACTGTCCTAGTTCTTTTAAAGTCTCAATTCTTGTTGAGCCAGAAATGTATCTTCCTTTTCTTTCAATTCCTGCCTATCATCATCTGATGGATTTAAAGGGAGGGTGGCTTTGCATATGAAACACCAAGATAATTTATATAAATAGAAAATGATGAGAATACACATAGCTGATTTTAAAAATTACTCTTCAGGCTACAACCTTCATTGTTATAAATATCAAATGGTAAATTGCAGCCTTTTTTGTAAACACTCCTGTATCTGGCTTCTTGGATGGACAAAGTCATTTCCCTTGGTCACTACTTCGTCCTGGGCTTCTGGTTTTGTCTCCAAGTAAACCTGTGTTACTTAGCTGGTCATTTGAGGTTACCTCATGTCACATGCCAGTGTTTGAACAAGATCCTTGTAAAACCAGTCAGCTTTTGGCCCATGAACCAAATGAATCAGCATGTTGTGTGTCTGATTTGTTTCCTCTTTCCGCATTTACCTTGCGTGTGTTCCTACAGGCACGATGCCTGCTGAAGCAACTGCCGTGGAAAGGCCCTTCCAAGCTGAAATATTCCTTATGGCTCTGTAACCTGCTGCAGTGGAATATTTGTAATTGAATTGGTTATTCTCTATTTCCATTATCTTAACATTTCCAATTTCCAGATTTACTGCAGTGAAGAAATTCATTTGATAATTCATGTGGTGAGGAGAAAGCTGAGTGGATTTTTCTGATTCCCTGTCTGCCTCTGAGAAGTGCCTGAACTCTCAGAGAGGTGTCTTGCATGTGGGAGAGCAGAATTTACCCATCTTGTATTCTTGTGTTGATACATAGATTAATTCCTCTCTCCAAACACTGAGTAATTCTTCTGCTGGCTTTTGTTTTCAGTTTCCAGCTGAGTCTGGAACTTGGTTGTTATTATCAAATGGATTTATAAAAGGAAGCTTGATGCTTTCTTACTTAGCATTTCACTTTTTTGAGACACTTTACTCAGCCTTTGCATATTTGTAATGGCAAAGTACATTTATATAAAATACTCTATTCTTGTTGTAATACTTAAAAACAAAATTAAAGTTCCCACCCAAACATTCAGTGAAACAAAGTAGATAAAAAAGCATGTTTGTGTTTGGGAAGGAATTTTTCCAGCTTACTTTGAGGACTGTTGACAATGGGAGAAGGGGAAAGATGGGCTAAGGGAGCAAAACAGGTGTGTTTGTTTACGTAGCTTGGATGAGAACCAAAAGCTGGCAGAAACGAGGTGATATAAAAAGATTCTTTGGATGTTTTACTCATAGATGGACATTTAGTAGGACATGAAATGGGGCCCCCATAATAAGTGCCTGAGAAACAATAGCTTTATGTTCAATAATTATGATGGAATATGACCTACATTCACAGAATCACTAGAGTGATGAAAATTCATCATCATTACTTAATTCATGCTAGAGTACATGCCAGGCTCTAATTATGAGATAGCTGCAGTCTGCTCAGGACCCAGACATTTACTGTGATCCTAGCACAAGTAGTTTTTTTGAGGACAGTCACAGTCAAAAATTCCATTTCTGGGTTCTGTGCAACAGCTTCTGAGACTGCAGGTGACCTGTGGGATGTATGCTGGAGTTCTGAGTTGAAGGTAAAGAGAGGCAAAGAGCATCTGAGTGCGCTGGAAGGATTGAAATGAAGTCATCAATGTTGTTCATGGTTTTCAAAATGCTACCAACAGCTGACAGGAAAAAAAAAAAAAAGACCTTTCCACATCAGATACGTCACTTGTGAAGCAAAGGTAAGAAAAAAAGACAAACCAACACATAGCATTTTTAGCTTTTTAATTCTGTCCTTTCTAAATTCCCCTCTGCTGAGTCTCTTCAATGTTTCTTACTCCCAGCTCATGCTTACTTGCCTTTCAAGGACATTGCAATCTGTGTCTGACTTCAGTGCCATCATTGTTTCAGAGTCAATTCCTTTGAAAATTGTATACCTGAATTTCTTTGAGACTGCAAAGCCTGGAGCAGGAGATGGATAATAATAGAAGCAACTTCTCTCTGTTGTTGTGTGAAGACAGAAGATGAATTATTTCAATATGGCAGTGGGAGGTGTTTTTCAAAGCAATTGTTTACATTTTTGAAGATCTAACAGGGAATTTAAAAGATCTGTGTGGCACAGAGAGCTACCATAATTTTGAATAAGGAGAGTAAAGGTATGCATTAGGAAGGAACTTTGCAGCATCCTACCTGCAGCTTTTTAAAACATGGAAACAGAACAATTACTCTGGGCTTTATTTGATACTCTTTTTAAACACTCTCTAACCCCACAATACTCTTTTTAGGATAATGATCTAGGCCTGAATTCAGTAAAGACTCTGCCCGACATTCCTATGATGCTGCAGGGAACTCTTATTGGAGCTGGTGGGAAGAGGCGGGACTTAAATTTTATCCCCAGAGTTTAGAGCCATCCAAGAGCAGTTTGAAGGGAAATACAGGTATTTGAGACAGTCCTGATGTGCGACTGCCAAGGCAGGAAGGGATGTGGGTGTTGCCGTTTGGCACTTGGATTGCGGAGAAGCCCCTCCTGTTCCCCCACGTTCCCTCAGGAGTTCCTCTCCCATCCTTTCCCGTCAAGTAGCTCCTGACTTTCTGCACGTGGACATTCCCTGGCATTCCCATGCTCTTTGCTGTGCATCCTGCCTGAGAAGGAAAGCAGGGGCAGGCAGTGCCACGAGACAGAGGAGCCTTCCCACCACTCGGTCTCACCACCACCCTGGACCAGCAGTCTTGCTGGTTTGACAACCAGTCTGCAAGTTTCCCTGGCATGTGAGACATGTGATGCATGGCTGCTACAGAGAGCTAGACCTGTGTCCTTAAATAGCAACAAATGTAGTTTATAGTTTTCAATTTAAAAGATACTCATGGAAGAAAAGGAAGCAAGATGGGTACATCCACTCTCCTCTTTCCTAACCCTTTTCTCTGCTTCCTGATCCTGGCAGCAGATGAGCTGTGGGTTAGCCTTGCAGGGAGGTATTTTTACTCATCAGGCTCTGTGGGGTTCTCACAAGCCCTGCCACTTGTGTGTTGCTCTCCTGTGCAGGGAGCAGGGCTACGCTGGGTGCTGTGCTGGGGGTTTGCAGATCTTCCACAGACCCTGCCCTTCCACCTGCCCACTGTAAGGGCCCTTCATTTGGATCAGAGTGCTTCACAAGCAGTGCTCTGGCTAAAACTTACTGGAGTTGAAAAGTACTCAGGAAAAGTTACTAGAAGTGTCAGGTTTGATTTTATAACATCATTAATACTGGTGACCTCAGGCTTAGAAAATTATTAATGCCTTGGTAATTGCAGAGGGAAGAACTTAGTTCAACTATGCCTTTAGAAAGGAATTTTGAGGGTCAAAGCCTGCTTTTTAAAGTGTGTTGCTAATAACACATTAAACAATGAATTAGTAAGTTATTAAGCTATGAATAAATGAAATTGTGTTTGTTTTAAAGGCTGGTCATTTACTCTGCTCCATTTTTTGTACAGCCTGCCAAACCCTTGGCTGATGAGCTGTATTGCTCTCGACAGATCCCTGCCTCGAGTAACTTGTTATCTGTATTTGACACAGCAGAAAAGGAAACATCAGACAAGCGTGGTGGAATTGATGAGGAAGGGAGGGAGAAACATTCACAGCAGAAATAAGGTCAGGTGCATCCCTGCACAGTGGGCTTCAAGCAGTTTTTCTTGTTTGAAAGACGAAGAGATGAGTGCCCCACAGTATCTCTTGGCAGATCTGGTTCTCCACTTGCAGAGGTGAGAGTCCTGCTGTGGCTCCTGCCCAGCTCAGCCACCTGGGCGTCCTTTCCTAGAAGTGAGGTGGGATGGGAGGGAGCAGGGTGAGGCAGAGCCTGGCACTTTTACATCTCCTCCCCTGATAAGGTCAGGGCACGGCAAGGGTGGGAGCTCAGGGAAACAGCAGCACCCGTCTCATCTGGAGGCAGCCTGGGAGGCGTCTGCCCAGTGATGACTCTCTGTAAACTTGGATATCCGGGGCTGTTACCTGCTGGAGCTGAATCAGCTGAAGTGCACAACACCTTAGCCCAGGTGGCTTGTGTAGAAACCATAAACCTGAGGCCATGGGAGGTGGGGTACTGGGGGGATGCTAAGGGGATCATTCCAAAATAGGCCATGTTCCTGGTTCTAGTTTTCCCTTGGTTCAGGACCTTTGACATATAAGGTCATGTCCCTGTCCTGAGGTAACCCTATACACTGCTAGGTTAGCCAGGCCCCTGGGTCTTTGGATGCTGTCCCTCAGACCGTGTGGTCCCCGTTTTTGTTAATTTACCATCATTAAAATTCTATTTTTGTGCACTCCATCGTACCCATCCCTATATTTATTTTGCCACGCTTTATCCTGGCTGGACTGGAATCAAGATCACAACATCAGACTCTGATAGTTACCTGCTTTTGTTCTTCACCTCAGCTGCTTCTGTCAGCAAGCAACCAAAAATATGTCATGAACAGTTAAGACATGAAATAGCACTTCTGCTCCAATGTTTTAGTTGCCATCTTTGTCACTATTTTCCCCCTAGTTTTTAAAAAGATTGTTTGAAAAATGACATGAAATATCACATTTCACCATATTTGATGCAGAGTTGTGGGTTTGTATGGTGTAGAGTCAACACTTGATGAGCTTACGAGGTTCTGACAGCTGTTAGATGTCCAGTCAACAGAACTAGTTTCCACAAACAGAAGTTTCTAATGTCAAGCAGCAGTTTGACTGCTATTGATAAACCATCTACCTAATAAATGAGATCATTTTAAAAAACTCAAAGAAACAAAAAACCCAACAACAACCATTTTTAATAAAGTTTTTTATTTTTAAAGCATTTTCAAAACACTTGGTCCTAAACCACTTTCCCAGCACATCTAGTTTTTTCTCTCCCTTGCCTTTGGCTTCCCATGATTTCTCTTGTATCAGGTGAGAGATAGGTACCTTGCAGTGGTTTGAACCATGGTGGTTCAAACAGAAATTTGCCTTTTTTTTTTTTTTTTTTGGGGGGGGGTGGGGAGAGAGAAGTCTGCTCACTGTCATATCTGTAGCCTGTCCTGCTTCATCCTGAGGTCATACCAGGGCAGGAGTGAACAGGTGCTTTAACCCCTTCACTTGCTGTCCTTACACCAGAGCTTTTCTGCTGAAGACCCCATGGGTGGAAAATGACCTTCTGGCTGTGGTGGAGCTACTTGTAGGTGCTCAAAGGGCTGAACTGAAAGACAGTAGCATGCCAGCACAGTTTGTCAGAAACAGGATAGAAGAATGGTAATACAGTGTGGATAAGAGATGTGTCTACTTGTTAGAACATGAGGAAGTAAATCCTAGATCTTCACTGCCATAGAAGATTGCATCACCCGGCACCTAACAATAAAGACTACTTTTGGAGGTCCTGTGTTGGTAGGGCCCCCTTCAGAAAAGAAAGCAGATTTTGTTCTGCCAATCCTTTAATGACTATGTCTCTGTGTGCATTCGGGGGAAGGAGGGGTTCAGATAAGCCAGATGAATTTTAACAGAAGGTCTTTGTGTGAAATATATGCACATTAAGAAAGAAATATATTTTAAACCAGTTTTCAAGAAGAATGTGACGTTATGGGGCTGGGGGGAAAGTGTAGTTGGTTTTTGTTCTGTTTTGCAGTTCCTTTGTGTAAAATACTCAGAGCATGGTACTTCAAACCTATTTCCATTTTTCAAACCTATTTCCATTTTTCAAACCTATTTCTGGTTAAGTTTTATTTGAAGGAAGTTGTCCAGCTGTGTGTATAAAGTAGTAAATGCATTTAGAAAGGTTGAATTATAAGGAATTCTGTTTGCTGTCCTTGTCTTCATCATGTGTAGAGGTTATTTGGAGTTGTATAAAAATTCAGTTTAATATTAGTTCTTTATTTCTTGAGCACCAAAATAAGAAGACGTAATCTTTTATTCAAGCAAACTGAATAGAGTTGGTAATTGGAGACTTGAGGATTTAGGATCTGTTTGTTGTTTTATAGCACTGTCCACTCATTAAAAATGAACTTGTAATTTATTCTCCCAGTCTGTGATAACCTAATTACCTCTCAACACTTGACAAGTTCTGCACACTTGTGATTTATTCAATTCCATCTTTCTGAAACATAGAACAGGGTTTTAATTGCCTTTTGTGAAGAATTTTTCCAGCAGGGCAGAGGAGCCTCATTCCTTCATTTGCAGACAGAGATTGCTTAATCTGGTAGCCCTGAAGTTTGTATAAACTTTGGATCTGCCTTAAATACAGCTGCTTTTGCCCTTTTTTATGCCTGAAAAAATTAACACAAATTTGCAGATTGCTCTTCTCTCCTTAGACAAAGGATTTTGGCTGTCATGCCTATTGTTTTTGTACTTTCTAACAACTGTTAAATATCTGATGCACCCATTTGTCTCCCTGCATGTGTGTACAACTTGTAAATAATTTAGTGTTTTACTTTACCACTTGGCCTCTTCGCATAATGCTAAAATGAAGAAGATAAAATCCTGCTAAATTATTAATTCACTGGGAAATTGAAACAACTGTCATAAATTAACCACGGAAAATGGTTCCCTTTTCCTCTGTGGGAATCAAAGCAGTGAACACAACTGGATGACAGCAAGGGAGCTAAATGGACCAGATGATTATAGAATAACTTAGATTGAAAAGGGCTTCTGTGGGTATCATCTTGTCCAACCACCTGCTCAAAGCCAATCTACTTCTTAGAGACATGCTAGGTCTGTTGGGATGCCTCCAACAGTGGAGACAATCCAGGATGGAGGCATTCAGGAGTCTCCTGTGTCCATAGATACATAGACAGGGCACATCAGACCTGTTGCCTGGCTGGCTGGTGGCTTTTGGTGGTATTCTGTAGAGTTAGAACTTTTCCTACACCTTTGCAGCAAGGTGTACAGGTTCTTCAGTGCCATTGTGGCAGAGCAGAAAATTTTGCAACTCACTCTAAATGGATCTTAAATAGATCAAGGCACTTTATGAAGTGACTTTATGAAGGCTTCTATGTCTTACAATTTAAAATAATTTGCTTGGGTCAATTTTCATAGTAGTCAGTTCTTTCTTTTAGTTATTTACTGTGGGTTTTTTGTTTTGCCATATTCATATAGCACATATTGTAGTAGTTGTCACAGATTGTTTTAAATATTTAAAGAGATTTAAATGATTGTACATAGGGAAATGTGGCAAGATATTATTAGTATCCAAAACAGCAGCAAAGTCCAGGCATGTAGCTGCAAAGCAGAGCAGAGTATAATTTGTGGCTTAATAAAGAGCCTTATAAAGTTAAACCTGTATTCCTCAAAATTTCTGCAATCATTAACAGCCTTTTCTCTGATACTGCTTTGGTTTTGATCTGGATTTATTTTGATTTGAGAGCAGTTGGGGAGTTCTGAAATATTTGAGTGGTGTATATGTTTTGCATGAACTTCAGTATCTGTGCTTTTTTTTTTTTGTTTTGTTTTCTTACCTGTTTCTCACTCCTGGAATGTATCTGGGAATCTCGTATATTCTTCTGAAGGAGAAAGTCAGTTTGCATAATGCTTCCTGGATGCCCTGCTTGTATTTAAGGATATAAAATTAAAAATATCCCATGCAGACCTGTGCATATAGAGGTGCCTAAAATAACTAACTAATAGAGGTGCCTGGTGCTGGCACACATCACGAATCTGAGCAAAGATTACTCCTATGACCAAGTCCCTGATTTGTGTTGGAGGGCACAAGGAGTTCCCTAGACGATCCTGTCCTTGGCTTTGGCATTCCACTACTGATTCTTGAACATCCTGCCCTGCTGTTGTCAGCCACCCAGGTGAAATGCTGGATGTTATTTGGGAAGCAAATCACTTTTTCTGTGGGGAGAATTGGATGTGTGCAGAGACTCAAATACATACAGTTTAAATGCACAGGGATAGGATATATGACATGGTGGATGGAGTAATTGTCACCTGGAAGAGATGCCAGCTTTCTGGAGCAGATCACCCTCCTTAAAGATGCCAATTGCTGCATCCCTGAGATCAAGTCCTGACTATCAGTCTTTTAGTGGGGGCACTTGTGCCCCTCTTCCTTAATAGTTTTATCTTCAGTGTCATCATCATCTTCCTCAAACAAGCTAGGATTGATGAAGTCAGTTTGGTGATGAAGAGTGAAGCAATGGGATAACATTTTTTCAGAAACACTTTCTTAATGTACAGCAGAGTATGCCTGTGTAACATTTTTTCTGTATAAAAATGGAACACGTAAAAACTTCTGTCACAATGCTATCTTTACTGACAGTATTTAGAATGTCTAAATACTGTATGAAAATAATAATCTATGACTCCAAATGTAGCAAAGGAGTTCCAGATTTGGGAGGGAGAAAGAGACTATTAGCTGGGATTAACCTTTGGTTTTATGGCTCTACAGGTATGGGGACCTGCTTTGTGCCTTTGCAGGCTTTGATCACATCAGAGAATATGCAGACTGAGGTATAACCTATGATTTTTTGGAAATGTCTTGCCTTACATAGGAACAATGTTATTTCCCCAAGTGTTTCCATGCTGTATGACTATGTCAAGAGAAGGCATGATTTCATCACTGCCTGTTTCTACTTTGTATATTTAATTTGCAAAATCTTCAGTGTCTTTCAACATATTTTGATGTAATAATTTTTTGGCAATTGTAACTCAAATTATATATTTACCCATTGTGCCTTTATTTGGGTTCTAAGTATGCAGCCATAAATAGTCATTATTTATGCAATTAGTGCTATTTTATTTTATTTATGAAACAGTGCCATTTTATCAAATCACGTGAACATCTCAGCTGAAGAATCCAAACACAAGTACGTTTTGCAATACTATTTTAGGAAATATTCTTTAAATAATACACCCAACCTGGAAATCAATAGATGCAGTTTCAGCCGCTTTCCACATGACCCTTTGTGTACCATCATATTTGACTTCTTCAACCAGGAGCCACATCACGTGTCTCTGCTCTGCTTGTCCTACCTGTAACGTATCCATGCATAATTCACTGTTAATTCATGCAAATGCCCACACAAAGGAAGCAAGAAGTCACTGGGAGCAGGAATCCTCCTTTTGGCAGCAGAATGGAGTCAGGTCAAATGAAGTGCCTGTGTGATTGTGGCTATATTCAGTGTTGGTGCTTGTTGGTAAGATGCTATAGATGGAAAGATTTTCCCAGTCTTTTTAAAGGTTATAGTGACAGTAACTGCATATCATACAGCATTTATTTTAGGTTTTCAGAAGGAAATGTTGATTCTTAGTTCTCAAAGAACTTTTCACTACTCAGCTGAAGCATGGACTTGTAATCCTTTACAGTTACAGGTGGCATAAAGACCCTTGGTCCCTCTCTCACTGTGTTTAGATATATTTGCTTGCATGTTTTTAATTACAACCGTTTAGTTAAAATATGTCTATTAAAACTGAGTAGCTGATAAGCAGAATGAGGCAAACAAACTCTGAAGAAACTAAAACTTTGACTGTCTAGGAAACAGGTGAACATCCCACCAGAAATCCCTTCATCCCAGTTCAATTAAGCATGCTTATCTGTACACAGGAAAAATCCTATTTTGCTAGAGGCTGACATAAGCATCATCAAAATCAACAGTTAATGAATGTTCATTAATATTATGAAAATCTCATTCCTTCTTCAAACACTTATGTGATTTATCTCTATAACCATGCCAGAAGATTGCAGTACACAACCTGCTGCAGCCTAACAGTAACCTGAGAAAAATTGTATCAAGTTCTTACAGCCTAGGGATTTTTGCAGCATTTTTGGAAGATCCCTAAAAGGTATTATTTACAGCTGCATACAAGCTTTGTAAAGTATTAATAGCACCACTACTTCTGTGCTGAGTGGATTACTGCCATATACATTTGTAATTGTGTAACAGTGCATGCAGAAGAATTTCAAAGCAGCCACTCAACTGAAAACTCTCGTTTCATTAATAGCCCATTCATGAACAGACTAAGAGAGGATTGTGAAAAGTGCAGAAGAATTGAAGTCTGATAAGAGAAGATGTGAGAACTGAGCACTGGATCCCTTGGGACCAAAGCACACAGCAACAGAGAAAATTTTTCAGAGGAAGTTTAGGGTAGCAGGGACTGAAGACTGAAAGGGTGCTCGTGGCCTGTGGCAGCACTGCAAGATAACATTCTCTGTTTATGTAGGTGCTTAGCAGTGATTTCCCTCTGTACACATTAGACTACTGAGAACACCTGAAGCTGTAGCCAGAGCCCACCCCTGCTAAGAGCTGTCTGGATGCACTGATCCACCAGTGGTCTATACAATGTTTCGTATTTTTTTGTTGTCAAAGGCACAATCTGCAGGAAATTATCTTCTCAAAATCATGGGGATTGCATTTTCCTGGCCCTCAGCAAAATCAGCCCCTCCTTAACAACTGAGAAATGTGTTCCCAGGTGCTCTGTCTCCTTCAGACAAACTAAGGAAGCACAGGTTTCATTTGTGAGCTGTTTGCTAATCTCAGTTGTGGCAGATCCGGTTGGGGAAAGCAGCAGTGTCTGTCTGGAGTGTAAATGCATTCAAACCCCTTCTCTGCCTGCTTCTGCCAGAGCTCAACCTGATGGGAAAGGACTGTGTACCTGCTGTACTTAAAAGATACAACTTTTGAACTAGAATTCTATTTTGAGCATAATCAAAGATTCCTAAATTCCAGCCAGAGTTTTTCCAATGTCAAATTTTGGTTCTTTCTTCCCCAGCTCATTCTGCACAGAGCTGTTTGCTGGAAGGTCAGTCAATGCTATTGACTGCATGTGTTATTCATTTCTATACATTCATGTGTGTTTGCATAGGCATGTATATGCACATATTAGATGCAGCTGATTTTTGAACAGAGCTTTCGCTAGCATAACTCAATATATTAAGTCAGATACTTATCCTGAGTCTCTGAGTTTGATTATTAGCATGGTACATGATGGGAACGACCACTCTGCCTCAGGGTGTATGCGCAAGGAATGGCTGATAAGCCTGACACAAAGGTATCTTTATAGGGCATAGTCAATAAAACTGTATTTGATAAACCATTTTAAGCCACTTCTTTTTTCTGCCAGTTTTATCAGATTATCAGCAGCAGCTTCCTCTTGCAGTGACTCCATAGTGTGCAGTCACCAAAGCTCTCTGGGTAATCACTTCCTTTCTCCTTGTCTTGCTGTGAAAATCCATCCTCTACAGGCCCCCATCTGCCATGGTCTCCTCCCTCCCTTGCATTGGGCTCACAGAGCAGCAGCAGTTGGGTACTGAACTGTGGCTGGGTGAAAGCAGGGGTCCACATCAAGCTTAGGACTGAAATAATTCCCAGTAGCTTCCTATATGAGCAGATTCCTCTTCACATGCTTTCACTTCTGACCAGAAAGGTAGACCTCAAACTTCTGACAGATCTGTTCAATCACAACGTGTAATTGTCACCTTCCAGGTAATTTCACCTGGTATAATTTAAGTAAGCTGGTGGTGGCATAATTAGCTCCTATATCACAATGGCATTTACCTGTTGCTTTGCATTGGCACTAGATACTAGTCAGGCTTTCCCTATGTTCTGACCTCCTGGTCTTTGTCAGGGTATATGCAGTTTCCTCACTCTTTCCTAGAATATCTCTTAAGTTTTGAAAATGATTGCTATCTGCTTTCAAAAGTGAAAGGACTCAAATTAAAGGACAAAGTGGAAGTGCTGTCTTGTTAGATATTAAATCTCACTTTGTGTGGCTGATCATAAAGAGACATTCTCCTCTAGTTATTTCTCTGATCTACTGTGATTTTCAGAGTATTTTCTATTGCTAATGGTGAAGGAACTTGTTCTTTTGAAGACGGGTCACATTTATTGCTAACCCTTAGGAGATTCAGATATGCAATATAAGATTACCTAAATTAGAGGGACAGATGTTAGGCTTTAAGAGCTTTTTGTTATCTTGACAGTTAACACTTCCAGAATATTGAGGCCCTAATCTTATATATTACAATTTTTTGTTTGTTTCTTACTGTACATTTAAATTACGAACCACTCTGTATTAGATTTAGGGTTTATTTTAGTTTAATTTTTTTGAGAGATCTTTCTAGTGTAAAGAAAGACTGGCAGAAGTGGTTCAGCAGCATAATGTGCAAGTATAAATAGAATGCAAGCTGTCCATTTATCTCAGTCCTGATCTACTTATATTCATCTGGTGCTTATTACAATCGTGGTTTGTCTCTGAGCAGATACATCCAGTTAGGATTAAGCTTGGACAACTAACCTAATTCACTCTTGTAACTTAATTCAGGGTTTCTGTCTAGATTTCTTGTGATATTAAATAATTCTTTAAACTCTCAGCCCTTAATAAGTCAACATCAAAATATTAAGAATATTTATTGCTGTCTATGTTTTTATGAGATACTGAGTTTGTTTTCTGTGGGTTTTAGGTTCACCCAGGTATATCTTCATTCATATCTATTTCTGAGATTTCTTCCCACTCTAGCCTCTGCTGTACGTAATGGTATTTTATTAAATGTATTTTCAGATGTCAGATTCTCTAGAATACTTGATGGGACCCCTTTTTGAACTTTTTGCTAGAATGTTCTGCTAGAGCAGTCTGAAAGTGAAATATAACCTAAACTTCATATTAATCTCATCCACATTGAAAAAGGAAGATTCAATGTTTTCTTGTATTTCAAGAGTCTAGAATATCCATGGAATAATGATTTATTTCTTGGATTTTCAAACTGTTTTTCTCAGCATTTTCACTCTACAAAAACCCTGTGGGATTTATGGATGTAAAAATAGCAAGCTTTGTGTCTTTAACATCTCAGCTACATTTTCTTTTTCATTTAAAATCAGGCTCTAGTTGACTCTATTGTTTTAGCCTAGTGACTCGCATCTGGCATAGATTAATCTTTGACAACTTGTTTTCAATTTTAAAAATTAACACAACCAACTTGCCATAATTCAACACTTATATAGGGTTATAAAAAAGCTCAGGACTAAGCATAATAACAACCAGTGCTAACTTGTTATGGTGTGTGGGTGTTCAAGTCTATAAAACAACTTACATTTCAGATTAGAACTAACTTGTATATTACATTTTAATGTGTGCAAAACAATCAGTATTGTACAATAATGTAGCATGACTCCAATTTATCTTTTTGTTATATGACTGTTCTCAACAAAATAAATAAATGTGAAGGACTTATTTGATAACACATGATTTAAAGAGAAAAATCTAAACAACGTTTTCACTTTTCTTCCCCCTCATTTCATTTCCACACTTGCTGCAAGAGTGCTGATGCTGGAAGATCCACATGGCAAGATTTAGCTTGTATGTGCCCTTTTATTTGCCTTTAGGAACTGATCCAAGAAACAATAATTTCTGATCTCTGCATATGTGTATGGTAGATGCATTCTCCATGTAATTTTCAGAGTCTTTTATATTCTTCATATGAGATCAGTCCTGCAGCCCTCTGAGTCATTACTGGGGATGTGAAGGCACTTTTGATACTGGACTTTCTTTTACTTGCCAGAACTCCAGGGAAAGTGATTGGGAGAGTGGAAGATACAGATTGCACAGGTGGACTCTTGTGCCCTTTGTGCATGGTGAGATCTTGAAGTGCATGAGAGCTGCCGTGCTCCTTGTCTCTGAGATGTACTCTGTCCCCTGAAAAATGAGGTCTGCAACAGGAGAAATAGCAATACCAGTGGCAGTGGCTTATCAGGAGATATAAAAACATGTGGAGAAATTGAATAAATTTAGGAAAAACTCTAGAAAAGTGATGATTCTGCTGCCAGAGCCTCCTGCTCTGTACAGTTAGGAGGGATACATGCTCCTTAATGAGAATCTTTCAGCATCACATCAAATGTGAGGATATAAGGAAGGGCCTGTAAATAATTGTTAGGATTTGGAAGAAAAATCACAGTAGGGCGTTCGAGATGTCCTGTAAAGATAAGGCCCCTATACAAACAAAAAGATCAAAAGGAGCAGCAGGAACATTTAGTGGTAAAGAAAGTGAAGGCACCTTAATTTAATGGTTCACAAGAAAACTTGAAGTTATTGTTCTAAAGTATTTGAGAGTCCCTGGGAAAGGAGGAATCAGAGAGAGTGTACAGCTGTAAGTCAGCATGGCTGCTTCTCTTGTCAATGTGCAACACTCTGCCTGCAGGCAGAAGCAGACCTGGAAATGAAGCATGAGAAAAATAAGCCCTATTTCATTGCCACAATTGTGTTGATTCCATCGGGCTGTCTGCAGTCATTTAAAGATAATTGGAGGGGTGTTACCCACTGAATGTTGCTGTTTATGTGATGTGAGAGATAGGTGCAGTCTAGTCGGTTCTGCCAACCAATTCTCAAAGAATACTGCTGTCTATAAACTCTGGCGTAATTTGCTGATGCTGTACAGTGAGAGATGTCCTTCAAACAGGAGCTTTTGTTATAGTAATGCCAGCAGCAAGGGAAAATATTCAGATTATTTTCCTGGAGATAGAAGCTGCTGCTGTTTGGAAAACAGTGCATGACACCATCTGTTTCCTTCTGATTGCACACTACCATAGCCATTGTTGTGATTAATTTCTTTGCTTCTAGGCACAAATTTGAGTGCTTGAAAGAAGATTAAAAGCTTGTTTGCAGACAGGGATGTAGCTAATGGCTAGATTTCAGTAGGATTGTGTGTACTTACCAACGTTACAGTTTAAGTCATCAATGTTCTGCATCCATTTGATATGTGAAGAAAGAAAGAAAAAAAGAAGAACATCCTTCTTCCTCTACACAAATTGTCAGTGAGGTTTTCACCATGTGCCTCTGGTGTCATCACACGCTCAAAACACCGCTGGGACAAGGAGTCACTTTTCATAGAATCATAGAATCATTTAGGTTGGAAAAGACCTTTAAGATCATCAAGACCAACTGTTAACACAACACTGGCAGGTCCACAAGTAAACCATGTCCCTAAGTGCCGCATATATGTCTTTTTAAATACCTTCAGAGATGGTGACTAAACCACTTCCCTGGGCAGCCTGATCCAGTGCTTGTCAAATGTTTTTGTGAAGAAGTATTTTCTAGTATTCAACCTCTCTCGTGCAGCCTGAGGCCATTTTCTCTTATCTGCCTCATTTTCTGGTGAGGCTTGGCTGCAGAAAGAAGATGTGTAGTTTCATTCTCATCCCACTTGATTTGTCAGAACAGGTCATGAGGCCGATGTGCCCCAAAAGACCCAAAAAAATGGTTATCCTGCCAGGGAGGAGAGAAGTCCTGCTGGATGACAAATGGCCACAGGCATCTCCTGGTCACATTTGGTGCCTCTGCTGGGAAACTCAGCAAGGAACACGTTGCAGTGTTGTCTCTGCGGATGTTGTTGTTCCTCTTTATCTGGCAGAACTGCTGCTTTGTGCCCCCAGTGACAAGCAGCACAAGAAAATGAAGAATTTTGCCTAATATGGATGCTGTGTCTTACCTCAGTTCCTCTTTTGTTTGAACCCTGAGTATTTAGTTCAGTAGCAGTGTGTATCATGGTGGTGTTCCACCACTAGGCTGTTCCTATCCTTCCTTCCTATGAATTTCTGGGTACTTAAACAAGCTTGAAAAGCCTTGGATCCATGACATGTAGCACAGCTGCAATTTGCAGTAGTCCATCTGCTTAATATAATGAATTTGCGAAACAACTGATGTTTGCGTGAAACTCATCAAATTATTTTTTAAAAATATTTTTCTTGGTTGTCACATTTCAAGACTGTCACTTTTGTCCATGATTTATTGTTGAAAGTTGAACCTCTTCCAGCTAGGATTGTAACAATTCTCTATTATCACAGTGTATTCAAACCGATATTTTGTAATAAGGTATTTAATATTTACTTCAATGTGGCTTAATTAAAGATTGTCTCTTTGAATTTGCTTTCAGAGTAATAGGTGATACATCATATTTCAAAACATTTCTTCAGGATGGTGTGCATAATGGTATATTTTTGGGCTGTGGCAGATCAGTGGCCATACAGGACATAGTTAAACAGAATCAAGAGGAAAATCTTGACTGCCAAGTAAAGCAGCATTATCAATTTCCTCTCTCCTGCACTGAAAGAGACAGGGGGAGCAGACAGTGTAGGGTTTCCTGATATGTTTTAAGAAAGCCTGGGATTCATTTCCCCTCCCTTCCTTCCTATTAGCTGTTTGTTAACTCCCAGGAAGACCCAGGTTTTTCTCGTAAGACCTCTGCTCATATTCTGGAAACAGGCTCTGCCTTTGAAGGGCTCGGTCCTCTGTGCAAATACAGGGGAAGAGGAGCTGTATTGATGATGGGAGTCTAACTTTGGGTAAATTAACTGAAGAGGAGTTTCTAATTGACAGAATTGTATTCACAAAGGTATTTCCTTTTATTTGCTGGCATGAACATAGCACTTGTCCCTGAAGGATACCAGGTGCTTGGAACAAAGAAGGGAGTGCAGCAAGTGTCAGTGCAAGATTTGTGACTTCGGAGTGCGGAGCTGTGAACTTACAAGCAAGAGTGTAAAGTTAAAAGAAAGAAGTTCAACTTGCCTTTCTTCAGGAGAAACCTTGCAAGCTTCTTTACAACAGCTGAACATCCCTCATGTTAAGGAGGAGGATGTGAAGAAGGAGGTGATTGTAGCAGTTACTTGGGATGAGCACTGGTGCTGGATCTCCCTGTGTGGCCGGTGTGCATTGACAACCTGGTTTTGTGGAGCTTTCCTTCCTCCTAAAAACAGCACAGGGCTGTTTGGATATGGTTATTTTGGATAAAACACTAAAATAGAGACAGTTTTGCACTTTTTTTGTTGTTTTCTTAAAATGTCACTTGCTAGTCTGACCTGTGAGGAGCTGTGACATCTTTATTCATACTGATCACACTGGAAGGAGACTGAAGCTGTGGCAAGATGTCCTGTCTGCTGGGTGCAGCATGCTAGGAACTGAGAGGGTGTTGCAGCTTCATGCAGAAAACATCTTGGAATTTTCAGTGCATTAACTGCAACCAGTCTTTCTTTTTCCTTTCTAGTGGAACTAGGTATTGGTTCCTGAAGAAAATCATATACAATACAAATAACTGCACTGCACCCTCTTCTAGGACTTTAAACCGCGGCCTTTTTCATCATTTTTGGTTATCATCTGAATTTGACAAAGAAATTTCACACTCCATTGACATTCAAAAACAAGGAGTATTTTTCAGTGTGTTAGAAGAGAGTAATTTTAAAGAGGAGATCTTTCATTTCCTTGCTGAATAGTTTGGTGAAGATACACCCATGTCTCAACGCCGCCTTTTAAGGGAAGGACATGAAAGTCATCATAGGTTCCTACAAAGATTATTCCAAATCCCTCATGGCAGAAGGCACTCAAGAAATAACCTACATCAAATATGTTCTGGTGAGGTGAATGTATTTGTGATCCTATAGTTTGATGTGTGTGTACAGAGAATGTTGCAACGAAAGTGGAGCAGCATGAGAGTTGAATATGAACAGTAAGCAGCCAAGGATTTGTGTTATTGATTTCTTTCAGCTGATGATTCTTGCAGGAACAAGTGCTGTTTTGTTCCTACTAAATGTGTACTCATCGTGTCTACTGTATAGGATCCAGCAACTGTTACAGTTAAAAAATACAAATCTTCATCAATATTAGGTATTACTCATGATAGTAATTACTCTCTGTCACCAGTACCTACTGGAGAAAAACATTATACCTTGTTTCTCCTTGCATTTCCAGGTGTATGACAGTATCTAACATAGACTTGAAAGCTTTACACCAGCCCTCCTTTTGTGTTCTAGAAGAACATTACTTGAGTATTCCTCTCCTGAGAAGTATGCCTATTTATGCAGGGGAAAATATTTATAACTGTACTCAAAAAATCAAAGAAGCCTCTGATGACATCTGTAATGCACTAAATTTAGGACTTGCCACCACTTATTCTCAAAATCTGTTTCATACAGTATGTGTTAGTGTGACTGATAATTATATAATCTTAGTGTTTAGTAAAGCTACATTTTGGTTTTTTTATTTTTCTCTGAAATAACTTAAGCCTGACTAGCTAAGATAAGCTGAAATAGATTTTTCAGTAATTCATTAAAACTTTGTTATCTTTTATGCACAGTGACCTATTACGATCTTTAAAAAAAAAAGAAAAGGTACTTTTTTTGTTTATTTTTAAATTAATTTGGAAATCGACATCAACATAAACTAAGCTACCCTTGCTAATTTTCAAGGCTTTTCAATATTCCTTTCTTTGATATGGACATTTACTCTTAAAAAAAATACAAAGAGAAAAATGCCTCTGGTGATTTGATTTTCTTAAACCTTCATTTGTACTATGCTCATTGAGTCTTTTGTCATCTATTGTTTGGATTTAAGATTATAAGGGTTTTTTAAATAATTTGGTTTTCTTACAACTTCTGAAATGTAAAGATTTCACCTTTCCTGACTTACAAGTTCTGGGCATTTGTGAGGCCAAGATTTAGTACTTTTAGGAGTGCTTAGTAGTAAATTATCAAAATCTAACAATTAATTCCATTCAGCTGAGACTAGAAAAAAATGTTACGTAAATTGCTGTTAATAACAGTAAAGAAGAATCAGTAAACATTTAGTAGTATTTTAGCCATATGTAATGCCATCTTGTAAAGCAAAACAAAACAAGGTTTCCTCAAATTTCAGTCTTACTTTCATGTAGGATTGAAATCTCAGTTGGTAGCACTCACACTGCAGTCAACTCCACAGTGTAGCCATGAAAGCCACTACGTTCATAAATATTTTATGATATTTATGTTTTTATAAGTTTCTTTGCTAGCTATTCATTAATGGATTGGAACTAATCCTAAGTATAGGCAAAGCATTGGCTACATAGGTAAAAAAACCCATAAATGTAATATATTGAACACATTCTAACAGATAATATTCCTAATTTTTGCCTAATTTCCTTTTGCCTAAGATCCTTAATATAAATCTTGTAATGCAGTGTAATCGTGTCTTACTTACATCTTCCTTTCACTATTTAGAGGGGTGTGTATAGTCAGAAAATAGTATGTTTCTGTAGGAAGCTGTCTGTTCTGTCTCCCACCCATCTTTATTATTATTCCAAAGCTCTTTTTGATCATGTGACAGCCTTTTCTGTTTGAAGTCTTCAAGTATGCAAAAATTCTGCTTCCTTTCCTTCTTGTTACCCGTTTTATGTTGACAGTAGGAAAGCAATTACAGGCTTTTAATGTTAACCTTGTATATGCAGTAAGAATTACTCCATTGTTTTGGTCAAAGCTGGTTTATGGCCTTTTGGACTGATGGGAGTTTTCCCGCCTTCCTGGTAGCAATCCTTGGCTTTCAGTGGCACTTGCAGACAAATGTTACACAGAAGGTGGATCAAAGTTTTAGACTGTGGAAAGGGAGATCTATTCCAGCCTGGGAACATTTCTGTCCTATAGCTATGCTGGGTGAAATCGCAGTTTTGGCTGAATGTATTTCCAAAGTAAATGTGCTTATGATTCTATGAATCTCATGATTTATGCACCTCTCTTCTCTTTGTGACAAAGTTGAGCCACTCTGTCCTGTTGTCCCAAGTCTCACAAGGCTTTGTTCTCTCTTCATTAGCATCTCTGGAAATTGCTGAGAGCATGTTTGTTTTGCTGTCACTTCATCCATTCCCTGCATGTTAAAATATTTAATATAGAAATCTTTAACTGAACAATAAATGTTCTAGTTCATATATTGATTTTGCATTACCTTATTTACCTTAATAAGGGAAGCTGGGCTGGCTTCCAGAGTCATCATACTTCATCAAATCCATCTCTGTTTTGTTTTCATTTTAACAAAGCAGACTTTATTTACTTACAGCTTGTTGACAGTTGGATCTTTCCTCTGTGGCCTAATCCTCATTGCGCTGTTTTCTGCAGGTGTCTTTTAGTCAGGGCAGGTTTTATCCGCTCACTCTGGTTGAGCCCTGGCTCTGGTGACACTTGCTCTTTGGAATGCAGATGTTTGGGACCAGGTGGCCCCTCCTGCCTGCACAGGCAGGGCCCAGGCTGGTACAGTGAGTGTTGTGTGGCAAGACAGCATCCTGTTTTCTGATCCAGCCCTGACTCTGTATCTTCTGTGTGCTTCTTCATCTCTGACTGTGAGCAGGTGGGACAGCAGCTGTGGGCTTGTGGAGGATTTAATCCCTGGGAAGCTGTGCTCTGAGCAGTCTTCTCTGGGGACACCTGTCTCCCATCTGCAGGGGACATTTTCCAAGGTGCTGTGATGGGCATTCCTGCGCAGTGCTCACAGACCATGCTTTGAGATTATCCCTCTCCTCGCTTCCTCTAAGCAAATGGGAACAGTAGGTCAGCTTGAACCGAGAGCTGTAGAACAAGTCTGGCAAGTGGAGATGCCAGAGACATCAGTCTTCAGTCTGCGCTGCGCGTGGCATGGATGGGGAGTATCTTTGGAGGCATCCTGCAGTCTGCATCTTTTCACTCTGGATTCAGGTTGGTTTTCTGACAGACATGACTGAAGCTCTAGGGCAGTTTGCTTTTGCTTGTAGTTCTAGAAGTGTGGTGAATGGGTGGCTGGGGTGTCTGTCTGTGTCACAGGGTCCTTCCAGTCCAAAGATGTTCAGCGAAAAGGTAGAGTGAGCAGCTCTGTAATGTGGGTGTCTCATACTAATAGGTTTTTGTAGTGAGTCAGACAGAGCTTGGTTAATCCCTAACCTGAATAATCCATCACAAAGAATGAAGAAGAGTCTAGAGGAAGAGAACTTCTGCATCATCTGTCAGCCAAGGGGATGCAGTTGTGGTACTTCTTTTCCTGAAGCTGTATGAGTATTTCTGTGGGATATTGGGCTTTCTTGTAAGGGGAGAGGGTGTTAGCTTACAGGCAGGCTAGCAAAATGTGTGGATGCAGGAAATGTCAGACTGAACACTCAAAACAGCAGGAATATTTAGGTACCTGAAGGCTTTAGTGTAACCAAAGCCTGCCTGAAGCCTGTGCAAACACTGACATTTCTGATCAATGTTAACGTCTGCCACAACAACATCATCAGTATTAGTCCCCACACCAGGTAGGTCCAGGTGTGTGAGGCTGTGTTTACTGTTTGCTGCATTCATGACTTTTTTGCTGGCTGCATAAAGGTGTTTAAAAGGGATTCATTTGAGATTTTGGGTTTCCATGCTTGAGACTTTGATTGACCTGACCTGATTGAAATGCTCTTGCACTTTTTCAGTCAGAAAGGTGGAGAAAAGAGTTATGTGTGAATCCATAGCAGAGGTGATAAACTGCACCTGTGAGTGAGCAATTCAATATGACTAGTTCCAGACAGCATTGTGAATATTTGCATGAACAACAGTTTTGCTTTGCCTTGTCAAAGACTCACATGAACAAAAATATGCTAAGGGCTTATGCTTATATATACTGTATCAGACACTGGGTGTATCAGCAGTCTGTAAATATTCAGGGTGGGGTCACGAGGGGAGAACACTATAATTAAAGAGATAATTACAAGAACAATAGCATTAGAGGGAGAAAATACATTTGAAAAGTCATCTTGTGCCACCTGTTGTATTTATGGAACAAAGTTCAGGTAACACAAAAACTCTTACCTTCTCGGGGCAGTTTGCTCTGAGCAGGGGAAGGGGAAAGTGGACCTCTTTCTTCTCTGATGATGAATCAGAGAGGAATTTCAGTGGCAGAAATGAAGAGTTACTATTTTTTCTCAGAATGGTGTTCATGGCTGGACTTTGTAGCACAGGGTAAGTTGGCTTAACTTATAATAACTCCTAGCTCTTGTAAATGTAAACAGACCTGTGTAGTCTGCTAAGTCAGGGGTGTGTAAGGTGTGTGGCTTGGGGCTGCACTCTTGGGAGTATTTTAAACATGTTTTATATATGCCAAAAAACTCCATGTATTTCAAGAGTTTTGACATAAACTTTGCTAGCTCTGTGATTCTTGAAATACACACTGTTGATAAAAAACACAACACTGGAGAGTCTGAGTGGTAAATTGTAGTATTTGGGTTGTATTTAAAAACCCTTTTTCCAGAGGAAGTAAAACACCAGGTATTTTAGGATTTAAATTTTCATATAAGGTTTTTATGGACTTTTTTTTTTCCCAGATAACATTCCTCAAACTTATTACCATTTAATTAACTGTGATGTAGGTTTGTTTGGCTCTGGCAAGTTACTTGGTGAAAAGTGAGCACATCAGCAAAACCAGTCACAGGTGACATCCTTGTGAAGATGGAAAAGGTTCCAAGCAGGATGTCCATCAAAAGTGGACTGTTTCTTCCCTGAAATCATTTTCAGAGCATCACCATACAATTTAATAGGGAGGTGTTCAGTATATGTTTTCTGATAAAGAGGTTATTACTATTCAGATACCAATTCAGCAACACTACCAAATGTTTTTCTTCCTTCACTTAAGTGTCTGTATTGACCTGTCCTATAAATCTGAGGAACCTTAGCTTCCTTTTTTAAAAATTCCTTTTTTAAAAATTTTAAAATCTTTATTCTTTGTGTTAAAAAGTAAAAGTAAAGGAAATGCATCATTTGAGAAGTGTATTTTACAATACATTAAGATGCAGGCTGTGATAGAAAGTAGAAATACCTAAAGAGGTATTTATCATTATCAGCAGATTTGTGAGGTTGGTCCCACTCAAGATTCCTGAACTTGCTTATTATGTCCTACTCTTTGAGTTAAAAAAGTGGTTTGAATAAAATTCGAACATTCGGAATTGCGCTGTTGTAAAAGTTACTATTTCCAAAGTTTTGGTGCCTTAATTCAGAGGAAAAAATGTTACTTCTCCAGCTGTGTGCATAATAAGGAAGGAATACTTTTTGGGATGCTGCTGTACAGACTATTACTTTTGGGCTGCTGGATGATGATTCTTCCAAGAAAACAGAGACTTTTAAGAGTCTCTCTAATGAGCAAGAGACACACACACAGAACTGGGGGCAGTACAAGACTGTGCCTCTAGGCTCCTCTTCCAGAGATCCACACTGACTGAACTCCATGAGCCTGCTCCCTTGGACCTCTTCAGCCTCCCTTTTTCCCTGTTTGCTAAGATTTAAGCTGTCTTTGAGTTTTCTTTCAGGGAGCAGACCTATATAAGGGTTGTTGTTGTAATGTGACGTTAAGGGTTGCACAGGTGAATGGAGGAAAAAAATGTGAAAAATAGTTCCATTACTTCTGTACATGTAAAATGAATCCTCAGAAAATTAAATCTGACTGTGACTTTGGATCTTGAAATGGGGAAGAAATGTTTTTCTGACCATTAGTGCTATTTGAAAAGCCCATTTAATTAGAGGGAGTAGCTATATACAAAATTCTATCATAATAAGCCATAAGCTAGTAGGAATTTATATTTTTCCTGCTTTCATGGCCACTGAAGAATATATTTAAAAAAAAATGTAATAGTGAAAAAAAAATCTTCGAGTTGCCCTGATCAATAATCTGAGAGACCTTGTTTCCTTAATTTAGAGTAAAAAGTTACTTACTTTTCTTATACTTTTGCTATTCCACATGGAGAATTGTCAACAAGTAGATATTTACTCTCTGGGCAGAACCAGTCCTGGAGCCAGGATGTAGCTTTATTTACTCCCTTTATCTTCTTCATTGTTCTTCCAAGAAGTTGCCAATCTCATGTGCTGTTGCAATCTGTTTAGTTCTGCTGAAATCGTGTTTAATAGGACGGTTTGCACTACTTCCTCTTACTGTGTGTGCTTACAGTGTTTAACGAAATCCCACATGATCTTCAAATTAACCTCAGAGGTTAAACCTACCTGAAAAGGTTGAACACACATGGCTCTGTGCTGAAGCAATCTAAGCTAAAAGAATCAAAGTTTATTGTAAGATTTCCAGCACTTCCTGACTAATGCTAGCTTTTGTATTTACTTATTTGTTTTATTTTGGACCCATTACATCTTCTTCCAAAGCAGGAAGCTGAGATCAGTGCAACTTTTATGTGTTTCATTTCTTGCTCAGTGATCTAAAAAACTTCCCAAAAAAGACTTCATTTTAGTCAGCAGTTTATCCAATATCACAATTTGCTTCTTGCACTTGGACTTGAGGATGGCATGGAACCTTCTGCAGTCTTGTTGGTTGGTGAATTTTTTTCTGAAAATAATGGCCAAAAAAAACAGCTCTGGTGTTCACATGTACTTACTCTTCATTAGTGTCTGTCAGCAGTCTTTGGTGTTATTAACTGTGAGTTTGTCAACTTGCACACAATTCAGGGTGAGGGACCAGGCTCTTGAGCAAGTTCATTCTTTCCTTTTGGAGTGAGGCCAAAGAATTAAATGAAGGACTTGGGAATTTTCTGTAGGGACTGCTTCTTCTCCCTTCTTACCCCCCAGGTGAAAAAAATGTGAGATTTTTCCACCTACACTGTTGACAGTATGCAGTGAATCTCAGCCTTATATAATTATTATCAGTCTTACCCTTCTTTGTAACTTCAAATTTCTAGTCAACTCTGGCGCTTTCTTAAATAGAGGTCACAAAAAAGTGAGCCCAGGGACCAGGTTAAATGAAGATCCTGATGGGCTCGGTGGGAATGGTTTGCAGTTGTCTTTTAGTAAGGAGTTTTGTCAACTGAACAAACCACAGCAGTTGGTGGAGCAGTTGGGAGGGAGTGAAGCTGTAATTTCAGGTGTGAGCAGTTAGTCAAGTGTATACTTTTAAAAGTTGTGTCTAGTACAATTCTTACGAAAATTTATCTTACAGTTGTTCTGGATTACAATAGCTCTTGTGATGTGTGAATTACCTACAGTATTCTAAATCTGGACAGGGCTATATTCTGAGAACCAGCAGGAGTTTCAGATGGACAAGCTTAACATCGTTGCTTAGTTGGGTTAGTGATGAGTAGTTCTCTGAATGATTCCCTCTCTTGATTTATTTCTCTGAAAAATCACTTTAGAAATATGTGACATATAGTTTATATGATTCTGTGGCAGAAAGCTAATGGAAGAACTCATCTGTGTCTTTTGGCTTTTGGGGAAGAAGCTACCTGCTTTTTAGACTTTTAT
The DNA here is from genome assembly GCA_013397245.1 of Thryothorus ludovicianus. Classification (NCBI taxonomy): domain Eukaryota; kingdom Metazoa; phylum Chordata; class Aves; order Passeriformes; family Certhiidae; genus Thryothorus; species Thryothorus ludovicianus. The sequence continues at coordinate 110,769 of VZTB01008045.1, read as the reverse complement.
TTGAAGGAAAGATGCAATATATATTGCCTTTGTTTTCATCTTCTTTCATAAAACACAAGCAACTTGTTTCATGCAGTGAATCGGTGGAGCAGAATACTCTCTATTTCCTAAGAAAATATGATTTAAAAATAAACATTTTCTCTGGTTTAGCCAAACACATAATTCTTACTGTCTTTGGTGGACTCCAAAGGTGTACATGAGAAAGTGGATAGGGATTAATGTGTCAGTTGTTTTTAATGAGAGGTAGTATGTGAAATGAAGAATTCAAGATGTTGCTTCTATCCTTTTTGCATTAGAGAAACTTTACCTTTCTGATACTGTTTGTTATAGCTGCATTTTTGAAATAGAAATTCAAAACACCTCCTTCTGGAGAGAACACAGCTGTCCTTCAAGTCTCCTTTCAAACTCTCTAGCTTCCACCATCCAAGCCTCTAGTAGTGTCTTCAGACATTTTAACTTGACTGTACATGTGGGTCATAGGTAATGATTTGTGTCACCTACCATGGTGGCTATCAGAGACTGTTTAAGGGCTTCAGGTGCAAGTACAGGTGGTATCTACTGCTTTGAGTGTAAACTTTTCCCCTTTTGGTTGATAGCATTTGACCTTGGTTATTTCTCTGATTTTTTTTCTGACTTCCAGCTATTGAAAATTATGTTCTTTGTCTGCAAGGTAAGTTGTAATAATAATTTTTGCAGATGTTGTCATTTGCCTTCAGAGTGTTATTTTAGGGCTCAATTCTTTTGAAAAAAATGTCATGATTCCAAGTTTTTTGGGATGTTCTGAGCTGGTTAGCCTGCTCCCAAGTATGAGTAACGTTTAGCACAAAACCAGCCTTTGCTGCTACATTCACTGAAAGCATTAAAGGATGTTTGCTGCTATCTACCTTTAATATTAAAGCCCAAAAACATAAGAACTGTCTTGGTGGCTCACAGTAAAGCCTGTTTCTTTGCCTTTACCAAAAGAAGGACTTGGGGGTTTGGCCCAGTCATTGAAATTTCTTTCTATATTCAGTTGTCTAAATACAAATCAGACTATGCAGAGAACTTGAGTGTGTTGGAAAAATCTGTAATGAACTTCAGGTTTTGAGGTGTCAGGAGGTTGTTTTGGGGATCATGGGTTTGGACTCAGGTAACAACTTTCTCCCTGAAGGTGCCTAAGCCACTGTTTGGCAGTGTTTAATCCTTAATCAACTGGATAGAGGTTTGAGGATAAAAGTTTTACTGCCACAAGAGCTACGGATCCTCCACCCAGAGTTTTCCACTCTGGCATGCTTCCAGTGTAAAAAAGAGAAAAGGTATTCCCAAGCCCATCTTATCAGATGGGGTTTCAGCCATTTTCCCAGTTTCAGGTCACCTCAGTTTATCCCCTTCAGCATTGCAAAGTAACCCAGCATATTTTTTGGGAACAAGGAGTCATAAACAGAGTAATAACAACTGTTTTCCACATTAGTTAGCTTCCTTCTCTTGGTTATAAAACCCTGTTATTATTATTGTTTGCATTTAAACAATGAGAATGCTCTGTCCCCTCTCCTGTCCCAGCACACGCCAGCCTCAAACCCTTGTGGTCCACAGGATTTTTGTGGATGCTTTACAGCAGTCACAGTAGCGTGCTGCTGCCCTGAAGTCTCCCCTGCAAACAATGGGCTTGTTCACTCTTGAATAGTTTAAATTTTTTGAAACAATTTCCTCTATGAGACCGTGTTTATTTTAGAAAGGAAAAAACAGAGGTTGCTCTTGTAACCTGCAAAAGGCATCGGTGCTTCTGGGAGAGAGGACATGTTTTAGAGCACAGTGCTGACAGTTAAACAAATGAGGAGAGGCAATATGGTATAAAACAGTAATATAAAACCAGAGAAAACGTGACAAAGTAGGCTTTGGGTTGCAGTGTGCCAAAATATAGAGTACACCAGAAATATACTGATTAGCTGCCAATCTCTGCTGTTGCATGGGAGACAATAACTTCAGTGGAACTGATGCCACAGATGGGAGCAGGCTTGCATTAGGTCTATTTCTCAGCATTTAGGCTTCAGGAGAAACACTGGGTGTTGGTTTATAGCACAGCCCTTGAGCTAAGGACCTCCTTGCAAGAGGGGTATTTGCACAAGCTCTTTATCAGCCAACTGCTGGTGGCTGCACCTGTAAACCTTTAATGCCTGTGAATTGAGCCCAGCAGGGCTGGATGAAGCTAAATCCTACTCAGCTGCCAGGAGACGCCAGGCAGATGCAAGTGCTTTTGGGCAAGCTCATGATAGAGCTGAGTTTTCAGCTTCCACTCAGCTACAAAGAGAACTTCTTTCTGCTTGCCTGAAGAAGAAAACATGAAATAAGTTCAATAAGTCAAGGCTTTTTGTTGTTGGTTTGTGGGGACTAATATACTTATATGCTGTTACCTGTTTGTAGCTGAGCTGCTGTTTTCTTCACTAATTAATAAAATACGGTTATTAAAAATAAGATGTGCATTGGTTTTTGTGCCCTAAGGAAGTACATGCAAGTTACAGCAGGGATTTGAATATATGTTATATGTAAGCCATTTCAAATATGTTCATAGCACAGGAGAAGAAATTCCACTGCAAAAAAAGGTCCTGAGAACTGATTTCCAGAGAGTCAGAATGGGAAAAACATTGAATATTTGACAGACACATTTACCTTATTCCCCTAAATACTCTGAAGAAGTGTGTAAAAGATATTTCTTGCCCTGAAACTTCCCTCAAAAATGTAGTTGATGAAATAAATCCTCGTTTAGAAGAGAGAGTACTTTGAATACTCTTAATATTACCTTGTTGTTGTTCTGTTTGTCTGAGGAGTATATTTGGTTCTTTGCTGATCCTTTGAATTGGCTGGGTATCTGCATTTGTTATCCTTGATATTGAGCATTTGGTGTCCTGGAAAGGGGTCTGTGAGTGTTCAGCATTGGCTGAACTGCTGTAGCTTGGGGCTGAAAACAGCAGCAGTTACAGGATGTGCTGTGCTTGGGCATGGAGAGATGGAGGCTTTTGGCAACAGGCAGAAAATCTGTCATGTTAAAAAGACACTGTAAATATTCCAAAGATGGGCTGTAGGATGAGACCTGAACTGAAGAGGCCTCTTTTGCTGCCACCGTAGTGCAGGGAACTACAAAGAGTGCCCTCACCTTTGATCCACTTGCCTTGTGCTTTTTCACTCAGTGCAAATACAGGGGTAAGAGCTCAGTTCAAATTATGTTGAACTAATCAGGTACGCACTCAGTAAGGCGGGAGCTGGTGAAAATAAATGCTTTTTCTTGCAGAGTCAACAAGAGGAAAAGCAGAAAGAATGGCTGGGAGTGGTGTCTTATTCTTGTGAGATTCATGGGCATTAGTTCAGCTGCTGCATGTGTCAGAACAGGTGGAATTTGCTCTTTGGCTTTCGTTTCATCTCTCTTTACATCTTCATTCTCCTTATGGAAAGGAGAAACATAAAACTGTTTCAAAAGCCTCTTGGTGATGAGGCATTTTCCCAGACTGGCAGATGTGGGGACCCCAGGAGCATTGCTTTCTGTTAATTGTGACCTCCTGATTGGTGGAGGTTGGGAGGTTGATGCGGTGGGCTGCCAAGTTTCTGTGAGTTTGCATAATTGCATCTCTTTCTCTTATTGCTCATCTCAAAACAGTGTGAAGGTTTTTAAGGTGTGCTGAAAAACCCAGCCTGATGAGAGGCTAACACATAAACCCCCCTTGGCAGAGGCGGGGTTTTGTTGTTTCATGCAGCCTGCACTGTCACACCTGGGCCCAAAGTAAATACAGTAACAGGGCAAGCAGCAGGCTGTCATGTGGAAAATGAAGGTAATGCTGCTGTTAAAAGGCTTGTCCTCCACACTGCTTTCCTGAGTGGGCCAGGAAGCATCCCAGGAAACTGGAAAAGGAGAATGGCGTTGCTTTAGGTTGATTAAAATCGCAGGGACTGGCTGCTTTTTCAATCAGGTAAGGGCATGGGCTTCCTGTTTGGATCCCGGAGACTGGAAACAGGACACGGTTACAGCTGCTGTGCTGCAGTGTTTATGGATGTTACAACAGCTCTTTGCAGGCTTGGACTTTGAAAATTTATTTTATAGAAGTGGCTCATTAAAGGAATCACTGCCTTTTAAAATCATGTTAATATTTTCTTCAAAATCCTGCACCTACGAAATAAAAAGGTCAGGTGTGATTTATGTCATGTCTTTCCACAGAAAGCAACTCCTGTGAGCTTTACCTCTTTTGCATTGACTAAATTTAACCAAGAATATCATGCTATCATGCTGCTAAGTACAAGGGATAAGGTATTTTGTTCTGTCATTGTAGTGAGACTTTCTTTCTTTAAAGGAAGTGAATTTCTGTTGAGACCTGAAACAATTCTCCTGGTTGCCTCTCCAGAAGTCAGCTTGCTTTCTGCTTTTTTCCTTTTTGATCAGTGGAAAATGATCTTGTCTTTTGCTGTATTAAGTGTCTTCTTGTCTTGAGGAAACTGTGGAGCTTGTTGAAGCCCAGGAGGGTGAAAGAATTGGCAATGGGAGAAATTGAGATACCATTTTGGAAACATTTAAGTGGGGAGAATGGTGACCTTTAAGGATTGCTCAGTGCATTTGCTTGCATTTTTTTCACACTTTTCCCATGTGTGGGGACTTTGTGGGTTGCACAGCCACAGACAGCTTGCTGCAGTGTGTGCGCCTAGGCCACAAAAATTCCAAATCTGTGAGTCAAAATCAAAACTGACTTGATAAATAAGAAGAGAGTGGCCTTTTTTATCCTATCAGTTATGTAGGTTTTACCATTTTCAAGTGTAATCTCACAACAGTGTGGGTCAGCTTTATACAGGGTAAGAAGGACTTCAGGTTGATGGCCCATTATGAAGATTTTTACTTATATTTGCCAATCTAAGATGACAAGTAACGATGTGATCTCATAAGCAGATTTTTTTTAATTCCATTTGAAGCTATGAGTAATCCTTCAGTACTGAAATATCATAACTAACTTGCCCAAACCCACCCCAACTGATTATTTTAGAGATGTGATAGAATGAATATTTTTTTAGCTCTTAATTTTGCCTCAGATTGAAAGCAGGTCTCTCTTATTGGCTCTCTGTCCTGTTTGCTCTTTATGGATTTTTGGAAATGATGATTTCTGCAAATTTTCCTTTCCTTCCTTTGTAATAAGTAGTTTTGTAGGCTTTATCTGTGTTCATCAGTATTACAGAAGCATATGATATTTTCTTTGGAACCGGTTCTCCCACAACTTCTGACCTGAAAGTTTTTCTACTTCCTGAGTATCTTGTTCATCTGGAATAAAAAAAAAAAAAAAAAGATTATGTGTACTTTAGGAGTCATAAAAAATGTTTCATATTGCTGACAAAGTTTTATTTTATACTTTGGCTATAAATACATTTTTGATTGTGGCACAACATTTCATTGGTTGTAATGGTCTCTGTTGGTTTTCCTTGCTTATTGAATTAATATTCTTACTAATATATATGCTTCAGAATACATAATAAACCTCTTTTTCCTTTCCTCATTTTAATTCCTGTGCTGCTTTCACCATGTGTTTCTGTTGTTGTTACTCACTGTTGAGTTCTCCTTTCTCCTGCACTAAACTCCACAGCCATTTTTTTTTTGTTCCTTTAATCCCACTGCTGGTATAAAAATGGATCTCATCCTCTTGATTTTTCTGAATTTTTGTCCTGCCTTCTATCCAAGCTCAGCAGTGATTTGGTTTCCACCTTTAATTACAATTTTCTGTTGTCAGCAGACTGCAATCTCCCACCTCTGAATTTTGACCACCCGTGCAGAAAGCTTGAGCCCCAAGCCACAAGTCCTCTTTCCCTCACACCAGTGCAGTCTGAAGAGCAGCATCTCTGGGTGGGCACTGATGTTCTGAGTGCTGCTGCTCTTTGTGAAGTTAAAAAGGTCACATCCATTTCTTTGTTGGCTTTGCAGCTGTGGACAGGGGAAAGTGTCACTAAATACTGCAGGATAAAGTGCTTACTACTAACTCCTGTGTGATTAAATTAATTCTGAGTCTGGAATAAAATTTTGTGTAAGTCCAGGTTTTGTGTCTCTCTGAAAGAAGAAACCTTGGTAAACCCTACAGCTCAGCCAAGGAGAGGCCTATGATTAAAGACCTGTGGGGGAGCTTGTTTAGAAAGGACATGTAAATAAAAAGGTATAAACTGATGAAGAGAACACCAGAAAGATGTAATTTTTAAATTAGAAATTGAAACAGATGTTTGGTAACTGCATTCAGTGGTCAGGCTTCTGTCATGGCTTTGGGGAAAGCCCCCAGGAGCAGCCATGAGGCCAGAGAAATACCACCCCTGATAGGGTGTTACTCTGCCTTAAAAATTACTGACATGGTCTTTTGCCTTTTGCTTTACTTCTTAGCTATCTGGTGTGGAGGATGTGTAATACTCAAAACTTTGAAGTTTATTATTGTCTTGCAGTGCAAAGTGTACTTTTGAGATGTAATTTCTTAGCAGCTTTCCTTATATTTTTTCCAGGCATTATCTTTTTGAAAGCCTTTTGGTTGAACAGCATGCTTTTCCTTTAAGTGCTCCAGCAACTATTTGTATTTACCAGCGTGCTTGTTTTCAATGGAAAGAGTACATTTCTTCATGGATAGAAGTTTTAATTGGTTCAATTGGCTTTTTTTTTTTATTGTTGTTTTCTGACCATGATTCTTGATTGGTTGTACTTGCTTAAATTTAAGTTCGGATATCACGCAGGGACTTTTTTTTTGATGGTTTAGCATCCAAGCTGAAAATTGCCAAAGCAGTTTCAAAATGGATTAGTTTTGTTGTGTGAAGATTTAACAAGCTGCTTAGTATAATGGATTTATACAAACATATATGTTTGTGTGTGTGTTTGTTTAATGTGTGTATAAACTCATTTTAATCCTTGGAATCTTTTGATGTGAACCAGGCAGAATTGTAAATCTTGAGTGCTTGATGACTTCAAAAAGAGTCAAACCTTTTTTTCATCCCTTCTTTGAAAAAAGCATCAAGAAGGATTAGAAGAAAATGAGTGGAGCTTTTAAGTAGTCTATATACTAAACCAGAAGACAACAGATTATGTATGCATCAGATTGCTCCATGTCTTCAAAACTCCACAAATTTATAAATTCTGCAGCTACAGATGTGAGTCAGGTGCATTTTACTAGGGTTTTTTTTGAGAGTATATGTTTGCATTATTCTAAGAGTGATCCTATGAAATAGCTTGTCATGCTAAATGCCACATTATTTTATTAATATGCTTTTTGCTAAGTACAGCACCCCTAAAGCAAAAACATGTTTAATAATTATATTTTAATGTTGAACTTCCCAGACTTTAATATCCTTTGCCGCAAACATTGCCACCCTTATGCTGAACACTTGCACATGCTTCATAAAGTAGGTACAGTATATTCAAGACATGATCATAGTTTTCTTCTCTGGGTTTCATAAAACTAGGATAACACAATCTTTAACCTCAGTTGACTTTGCATCCATCCTTTAACAGTTCCTCCCACAGTGCTTTCCTCCGTTCTACAGCCTGGAGCTTGTCACTCACATCCCATGCTGAGGTGGGAGGGAGAATTAACCTGAGTGCTGAGCTTGAGTGGAGTTGAAATTAATTCCTTTGCATTTATAAATACACACTCTTGTGCCCACCAAGATTTTCTCAGGAGGACTCTTGCTTCTTTGTGTTTTAATAGAGCTTAAATTTGCCCTAAAGTCTTCTTGCTAACATGCATGCCCACATAACACAATTTTCCTCTCTGGTTCTATTTTAAGCTGGATCATGAAGGTCAGGGAGCAGTTTTGTGCTTCAATGCTTTTGCTCTTTCTTTTTGCTTTTCTCTGAAATGCACAGCAAGGAATTCAGGTATTATAACCATAGAGCAAACATTTCTCCCACACACAGAGTCCAAAATACAGTGCTAACACAAAACGCTATTTGGTTACTGGCTGGAACCCCCTTTTACCAGAAGAGTGTTTCCCAGGAGCCCATTGTATCATCAGCCCAGCTTTCTGTGCAGAATGGAACTGCTAGGGAAAAAAGTCACCTTTGCCTGAACACCTTTTTAACCAGGCATCTGAGACCAAGTTCATAGAGACACTCTGTGGGCTTCTGTCCCTCCAGCAGAGTGGGGGGCAAGTTCCAAGGCTCCTCCACAGCAAACACTGAGCTCTCTGTATGTACTTTTTTTCATGTGTGTTGCTAAGTCTAAAGACACTGGTCCCTAAAACTGGGAGGTGAAGGTGTGCCTTGTTGGTCTACATTGAAAGATAACAGGGTTGGAACATACAGTGCTTTATTTTGGTGCTCTTAGCCACAGCTAAGAGCATCTTGATCAATCTGGAAAAAATCTCATCCCTGCAAGAGTTCAGAGCCAGGTTGGATGGAGCTCTGAACAACCTAGTTGAAAAATGTCCAATGGCATAGAGATTGGAACTAGATGATCTTTTAGATCCCTTCCAATGCAGGCCATTCCATGATTCTATAATATATGTAAATGTGGAGTTTGGAGATTTAAGGCTAGGGAGGAGTAATCTAGGTGGGAGCCTGGAGGATGAGTGTTCCATATATCTATTGTGCTAATCCAAGAAATTAAATTGTTCTGAAACTCGAACTAGGATTTCACTCGAATGACTGATTTCACTGTTTTCTCTGCTGTGAAATCTGAAGGCAGAAACTTGTTAAAATGTGGTTGTCTATGTTAGGCACAACATGAAGGGACTCTGGAGCAGTCAGTGTTGATTAATACAAGGATTTATAGTTCCTTTCTGTCTTGACAATGAGAACAAGCACAACCAACATGTACATCGTTTTTTTTCCTCTTTTACATTCATGGAGGGTTTTTTTGGTTTTGTATTTCTTTTTTCTTAAGGAAGTAGCCAGCTCACCAAAGTATCGAGTTCCTGGATCTTACTGTACGGAGCTAGGTGGGAGTAATTCCTATCTGGAGAAGGGTGTAGCTCCTCTTATGCATGGTTTTAATCTCTGAAGGAAGTCTGTAAAACTTCCTCTCCCTCTCTATGGATGTTTGGAAAGTGTTCCTGTGTCTGCTTTATCACCATTTATTATCGATCAGATGATAAGGGTTGTGTTTCCTGCATGCTGTGCTGCAGGTGACACCAAGCCCGTGCCACTGCTAACAGAAGTGTCTGCTCAGCCAAGCATATTGCAGTGGACTCTCTGCCCACTGTTTGATGCCAGCTTGGTGCTGTTCAGTCAGAAGTTAATATCAGTGTGTATCTTTGCTCAGATATCTGGGCTGTTCTTCCTGGAGCCGGGCTGTAGCGCAACAGCTAGAAATAAAAAATGCTGTGAACTGTGATCTTTGTCTGAGGAGTACAAGTCATGATACTGATCTGGGAGCACGCTCCACCCACCGGGTTAGGTGGCTGTCCTGGAAAGGAGGGAGTCTGGGCTTAGAGCCGAGACAGAGATCCTGTGTCTGACAGCACAGCGGATGCTGTTACCTGATCTAAGAGAGGTCACCTGCTCCATCTCAGCTTTCACATGTGAGAGTATTTACATGACCTGTGGGAGTGGTGTGAAGACTCATTCACTAATTTTTAACTCTCTGCACAACTTAATGTGCTAATCATTCATAAAATACAGAATAGTTAAGTAAAATATTTCTAAGGAGCGTCACTTCTTTTAAATCTATCTGTATTTTGAAAACATCTGATATTACTTAGAAAACTCTTGTGTTTTGGCTTACTACAAAACATAATGACCCCAGAATGAAATAGCAGAATTGAAAATAAATTACCATGATTATATTCTTCAGGTCACATATTAGTGTCATGCACTAAATAGAGCTGCTTGTATAGCAGCTACAAATGGTAGATTTGTTAGAGTACATCTGACTAGTGTGGGATTATCAACAGTTCCTGCCCCATGGCAGATGAGTGGTGGGAACACAGATGTGGGGAGCTTCAGAAAATAACTTCTAGTGTGGTCTGTGAGTGACCTGGGTTTGTTTTGGTTTGCTTTTATGGGATTGGTTGATGTCTGGGAGAGCTGATGCAGAAATGAAGCATTTTCCCATCTGCAAATGGGATTTTGTGAACAGATGTAACCATCAATTCAAGCTTTTTATCCTCGCTGTCCTCTTTCCTTGACCTCTCTTGTTGAGAGAGGACTCTTATAACACTGTGAACTGAAGAAAAACAATCCATTTGTTTTCACGTGGCTGTTGCTGTCACTTGTACTCCTTGGCTCACTCTTTACATTAGTGAGTCTGAATGGCCGATAACTAATCTCAAGTGTATTAATTAACAGGTAGTCTGTCACTGGGCAATTACTTTAAAGGATCAGGTAAAGCAAGTCAGCTCAGCACTCATGTCTGAAAGATCATATGGAATACTTCTGTTCTAGTTTATTTTGTCATTTGTTGCCTTATTTTCCATTGTCTTATTCATAAGATTTCAGTGTATTTCCACTTGCAAAGTCACATTAGTAGAATGCCTTTTTGTCAGCTCCCACTGCTTTGGGTAGGCTCCTTCATAGGGAACAGGTGCTTGATGGGTTTCCCACCAAGGAAAATACCCCAGTTTGGTTTCACCAAAGACATGTGGGTGAGAATTCCCTTACAAACAGGAAAAGCTGACTGTATTTCTGGGGAGAAATTTCTATTTCTAGCCAGAGGTTCATTGGGAAAAGGGCGTTTGTCCCTTAGGCAGTTAATTTTCCTGTGTGGAGTAGGGGTGAGTGGTAGAAAAAGATGATAATGCTAGATTTACTGTACCATTGTTTGTTAAAACTAGAGCTTTTAAAGGGAGGATTTTTTGACAAGACACACTTAGGATTAATTTTTTAATGCGTTGTTACTCTGATAATGTTTGAACAGTGCATGTGTTCATATTTAAAGTGAACAGCTTGCATCTAATGCATGCCAGGGCTTTATGCAGGAAGACAAGAAGTGGTAGCCAGCAGCCAGCAAGCCTTTTGGAGGATCTCTGAGCCTGCTGACAGGCACACTTACTCTGCATGTAATTTGAAGAAAGGCATTGTGCCCCCAGTGGCTTGGCTTCGAGTGAAAGATGGAGTTTTGCGCTCTCATTTTGCACTGAGGACGAGCTCACAGATAAATAGGTCACTGTCCACGGAACTCTTTTGCTCTAAATCGATTAGAAGCAACATGACCTTAAGCCTGATCTCCTTGCTCTACAAAGATATTGCTGAATTGTGGCTGCTTCTGAAGAAATGCACAGGTGTGTCTAGTATTTCAAATTTTCTTAGTTATTTGATTGCAGGTCAGGCAGGAACTTTGCCAGATAACGTTATCCTACTGAGGAAAATGGGATGTGTTTTAGTACATGGGCGAAAGTTGTATTCTCCTTGTGTACATTCATGTATAAATATAATTTATTGGTGGGTGGGTGTGTGAGTTCTGTCCTGTAAATTTGCAGTGTATAATTTTATTTGCAGATGCATTTCTCAGTACACCATATGTATCCACAAACTTTATTCCTGTATTTTTCATGGAAGGTACTTTGCTCAGGATTCATTCATGCCGTGATTATGGTGATCGGAGCAGCTGCCAAAGCTTACAAGGAGAATTAGCTGCTGCAGAGAGCTGTCTTGCTGTTTCTGGTTTACAGTGTGTTTTAATTCTGAATTCACTGCATTTTGTATGACTATCAGATACATAATTTCTCCTGAACCCTATTGGAGGTAGAGAAAAAGCAATGTTTCTTTCACAGGATACAATTTGGCATCCCCTAGTTGTTAGTATAGGCGGGTTGATCTAAAATGAATTATTTCTTTAATTCCTCCAGTCAGAGCTTTCTATAGAAATGTTGTTTCTGTTAAGATATAATGAAATAGTAGAGATATTATTTGCTGTTAATAGTGCAGCCACAGTCCATTGCAAAATGAAAGCATGTTTTGTGGAACCGGGACAAGCAAAAATTGCGTCCTTATTCTGGTGCCTGAATCTACATTCCCAGTTCTGTTTTCTCCTTTTGGTATGCATGACTATTGCAGAGGAGACAGAGAGCACCGAGCCCATGGACTGGTGTCTAACCTTCCAATCCTGTTGCTTTTGAAATGTCAGATTTAAATAAAACAGGTATGTAAAGGGTGGGTCTTCTAACTAAAGGGTGGATCTTCTTACTAATCTTTAATTAGTACTGCTAATTATCAACATGTAAGTCAGAGTGCTCTACTTCTCCAGCAGTGCTTTATGCTACCAGGGGTAATACTAAAAGACATGCAGCTTAGGAGGAATGAATGAAAAGTTGAAAAAAAGATGAGGATAACCAGATGTAAAGGGTGGAATAATCAGCCTGAGTAACTTTTGTTCTTTGTGTGCATCCTCTGCATCCCTGAGAGGGGAGGGGTGGATTTAGGAAACCACTGTTGATTACTGTGGGAGACAGTGAATGTAGAACCAGGGAGCGTTTTGTGTCAAATCATGGTGGTGCACAAGTAACCCTGCCAGGACTACTTGTGAAAAATTGCCAAGTTTAAAATATTCATGTGGCATGTTCAGTGTGCCACATTGAAGACCTGTTGGAATGTTCTGCTCAAAGTGGGCAGAAGGGTTGTCCCATTCCCTGGCACTGTTCCTTCCTCTTCCTCCTGAGCATTGTATGGAGTATTTTTTGTGCCTACAGTCAGCAGAGGGGAGAAAATGTAAGTGAAGGAGAGGTCTCAGCAAGGCTGACTGTATTGCACTGAATGATTCTGTAGCTGCCTGTGGGAGATACTGAACTGGGTCCATGTCCTGCCTCTGAACTACCTGAAGTAAATATTTGCAGTGCTTTAGAGAGGCATGACGTGTTTCATCAATAAGCCACAGTGCTTCAAGAGCTCTTCATTAACAACTCTGTCGTCTATATGGTAAGGTGGGGCAGCCAGTAGGGTTATGAATTCAACAACCTCTTCTTTATAAGTAATCTGTAATCAGAGTCCCAAATACTGGGACATTTACAAGTAAATGTTTTAGCTGAAAACTAGTACACAGCTCTAAACAAGCCTCTTAGTGAACACTTAGCCCTTCTTTCTCTCTCACACTCACACATTCCCATTCAAAACATTACTTTATGGACATATAGTTGAATGAAAAACTGTACTTGTGTAACAGTACCATAAAATAAGATGTTGTCTTTTAGAGGTTATTCTCGCCATCCTCCGTGTTGCTGAAATTATAGCAGTCAAGAAAGACCTTACTGGCAGGGCCTACACTGACAGGGCAAGGAGCACCAGTTTTAAATTGAGAGAGGCTAGGCTTGGATTGGGCATACAGAAGAAAAACTTTTTTTTGCAGAGAGGGTGGTGAGACACTGCAGCAGGGTTGTCCAGAGAAGTTGTGGGTGCCCCACCCTGGAAGTGTTCAAGGCCAGTGGGACGGGGCCTTGAGCAGCCTGGTCCAATGAAAGGTGTCCCTGCCTACCACAATGTGGTTGGAACCAGACGATCTTTGAAGATCTCTTCCAACCCAACCCATTCTGTGCAACCTTGAAATTGTTAGCACTGCTATAATTTATCTCCAGAACAGATGTGTACTATAAGCAATTAGATGTTACCATTTTGCTGATTTATAAATGTATTTGTTTTGCTTTGTTTTAACAGAGTAAAATCACTCAATGTTTAAAATCTTATCGTGCTTCCAAAGTAACACAGAAAAATAGCATTCTGTGTAGTAGAATTGCCAGATATTCATATTCATACAGCTGCTCCTGTGTGTGTTGACTTTTCAGTTAAAGCTTTGGGGCCTGCTTTGAGATACATATTTTTCTGAAGAGGAGGAGTTGAAAGCGGGTGGTTTCAGTGGAGACAAATCTTTGCTTTAATTTTCCATGTCCACTTCATGCTGAGTGATTGCATCATTAGTTTTTCATCACTGAAGATGAGTCCTTTAGCTTGCATGAGACTCTTCTGTTTAGAGTTGATCTTTCCATTTTCTCTGTTTGGAAGACTTCTTTGCAAAGCTTTAGTATTTAGAAAACAAAATTCCTGTAATGATTTTCTCAGAGCATTAAATCTTACTAAAATGCAGTTGGCAAAATTTAATATCTTTATTATTCCACAGAGGCTTACTTGTTAAAGTACTGAGTGAGCCTCATCTGGGTCACTTCCCTTCTTATCACTTGAGTCCTGGCCAGGGGAACATTCTCTGCTGCTCAGTCTTTATCTGCTATTTCTCCATTAAAAAGAACCAAAAATCTTTGCTTTTTGCAAAATCTGCTGCTTGTAGGTGACCAAGTGCATCTAACACTTTAGAAGTGTTTATATTCTATACACTCAGCATGATTTGCAGTATTGGGGAGTTAACAATGCTGCAGTTTTAGCAATATTTAAGTGTGGTTCCTAGCAGTCTGAAACTCTCCTGCAAAAACAGACAAGATTTTCCCAGCAGGCTTGGCTTCCTTCAGGAGATCCTGAAAAGAAGAGAGCAACGTTGTTGTTGCAATAGTAAGAGCATGCCCTTCACATGAGAATAATCATACATTTGGGTAGTGGGTACACCTGACACTTGCTGCTTTATCTCTAAGCCCATTTTGTGCTTAATACAAATTTAGGCTATAATATGGCTGTGTGGCTTGATGCTAAGTTCCCCTTACTTCTCAGTTTGGAAAGAGAGTAATTATTATGACTTGAAATAGCACAAAGAGTGTGTGTCTTTCTTACTGAAAGAGTCTGGGTGCACTTGAGCATGTACTCAGCAAAAGCATGGTAAAGCAGATTAGATGCTGTAACTGGTAACACTCTGTGAGGTCTTGCAAAATTTCAGCACACACCCCTCTCACCTTTGTCTTACTTTGGGTTTTATTCAATAACAAAGAAATACTAGATTTTGGGTCTGATCCCTAGACCGACTTTCTAATTATTACACTGTTTCCTTCTGGTTACAGATTATCTAGTGTTTAGTCTCTCTTGTAAGCCATATCCAAACTTAAAGGAGATCCCCCACAAGCTGTGGAAGAGAGTAGAGAGTCAGGTAGGTGTGACTGATGAAGCAGAGGAGGAAGAAGCTGTAGTATTTAGAACTCATAGTATCCTGTGAATGCATCTATTGTACATGAAAGGGAGGGGGTTGTATTTCCTCTCATGTTTGTACTTTGAGGGGACGTTATTTTGGAAAAATAAGACAAAGAACTTTGTTACCTTTTACAAAAGGGGAGGTGGAAGAAGAAAGAGAAAAACTTACTTTGTTTTCTATAATAAGCAGTCAAATCCAATAATTTTAGAGCTTGAAAGAAACCAAAATCTTGGTTGGCTCTCAACTTAAACTTTTGAGCAGATATTTAATAAGTTTACTCAAGAAAATGGGAACTGTTACACTTCCTGTCACTTTGGGCCAAGCCATCAGCATTGCATTTTCTGTAACCTCAAAACTTCTTTTTTTTTAAGGAAGGATCAGTGTTGAGTCTCCCTACCTGAAACCAAACCATCATTCTCATAGTTTTGTAGGTAGTCTTGTGCCAAATCCCCAGCTCTGTGATCTCGAAGAAACAGGTGGATATTGTGATTGCAGAAAGCAGAAATTACCTGAGTAAAGTAGGGGGTTCAGTAGGTTTCTCTACAAAGATGTTGGGTTTTATTTTTTGTTCTTTAACCCATGACAAGTTCCTGCCTCTCATATTTAAATTGTGAAGTTGTAGCCTTTGGGGATTAATTGGTGTGTCTTGTAAGTAGTTGTGGTGTTCTTCAGGTATGATCAACGAAACAGAATTATCTAGTTTCATTTCAGTGAAATAATTTAAATATAACCAAAATTTAGGGAATATAAATAGTGCTGTAAAAATATAATTTCTGGACTTTGTGAAGGATTTGTCATGTTTTCTGATGCACTAGATGTTTTAAACACCACCCAAACAATAATTGCCTGTGTCCACCATGCCTGGCCTTATAATAAAGGGAATATTTTTCTTAAGATTTTAGATTTTCTTTGGCAGTCTTGACTTCCAAGTCTTGACCCGACTAGATCCTTACTTAACACTGAAGATGCACAGGATTCCATCCTAGCCTGCTGCTCTCTGCATATTGTGACAGCTGGCCAGACTGTCTCAGAAAATTTACTGATGTTAGTAATGCTGGGGAAGTGGAACTTGTATAAAGCATGATTCTCTTAAAAGAAAAGATGTCTCAATTTAAGGACTGGCTTTATGTGCCAGGGCTTTTGAGAGGAAATAGTCTTTTCTAACTAGAAGAGGAAATGAGAGATAGAGCTTAGCTGTAGTCTGTAAAGTGCTTTTTACTAAAATAAAATTCTTATGTAACTGTATGATTAAAAATGTTTATTGGACACTCAATGCCATATGAAGCTGTTTGGAGCAGTAGTTTGTGCCAGAAGCTAGGATGCTGGTAGAGGCCAAGAACTTGCATTTTCTGCTTGCTTAGGATATTTTAGATCACCAGAAACAAAAAAGTTGCAAAAGTACTGTTTTTCCTGGGTGATAAGTTCCTTCCCAACAACACTTTAACAGACAGCTGTGTTCTGCATGAAAATTTATGAATTTATTCACTTATTTTTCCTGGTCCATCATGTCAATGATGGTGTAATCAAATTAAATAGAGATGAACTCTTACTAAAGGTATTTTGAACTGGTGAGATTTGAAATCTTAGTTTATGAACACTTCCATTAATTCCTGTCATCAGCCTGGTGTGGCTACAAATAGCATGGGGACCTGAGGAGCTTTGTCTGCAGCTGTTGATGCCTGAGCATACCGAGCACTGAGCTTGCAGGCATTGTCACTAATCAGCAGTGATTTTTAAAATTCAGTTTTAAAGCTGGAAATCTCACTTGGCATCTTGAGCAGCTCATTAGTTTTAGGTGGCTTAGAGCAGAAGAGGGCTTCTGTGCACCAGCTCTGCTGCTCTGGTTCTCCCCTGTTTGGGGGGCTTCACAAAGGAGCTGACTGTTAATAGTGGTGGTCAGGGGGTGAAAATGAAGAGGGAAGAATGAGGAAATGAAAGATTTGCCTTGGGGCTGAGAGAGATGAAGGGACTGCTCTGAAAGTCATTATCTTGCATTTATAATTACCAGATGGGAGGCTGGTTTAATGAAGAGATTTTTCAAATGAAGACCCTCTTCATAAAAGACATTCAACTCTTTAGGTGGGTAAGCTGTTCCAGAGGAGAAGCAAAGCAAAAGTGGTTAAGAAAAATACAATATTTCTTCAGTTTAAGGCATGGATTTCATAGAGAAGCTGTGGACAAGTTTTCATTAAAATTTTGCAGACTCAGCAAGAAAGAGGAGGAAGAAAAATAATTTGCCATTTGATTTCTGATGTGCTACTGGGATCTGTGCTGAAAGGCGTAATTGTGTCCGGATGTGTACAAATAGATTGGCTTTCAAGTCAGTGTAAAGTAATGGCCACAGAATTTCCTGCAGAACTACTCAAAGGGTGGCGTATTTCCAGCTGGTTTGCTGGGAATTTTATTAAACTGGTTACAGGAGGCTCACAAGTCATGTTGGGAAGCTTCCTTGTGTGTAATGTGGGTGCTGTCAGTTCAGAGTCCACTCAAATGTTGTCTTCTGTGAAAATGGCTTTGCTTCAGCCTGTCAGACAAACTACAAATGGTGATGAGTTTTAGTTTGATCACAAAAGAAAGAGGAGCTTTTTATCAATAAGGGAAATTCTTGACTGCAGTGGCATTGATTGTTTTCTCAGATCCCAAGTTCTTCAGGGCTAGCTGGCACCAGGTAATTCAAGCACAAGTTATCTTTGTGCCCTTGTGCTTAAATCTGTCATCCTGCTTCATCTGAAATGCAGTCAGGTGCTTCTGATGGGATGGGGTCAGGTCCCTCTAAGCCATCATCTTTTATCACTGCAAAATAGACTATCAAAGCAGGATTTAAACTGTATTAGAAGATGATATATCTGCAAGATTGTGGTTCACATTTTTAATGAGAAAGGCTTTTTTCATAATAAGAACCATATATTTAACTGATTCCTTTATGGTAGTAAGATGACACTTCTGCCGTCTCTTACACTCATAATTTAAATACTAGATAATGTGGGGATTTTCTTAAAGAACCTCCAGTTGTCAACTTGGAAAAAAATCTTTGCACGTTTCCAGCTATTTTATGTGTTGGGGTTTAAAAACAGTTATAAAGAAACAATACTAACTTTAGAGAACCTTATTTTAGTGTTTATTATCACCTACAATACTAGATGCACTGTAATTCCCAGGGGCCTTCTTTTAAGCTTCTTAAATGAGCTCCTCAGGAAAGACAGGATAATCAAGTGTGGTTTGATAAGAGCGACTTTTTTCAACAATGAATTTTGGGTACAGTAAAACAGACAGACTTGTAGGTCTCTGCATTAAAAATACTGCATAAAGCAGAAAAGGTAGAACAGGGGAAATAATGGGCTGTGTGAATCTTAATGTATTCAAGTACAAGTGGAATTTGATCCTATAAAAATTCCTTACAAAACTGTGAGCAGATTATCAGTAATTCCGTATTTTAATGTGCACTTCTTTAGCTTTACAGAAACGGAAATAGGCCCTAAAGAATGTAGCAGGTGGCAGGTTCTCTATTTAAAGAATATTTTCAAGAAAATATTTTCCCCAAAGGCCAAGGAGTGTGTGCTGTCACAGTCTATTTAGCATGTGTGCCTTTTGTTGACTTTTCCTTTTAAAGAAATAGGATATTGAAGTAATGATGAAGTGAAATCTGATTTGAAGTGAAATCAGATTGAGCCCCAAACAAACTGTGATGAACTCTCTTTTCCAAAGAGATGCTAAATGTCAAGGAAATGGTGCAGAGTAATGAGTCTTTACAATAGCATCTCCTTTGAAGGAAAACAAATTGAAGAGGGATTTCTGGCTAAATCCATGGGTGGAAATACTGGGTTCAAGTGTATCCTGTAGAGCTGCTGGATGTGACCTGTTTGGCAATTCCAAGAGTTGCATTTCCTTGCACTTTATTTGCACTGTTATTTTTTTATCTTGGTTGTTTCAAATTATTGAAAATCAGCTCTGATCTTAGTGCATGCTTGGCTTTTCAAAGTATGTCTTGAAACTGAATCAGCAAGAGCAAGATGAGATGGCTTTGGATGAGAGGAGTGCAGCAGGAAGAGAAGTTTGGTGTCTGTCAGGGGACACACTGCTGCTCCTCCAGCTGCAAACAGATGGGTTCTTACATTTGAGTTAAAATGGAGTTAAAAACCAGGGAGAGGAAGAGACTGTCTTTTCAGTGAAGCAGTATATATATAGTTGTGGGGCACCTGTGCAGGTAGCAAAAGCTGCTGCTCCTGTCAGAGGGAGCACTGGAGCAAACAAATCTAGACTTGGGTACTCACATGGCACATGTCCAAATTGCAGTGAGGTTGATCACAGGGCTACATGGGGACATAGTGATCCTTATGTAATGATACACAAAGAGTTCCTCTTCCTTGGGAATATCCTGCCTCCATCATTGTAGTGTGTCATATATTTACTTACATATGCAAAATTCAACTATTTTACTACATGCCGTGGTTGCAATGTTATGTGGTAATGAAAATTATATCTGCCTGTGACTTTAGACAGGATGGCATTTTATAGACTGATGATGTTATTTTTTCCTTTCTTGTCTCCTACCAAAAAATTTGCAATAATCCTGTAAGAGTTTATGTTCGGGTCAATGAGTCCACCTGTAGGTATTGGTTTGCAGAATCAGGGCTGTGTAGCTTTTTAAACACTGGTGCAGGAGGGCTCCTTATATCATAAGGCATAGACAGCAAAAATATACTCTAAAATCCTTTTTGCTTTGGGGAAGTGGGGTACTCCTTTTCTGGAAATTACTTGACCATCTGAGATTGGAGTTTTAAAACATCTGTGTTCAGTGTTCTGTTGAAATGGTGACATAACTGAAGGTCTGGGTGAAATATGAATTGACAGTTAAATGTACCCACTTATGGATTTGACAGCATGGTATGCAGAGGTCTTCTGATCAGGCAGCAGTTCACCGGATGCAGGAAAATAGCTCTGATCAGTGTGTGACCTTGAAAGTGGTCATGGCTCTTCCTCTGCCCAACGGGACAACAGAGAACAGAGAAGTTCTGTTTCACAGTATAAGTTCTTGCTTATCTGGAAGAAGTAACTGAAAGTGGCTTTTTTGCTATTCTCAGATAATTGCAGTCCTCAGAATTTCACGTATGTGAGAATTGCTCATAGAAGTGTCTATCTGCTCATGATCTAGCATTTGAAAGACCTCAAAGACCTCAATAACAGCAAGCCCTTGAGGACTAGAGCTCTACTTCAGCTTGTACTTCAGTCCAGGTGACACTTATCCTTATATCAGTTTTAGGTTCTTACTTTTCCTGTGCACATTCATACCTCAGAGTGTCAAAACCTATCTTAATGGCATTTTAATGTGCATTAAAACCCAAAACCTCAATGTCAGTGCAATGTCAGATTAAAAGAACCAAATAAAGAAAAAAGCTATGTTATCTCTTTTGTACTTTTCAATGAGGCTAATATGTGGAGTAATTATTTTTTAGGAATTGCAAAAGAGTAAAACTTCTTGTTTCATTGTAAAAAATGAGATCTTATTTTATGAATGAAGCAACTCTGTCGTGCTTTGTCACAATCAGCAAAACTCAGGTTTCTGCTTGACCTCTGGAAACATTCTGCGGGAAAAGCCTCTGCTGAAACACTGAGACAGAAAACCAAGGGTTGGGAAAGCAGTGTGGTTGTCACAAAGCTGAAGTGGAAGGGCTGAGATAAAAGCTCAAGCATTGCTTTTCAGTACTGAGGTAGAGTGTGTGTGTGTGTTTTCAAGGAGGGATGTACTTTCAGTACTGTCTATCTTATTTAATGAGGTTTTCTTAAGGTATTTGAATCTAGATGACAGGCTAGAGAAATCATAACTTTCTTGGTTTTGCTTGATTGATAAGATTTTAATAAAAATTGGATTTAATATATAAAAATCCCACTGTTTAACATCATTCCTGTGGTGTTTTGTTCAGTGACAGTTCTGTACTTCTTCTAAATGTCAGTAAATGTAAATTCCTCTTTTATTAGTGTGCTATTTAAAGAAAAGTTTGCCCTTGGCAAATGCTTGAAAGACTCCAAAGATTTTCATGTATTTTTCAAAAGTTAGTTAGTTTTCTGAGTTTGTGATTTAGGGACTATTTTTTTTAACGTGTGCTGTGAAATTTTGCGTAAAATGACTTTGCAATGCAATTTCTCTTTTTTTCTCTTCACAGATGAAATCATGCATCAGGATATCATTCCCCTCTATGCTGCAGATATTCAGGATCAATTAAAGAAACAATTTGCTTATCTGTCAGGTAAGACTATGGAGTTCCCTCCTATACATGTTGCTCAGATGCACAATTCAGCCTGCTGGCCTTTCACAGTCTCTGAGGACTCTTACATGAGAAATGAATGAGTAACTCAAAATGCAGGCTACCAAGGCTTGTTATTTAAGGATTTACTAAAAGGTTTTGTTTTAAGAATAATAAAAATTTTAAAATTAGAGGTAATTTTCCAGTTAACTGGCGATTGCAGCATGGATGCTGTGGTGGTTGCTGTGCTCACAGCCCCAGCTGCCAGGGTCTCTGCTGTCATGTTTAATACTGAAGTCCAAGCTGACACCTTGATCCTGATGGAAGTTGTGGAGCAAGCACCATGGTGCCTTGTTCCCCACAGCATCAGTGCTGGGGTCACACCATTGTAGCATCGGGTTCTGGACAGGATTTTTGGCTTGGTGTCACTGGCTGCCTTCTGCAAAGGAACCTGCTTTTGGGTGTAGGGCTGTCTCCAAAAGCAGCACAGCCACTTCTACACAGCACAGAGTCTCTGCCCCTGGGTCCCCTGTGCCAGGCAGGGGATGGGGGCTGGTGTTTGTGCCATGCTCGTGCTGGCTGCTGAGCTTGGTCCATTGGCTCACTGAGCCCACGGCTGGCTGGTGATGGGCAGGGGGGAATGGTGCCTTTGCTCACTGATCAGGCTGAGTGGAAGAAGGTGTCTGATAAGCTTCTGAGTTTGTTCTCCTGTCTTCTGCTGTAAAAGCTCTTGCAGGCGTGCAGCAGTGAACTTGCTGGAGATATGGCCCTGTCCTGCCCTCCCTCCAGTACACAGAGAGGGAGAGCATCTGTGGCTTTGCAGAGCTGCTCTGCATCCTTCAGCATAAAGGAAATTTACCTCTCTGACCTACAGCTGGACTCTATGACTGTTCCCTCTCCCTCTAAATCCCATCCTGCATGGGATACAGAGACACAGGGGAATGAAACGATGTAATGCTTTGCTTGGCAAGAGCTCATTGAATCTCGTTGTACTCATAATTAACCATTAATTATGATTTATTTCTGCTACACAAGCTAAACTGTGGGTCTGCAGTAGTGACTGTGTTTTCTGTGGGGCGATGATAGCACTTAGTACATAAGATTTTTTATGAAGTTGGCTGTTCATGCTTCTTTTGCAGTTATAGTGTTTAAGCTACAGTTCTTCTCTAGAAATTCATTTTTTTTACTTTTCAAGCTCATTCTTATCCATGGGCAGAAAATGTCTCATAAGAGTGTTATGCAAGTATCAGCCTGTCCATGAAACTATAAATGGGGTTTATATTTGCCCCTCTGGAAGGAGGGGGGAAAACTGATGACTGAGGTAGATTTGTTGTTGAGTTCACAAATGCACAAGCATCTTCAGCAATCAATAAATCTTTCTGACAGTGGAGCTTACTAAGAACACCCATTCCTCATTCTTTCTTCTATCTATTCACACTCATGTCAATTAGAATTCTGTTTTATTTGCCTCAAGGAATGGGTCATCTGCATTACTGTGACTAGATTGTTGTATTTTATTATGAGTGTTAGGCATTTTCATTTCACTTTGAAATTCAGGTGTTTTTTTTAATTCTAATATTCTCCTGCAGGATGTTGATGGTTAATTCTTTATGCTATACCAAATAGTGGTTTTACAGGTTCTGTGAATGAAGGAACAGAGCCAATGTTTTGATACTTGATTTATGTACAATTTGTTTGTTGTTACAGTTGAGCTTAAGAGGAGCTTTCTCTAACGCCACTTAAAACATTCTCTGTGTGTGTGAATGGGACTATTTTGCTTATGACTAAGTTGCCTTGGAAATAGAATGTAAGGATATGGCATAAAACTCATTAAAATGAAAGTCCATAGATTACTAATGCCTTTGGTAAAATAACATTATTACAGGTATTGCTGAATGTCTTAGATGCATTTCTGATTTTAATTGTTGGCTTTTTAACAGCAAGTTGACATGTGATTGAGAATTGCTTTAGTTCCTCTAATAGGATGTATCTAGGTCTCAAGGGACACTTGCTTGAATAGGGAATGAAACCCAGTCTGCTTCTGTGCCTAAAGGCTATAGCCCTTCCCGAGCTGCTCTCTGTGTTTTGGTTTAAATCAGGGTCACTTCTTACAGGTGTCCCTCACTGTGCTGGACTGTAGTGGAAATGCTGCAGGAACATCCATATTAGACTTGAAATGAAATGAAATTAAATAAAAACTTCCACGAATGCTTCAATTTGTCAGTAAATATATCAAAGTGCAATGAAATCAAGGTGCTCACTACTCCTGCAGACTCTTGCTCAGCAGTGAGTCCGCAGTCGTGGTCAGCTGAAATCTAATGTGGGGCAAGCTGTGGACAAAGCTTGTAATTAGTCATTCACACAGAAAGTTTATAAATCCCAAAGTTAATATTTAACCTCAGGCACAGTTGTTTACTTTTTGCCTTGGAGTTTTTCCTTTCTATGGAACAAGGTCCTTATCTGGGCTAAAATTGTTGCTTTTGTTGTTGCTAGGCTATACTAAGTGTTGTGTCTACATGGTTCAGTGTTTCACCTGTTTTACCTTTGCTTTTTTTAGTTACTATTAGTGCAACTACTTTTTCCTCCCCATTTAAAAGGGTCTTCTGCCTTTTTTTTGAGCTTTTGTTTTTGTTTTTTATCCCATGAAGGACAATGTAAGGTCCATTTAAAAGTCTCTGGAAAATTTATTCCTTATGTATTCCTCACTGTCTTTCATTCATGTTTTATATTTTCTTTCATAAGTATCTTCTCCTTCCATGATTGCTGTGTGACTTTCATACCCACCCAGCCTTGTGTCTGTCTGCCATCACAGTGTGCAGGTGTGTTAAAATAAATGGAGAGGAGCATATATACACCTGTGTATGTTGATATGCATCTTAAATCATTCAAGCTATGTGATATGCAAATTAGACTCTTGGCCACCATGAGTACTGCACCAGTTAAATAACTTTCTTTCCTTTGAATGCTTATTTATGCATTGAACAGCTTCAAAGTGTTTTCATTAAAGGAAATATAAATTTGGGTTCATGCTATTTGCATTTTTCTCTATTGATTCCCGGTTGCTTTTCCTGCCATTGAAAACTTTAACATTGGTACTAGCTTTTAAAGTGCTTATACCTTTGATTAATAAATATATACATACACTCTTATATCTTTATTGTCGTAAATATTAAGTATCTCACTTGGTCTAAGTTTATTTTCTTGGATGTGCTCTTGCTCTCCTCTGTGGAAATGACCTGACCACTCCTCACTGGTCAGACTGTTCCCATTGGAGTAGCTCTGTCTGCTGAGCCTGTAAAATTAGGTTTGAGAATTTCTGAGTGGATCCTGTACTACATACATTGCAACAGTTAGCTAAAAATATCAGCCTGGTTTTTGTTGCTGATATAATATAGACAGTATCTATGTTGTATATGGAGAGTGGAAGAGGTGTTGCTTAGCAGTTTTTGCTTTGCACAGGTGTAAGCTTAGCTACTGTTTTCATTTACTGTGCTAAAAGTACTGTCTGTAGAGATTTTTAAAAAATCAAAGCAAAAATTTAGTGAAGGAAAAGATAAAGACAAAAAGTGAATCCTTGGCTAAGAGATTTCCAGTTGAAATATGTTAAGATGCAAATTTATGTATTGGAATCTGATTTTTAAGCCAGTATATTTGCTGCTGATCAGCCTGGGAAAAATGCAGCTTGTGAAGTTATGCAAGTTAAACTTCCTTTCAAGGAAAGAACATTTTAATAAATTCCTCTTGGATCTATTTTTCTTTGCAAAAGATATGCAGTGAAGCTTTTATCCACTCCCTCACTGAAGTCTACATGTAATTTCAAATACTGAATTCTCCAGTTAAGTATATTATGCAAGCAGGAAGGAGAAACTCCTTATCAGAAACGTACGAGCGTAATAGCTGAACCAGTACAATAGTAAAAAAGAATCTGAAGTAAGCCACATGAGAACTTCACTTTTGAGAGGACTGCAGTTTTTAAGCAGCATCTTTTGAACTAAAGTTGTAGATCTGAGCCATTCAACAAGAATTATACTTTTGGATCTTGTGTGCGCACATTAATCAACATAGAGATCATATTTTTTCTTGTAATCCAAATACTATTTAATTTGCATTATAGAATCAGGCCAGAAGACTCTTTGCTCTGTCATCTAATTATATCCAGCTACTTACTTCCTTTTTGTGGGGGTGGTCAGAGTACTTTTGAGAATACCTTTTTATAATGCAAACAGGAGCCAACTAGTTAGGGAAACATTACAAAGTAATATCTTACTCATCCTTCCTGGAAGTAAGTATAAGCAATTTCTTTGCTGCTCTCAAACTTTGCTGTCCATACAAAACCCCAAACAGCTAGCACATCTTTTACAGGATTGTGGGGAATTACCCTTTTCTCAGTGTGGGCCTATGCATGTGTGTGTGTGGTTTTTAGCAGATGTACAATACACAAGTTTTGTGATTTTACCTGTCAATGCATTTTTAAATTGAAAAGAATACCAATTATGTCTCATTTGAGATTTTTTTAGATACCAAGTTGCTAACATGCCTCTTGATTAGAAATTCTGAAAATGCTATGCAATTTCCTTGGGTTACCACTTCTCTATCACCCAACCTGCTTAATAAAAAACAAATGCAGAAGACGTAGCAACTGTGATGGGAAAAGTTGGATGTCGCAGAATATAAAGAATACTTGCTAAATCACTGGAACTTAAGGGAAACTTTACCAGTTCCATCTCACAATAGCACATCTAGTCTTTTTTTTCTGCTGTTTTCATCCACAAGACCATGATGCTCTGGGCACACACAATTTTAGCAATCGGTGATATTGCTGGTGGTAACTGTGTTCAAAAGTTAGAAACATGAAGTGTTATTTTCTAAGCACAGTTAAGTAATTTCCCTCCCTAACCTGTGGAGCTAGTGCAATTCAGTGTTTTAAAAATGTATATTTCTCCAAAACACAGGTCTGTCACTGTTGTGAAAACTCACCTTAGACCAAGGCTCATAGATCTATTTAGAAGAGCTCCACCTAACAGGGCTTAGCTAGAATTGTCAAGGTTTATCCACTGAAAAAATTCCATTTTGTGGAGGCAATTTGCGTTGTTTGACACTAAATCTGTTAAAGAGTTCCATGTGAATAGGCTGCCAAAGTCATGTATAAGTCAGTTAATAACAGAGTTTTCCTTTAATGAATGCTCACAGAAGCAGGGTGGAAGCAGATCTGCATAATTTAAAGTGGTATGGTGTTTTAGTTTTATTTAATTGCTGAAATAAGCTTCAGTCCTCTTTACTTCTATGGTGCTTCCATTTATGGCCTGTAAAGTAATGATCCTCTCAGCTGCAGAATGTTTCACATAACTGCATGTTACAAGACAAGAATCAAAAAATTCTTGGGAATCATTTCAGGCAATATGTCTGCAGACTGATTGCACCCACTTAAGGACTGATGCGTTCTCTTCTGCCCTTTTCAATAAACATAAAACTAAAGCTGGCCCTCAAGTGGCATTTCTTTAATATTTCATGGAAAAATGATGCTGAATGTATTTCATCATTTTCATAGAATCACAGAACAGATTGGGTTGGCAGGGACCTTTAAAATCATCTAGGCTATCCCCACCCTGCCACGGGTAAAGGCATCTCTCTCTAGATCCATTCAATCTGACATTTTCATAGTCAGAACAGTGCTCATAATTCTTTAAACAGAAATAAGGGGATTTGTTATACTTTCAGGAATCTATGTTAAAAAAAAGGCTAAGATTAGACTAAGAAAATGCTCTTAATGCTCTCAGGTACTTGATTGTCTTAAAAAGGCATAAAATGATTAAATTCCAGTTATGTAGTGCATCTCTGTGTAAGACTAGAAGTAGGAGAGCAGGTTTGTGTGTGCCTCTCTGGACAGAACTTGTCCAGTAAATCAGTTAAGGCTGTTCAGCACCTGTAGCTGGAATTTCAGGACTCTGAGCCAGAGGGGAGTGCAAAAGAGGTGATTTTCCAGTGGTTAGGACTGACATAGTTAGATGTAGTCACTATACCAGCCATCCTGAATTTATTAAAATATTGCTGTTAAATTACTAATTTTTTGTATGGTGATTAAAATTGCAGTAACTCGTTTTAAAAGTTACTCTGTATGTGTTGAATTATTTGCTTGGGTTGTAGCCCTCACAAATTCATCAGTGTCTTATTTTGTAATCAGGTGTATATAATTCTGAGGTGCTGGAAGATTGTTATATGGATTAGTTTTAATAAGATGTTTGAATTTTTTGCCTTTAATCTGTGAATAAGAGAAGTGAAATTGTTTAGTACTTGTCACTTTAATGCTTTTCCTCTCACTAAAACCAAATTCAAACACAATATAACCCCACTTAGTTTCCTAAACTTTTTATCTCCTCCCCCTAAGTTCTGTGGCTTGATTTACTTCTGGGTGAAGAGAAAAAAATCACATTTTACACAGTTAATTTTATGAACTGTGTGATGCTCCTTTTGTAGAGGTGAAGAAAAATGAAGAAGAAAATAATGATTCTGAATAAAGGAAAAAATGTCTTGCTGCCTCAGGTTCATTAAGAAATAAAGGACACTTTTAAAAGTGAACTCACTGTTTTTTCTATTATTTAATATAAACACAATTAATATGTAGGATTTTTACTTTGCTTTTTTTCCCATGCCCTTTTTGTGAATTTCTCTGACAAATGCTCCTTTTAAAGCAGCGGCTGGTTTGGCTAGAGTGACCTTGATGGCCACATTTTTAATCACAGAATCACTAGGTTGGAAGAGACCTTCAAGATCAAGTCCAACCCACAAAGTTGCAATATAGTGAGCAGCTTCTGTAAATCAGCATTGTTAAAGCTGAAATTTACAGAACTTCTGATGTGTAGCATTTCAGGTCACTTTGCCCTAAACTCTTTTGGGCAGCAGGGATCTGAAAAGGGAGAGTAAGTGAGGAGCATTTGAAGGTATGTGTGTGCTCAAGTGGCCCAGCAGGGAAAGACCAAAGGAAAAGGTAATCAGTGAAGAACAACGTTCTAAAAGCTCAGGACAGGGCAGAGTCACCTCCACCCAAGATAACCACAGATGACTGTACTAGAAACTGAAAATTAATAGGCAGTCACCAGGCAGGATGGCTCCATTTGTCCTTGACAATCAGTAGTGGTCTGGGAACTTCCTGCAAATCCTAGTCCAGACTTCTGCTTTTAGGACATGTCCTGCGAGTCTATTTTTGTAGTTCTTTTGTTTCATATGTCCTATTTATAGAAATTAAGTAGAACAAAACAAGTAACCAATGAAGATACCGCAAATAATGTATGATTGTGCCTAAAAACAGGCACTCTAGAGAGAGCAGAACACCTCATAAGCAACAGAAATAATCATTGTCCTGCTTTTTAACAAGAGAGTAAAACGCTTTAGTCGTGAGAGCTTGGGTCAAGCAAAAACCAATAGAATCAAAATCGGTCTTAACTTACATTTGTGTTATGAATATTTGTATAGCTAAAATTAGCTCCTTTGGCACAGTGTTGTCATGTTCATATGTGTCATAGAGGTCATGTTTGCAAACTTGTGATATTTGCATAATAGTTGCATTTTGTTGTTGCTTAAATACATCCAGAGCACATTATTTTTTTCATGTATTTTGATTTCAAGTGCTTCACAGTGACAGCACCATGCCATCTGTAAGCTGGTAAATGGAAATGTGATTCACCACAAATTAACATAAAGATACTATTTGAGCTCTTCTAATTACATGTGGTTTGGAGGGAGGTTGTGATTTCTTTTATCAAATGAATCTGAGGTCAAATATTTCTCTTCTTTTTCCTGTGAGGTTAGACACAAAGGAACTGGAAGTGGGTTATAATCTTCACAATCTCTGTTGCTTTCATAATTGATGTTGTTAATACAGTTTGATGATGGTTCCTGCACAGTTACCGGATATCAAGGCTGGAAAAAATATCCTTGCTAGTTAATAACAGTAATTTTTTGTTGTTTTTCTTCTCCTGTTGAACTGTGAAGCAAAGATAACTTCCCAACAATGTGTTCCTGCCACCCCAGAACAGTTAACTTGATGCTGTTGCTAGGGCTCAGCAAGCCCTTTGTCCTACCTGTCTTTATGAATATATACTTGCTAAAGACATGAAAAACATGTCTTTAAAAACAAATTATTACAGTTTGCATGTAAGAATGTGTGTGAAGTGCATGAAGAAGCATTGTGTCTCTGAATTGTACCCAGTGGTGCAAATTCCAGGAAAGATACTTATAATGGTGTCTAGCTCAGCAGCAGCTCTACTGTAATGTAGGTGTTCAGTTCTGCTTTACCTTCTGGACGTAATCTGGGTATGGGAAATCTCATTTGAAACACCTAAACTGATTTCTTTTAATGTTCTGCCCCTTCTGTTTCACCAACCTGGAAGCAAAGCACCACCTGAGCAGGGTAGGGGGTGTTGTATTCATGAGCCCTAATTGGTTAGAGGGTTGAGTTCAGTTCAAGATGGAGATTTGCAGACTTAATTCTGAATTAATTTTTTTGTTTCTAAATGAGTTGATTTCTTTCTCCCAGTTGCTTCTACTTACTTGCCGTTGAGGTTTATCAGCAGAAAGATGCACTGCCATCTGGTGTCAGAACTGCTCACAGGAGCCAAGGCATCTGTCCAGAAAAAATCTAATGTGTTGAATGGGATGTAATTCCTTTCTATAAAACTTCCTAAGCACTGGAGAAGAGATTGTTCAGAATAAACTGTCCACACCAGAGCTCAAGGGAAAAAAAAAAAAAAAAAAA
>VZTB01008045.1:50677-80766 GCA_013397245.1 Thryothorus ludovicianus | reverse complement strand
AATGCAGTTGTTTTATTACTGGGAAATTTCAGTCTAGATAGAGAGACTTGCATGTAAACACATTTGCTGCTTCTTTTGTAGGTGGAAGAGGGGGAGATGGCTGCCCTGTTATCACCTTTCCAGACTATCCAGCTTTCAGTGAGATTCCTGAAAAAGAGTTTCAGAATGTCCTGACCTACCTGACAAGCATTCCAAGGTGAGCACCTGTCTAGAAGAAAATAACCTTTTATCTACTAAGGGACTTTAAACATTTGATCCCTTAAATGTGGTGCAAAATTCAGACTTGGTATTTAATTAAAGAGAAGGAAAATTATGCTTATAGTGCAGTGTCAGTAAGTGTTGGTTAGTGACAGCTGTCTAAGGTAGTTAAATTATGTATTACTATTTATATTTTATTAGAAAACTACATTCTGGTTTGTGTGGATATAGATTTCATGGTGGATATCGTTGTCTTTTGTGTTTCACTGTGTCTTAGAGTGCAATATTCAGTGTTTTAATTGAGCACATCTACAATTTTGGCAGAACATGCTAATTCCTGGGTGCTGCTCAGGATATTACTCAGTGAGAGAACACTCTGTATCTACATACAGAGGTTTGTCCTCCCCACTTGAGCTATTTCCCTGGCTTAGCTGAATATATAGTGTCTGCAGACTTCCAGAGCTTTGCCTAAGAGTGAAAACAGGCCCAAGGATTAATTCTGACTCTCTTAGAGGATACAGTAGTGTTACCAATGGGCTGCTCAATAAACATCGTTATTTTTATTGACAGTCTGTTAAGGAATGAAATAGTGGGCTCAAAATCCTGATGGAGGTGAGGAAGGCAAGGAACAGAATAAAGTACAAGACTTAAAGAGAGCAAATTTTGGGCTTATTCAGGGAACTGGTAGGTGGGATACAAAGGAAGGCACTTCTGAAGAGTAAATCTGCCGTGGAAGGCTGCCAAGTTTTGAAGGACAGCATTCTCCAAGTACAAGAATGGTACGTCCTGGAACGTGAACAGACGTAACAGGAGACTGACTCCAGTGTCCGAAAGAGAACTTGTGACTGAGCTGAGATACAAAGGCAGCGTACAGGAGGTGAAAGCAGGGACAGGCTACAAAGGAAGAATGTAGATACATCGTCCAAACGTGTAGGGATGGCGTCAGAAAAGCCAAAGCACACCTGGAACTGAGGGACAAGAAAAAAGGACATCAAGGACTGCTCGTAAAAATTTCCAGTGCTTTAGCAGTACAGGAATAAACAAGGAAAATGTGGACCTGTGCTGAATGGACTGGGCAAATTTGTAGCAGCCAATACAGATGAGGCTGAAACACTTGAGTTCTTCACTTCAGTCTTTCTCTGACAGTGTCTCCCAGGCCTTTGTGCTCAGAAAGAGTGTTCAAGGAGGAGAATGACAAGCAATGGCTGAGGACAAAATCAAGCCTCTCTTGAGAAATCTTGACCCAAATATAGTGTTTGTGATAAGATGAGCTCCTTTGAGGGTGGTGAGGACACTGACCAGTGTCATATTAAGGTTGTTCTCTATAATCCTTGAAAGGTTTTGGGACTAGGGGTAACCTCACTTTGATCTGTGAGAAAATTTTGGAGTGAGTCCTCTTTAAAACACACCTTTGGGCACGTAAAAGAAGGAGGTAATAGAGTGTGGCCAGCATGAATTAAACAACAGTAGCTGTGCTTGACCAGCCTATTTCTGTGATGACAATACTGGATGCATCAATGGGACAAAGTTGTGCAAGTCTTTTGCCTCACCCTAAGCAAGACTTTCAATGCAGTCTTCCCCAGCACTCTTCTATTCACTTTGAGTTGTTACATTTTGGCGGGTGGGTTTCTGGGTGGGTAAGAAAGTGCTTGAGTTATTTGGCTCAAAGGGAGGTGATTATTGACTGATGTTTTATCTGGAGACAGACTTCCTCAGGGAACTGTACATATCCATACTGTCTGTTGTCCTTGGTAAGGATCTGGAGTAGGAGATGGGAGTGCACGCTAATCAAGTTGTACTTGATGTAGCCAGCCTCTCCTGGTTGTACTTCTGAATCCCTAATTTGTCAGGGAATGGAACTCTGAATCTTAAAGCCAGCTTTTGCATTTTCTTTGTTTATCCTCGTGGTGGTTAAACTGCATGGTGCTAAACATCCCTTGATCGTATCTTGGGTACTGTTTCTGCAAATAATTATATTCTAAGTTCACATCTGCTTCTGCTTTTGAAAGTCCTTAGTGGTGCACTTCATGGTGGCCCACTGAACTTCTGCACAGAGTGGGATTCATATGAGAAATTCTAATCAGAACAAACAGCATCTGGTACAGTGGAGGAACACTGAGTACATCCCAGCACACCACTTTGATAGGAGCAGATTTTCTGGAGGCTTTTCTGTCAGTTGCTCCTACCTGACAACAATTACTCTGTGATTATTGAGCCAGAAGTGGTCATCCTTAAGTCTGGCTGTTCTTCTAGGATTTTATTATTTCTTTAATTCATAAGTGTTTAGAAAGAGAGGACTGTTCTTTGTAAATGAAAGAGATATCCCAGCTGTCTAGATATTAAGAGTAAGGTATTCATTATTGTGAATATAATAGCTCTCTGGGTTTAAAGTAATGACAGTTCAATTTCAAATCTTGTAAAAAATAATGTTGTTGTTAAGATGCTCATAAATGTGCCACCTTTTTGTGTCTAAGAATCGATTGATAGACTCTCAAAGGGATTGTGACAATCCTGACTGATATCTTCACTAGCAGTGTCAGTAGCTTACTGTGCAAAATTGTTATTTGCGAGGCCTTTTTATAAGAAAAAAACTACAGAAAAGGCACTAGCCAGATGCCAGCATACATCCCCTTGTGGAAGATGTTTTGCTATTGATATGTTACGTATATTGAAACATGTATAAGCCCAAGAGGGACAGTGCTACAGTTCTTGTTGAATTGGGATATTTCTAGTGCTCTTAAAGGTGGTGTAAAGTAGGATTTTTCCTTGTATCTTAGTGTTCAGATACTGTTTTTGGAAGTTTTTGGCTTTAAAAGGAGGTGGCGGCAGATAGCTTTTAGTTTGTCAGTTGGCTAAAAAGGTGTAAGGAGTACAGATTTACAGAAAAGATGGAAATGCAGCCCACCCCTCTTCAGCATGGACTGCTCTCCCAGGTTATTGTCATTTAGTTTATCAGATATGTAACGCTGTCTTCTGGCTGCTCTGACAGGCTGAGGAGAAATAGACTTTTCTAAGAGCACAGACACATCTGGAATCCCCCCAGTTCCTCAGAAAACTACTTGTTCTACTTGGCCCTGTACAAGATCACAGCAAGGGGTTGGCAGCAGTAACTCAAGCCTCATTGTCTGCCCGCCTGGAGTCGCATGTTAAGGGAAATTATATTTCATGGGGATGACAGTAAGGAGCTACTAAGAGCCTCATAAGAAAAGATCTTTCTGTGCTCTGCAGTAGAGTTCAGCCAATAGTATATTTACTGGTATAATAAATCTTAGTGACTTCAGGTTTTCAAGATCTCTTCCCAAGTGAAAGAAAGCTAGCTTAGGACTTCTTTGAAAGATGAAAAACTGAAACTTCTCAATCTACCTTTTTATTCCTTCTAATTTTATAGCTAAACATGACCTTGTCACCTCTTACTGTGTCCTTGTTCTGTATTATCTAAAAAATGGGTTACACAAGATTTTTCTGTGTGAGCTTTTTCTTGTCTTTTTCACAGTAAACTTTAATCATTAAACAAAAAATATATCATGGGGTACCTTGCATTTAGGAATAGAACTATTAAAAGTTGCATGCTTTCAACTTAGGTGATCAAGGAGTCCAACAGTGTAAATAGTAGAGCTATTAGCATGTGCTTAGATGTGTAAATGCCTGATACATGAGTATGTTAAGAAAGGACACAGTGGAAAGGGAATACCTCATCTCAGTTTAAAGATACGCAGTTCACCTTGGTGCAACTGTATAACATTAAGCAGAGAGCTGAACCATATTCTTCAGGTGGGTGTTGTCAATGTTGCAAGGTAAATTCGGGTTCCGTAGATGGCTGGATAAAATACAATGTCTAACATATGGTTTGTAGTAATCTCAAAATATTCGGTACAGATTGTTGACAGAATGTGGGACAGCAGTCAAGTACCATGTGTACTGAAATATTGCTGCTTTGTCAGGAAAAAACAGTGGATTAAGGATGAGTACAATAGACAGCAGAAGATTGCAGCTAATGCTTTTATAACTTCTGTTTTAGTATTGAAATATATGTTGTAAAGGTATCTGTGTAATGCTTCTGAAGCAGGTTTTTCCTTTTAGCAAATCTTTCCTATTATTATTATTGAAATATAAGATAAAGTTTTATTAAAAAGCTGAGAATTGTCTTAAAAAGATACATAGGCTACTCAAGTAGGAAAATCCATGGCAGTACATAAGGCAGTACTTTCTAGGAAGAGTAGGCTAACTGAAATACTGAATTGGTAAAAATAGTTAACTTGTAAATATTGATCCACATGAATTAATTGTTCTTCTCAATGGAGTTGTAGAACACAGTAATATCTCTAGATAAAGTATCTGTAAGAGGTGACAACTTTAAATTCAACTGTGTTTCAGTAGAGGATGGTCAGCCATGTCTTGTATTCTTTTGGGATATTTTGAGATTTTATAATGTCCATGTAGCTGGTCTGATTCTCTTTCTGCAAAGAATGTCTCCTGTGAGTCCTTCGGGGATGACTGCTGAGCTCAGTAGGAATAAAGGCCACACAGATCAAGGTTGTCTTCTCTCCTAGATGAGTAAAAGCCCAACAAACTCCAAATACCATCATTCTTAATGCATAGTGGGAAAGGCAGCTGTGCAGTGTACCTTTTACATCACACATGTACTGAGGCTGAAGGAAGAATTTGCATTTCAGGGCATTCAGTGTTCTCTGTTTTGAAATTATTTTTTTTTTCATTTTTCTATTGATCCTGGTTAATAAACTTCTAAGATTTGCAGTGTGCCTTGAAGGCAGGTATTATTCATATTTAATTTCTCTTTATCACAGCTGTTTCTTGAAATGTATTTTATTAGTTTAAGTGTGTGCACATTGTTGGGATATGAATTTACCAAATATGGGTAGTAGCAGTGGTTAAAAAAACTTAACTACAGAGTATTTTTCAACATATGGTTTTGCTTCTGGTTAATTAGCAGTTTCTATACTGCAATTGGAAAACAATATGCTGTTTATGAGAACAAACGAGTAGAGTTTAATGCTTTTATTTTCTGCTCATATAGGCTCATCTTTGAACAAAGAAAGCCAGCTAAAATTCTTGTGGTCACAAGAGATTAGGAAGCTGATATTTTAGATGTGTAAAGCTGAGTCTTAAAATCCCTTTCAGGAAAAAGAAGTAGTGTAGATTAGAACGTTCAGAACAGTTTTTGATGACCTGTTTGAGGCCCATATTGTTGATTAAGCATGATACATGGGCATTTTTTGCTTGTATTCTGCCAGAGCCTTGTACAGCTTCTCTTTGTAATGCCATCCTGTCCTACTGCATGATCTTGAGCACAACTCAGGTTAACTTGGCATGTTCAGCAGTTTCCTGTTTTGAAAGGTGTCCGCCAGTTTCCCAGCTGGAAGAGCGTCCCCTTCTTTGAGATTCCTGAAGGTTTACAAATGCTTGAACACCATGTAGCCATCTTAAAATCCTGTTGTTTTTGGTACTCTCTGGTGTAGGAAATTAGGGAGCCATCCTGTCCAGGTCATGGAACAGAACAAGATGACCTCTGAAAGCATTGATGTCCAACAGTTCAAAAGCTCAGTAGTTTGGGTTTGCTGAGCTTCTGGTGGACCCCCCCTTGTTTACTACACCAGCTTCCCATTGTTTGGGATAACACTGGAAAACTGAAAGAGAAAAGTGTGTGCTTAGCCTTTCAGTGGGTTCAGATCTGTGTGGGCACAGCAAGGCATGGTGAGGTGGGTTTAGGTAGGGACCAGAAGGACATACAGCAGCATGGCATGGGTGTTGCTGGAGCTAGCAAATCTCAGTGCTAGGGACATGGGAGAGCTCAAGGCTCACACAGCTGGGCCTGGCCAGTCTCCTTGGCATAGATCCACCACTTTGCTCTGAAAGCAGAGGCAGCAGTGTTGGGGTAATGCTGAGTTTTGAGCCTGTAAGTCTGTCAGGGTCCAGCGGACCTTGTGAAGAGCCATTGTCAGAGGGAAACTGCCTGTGTTTGCTCATTTATCTGCAAAGTGAATGGGCAGCCCACCACCAGCTAAGAGTGCCAGGGATGTACATCACCGTGTAATGGGAAAGAAGTGCCAAAAACCAGTTGCTCTGACAGTTCATACTGATGTGCTGAGCATGGACTTTGCAGCTTCAGAGTTTATCTCTGTCAGCTGTGCTTAATTTCCCTGCTCTCCTCTTTGTTGGATTACAATCCAGGCTGAAGATATGGGACCTGTACCCTGCTGTTATCTTGGCAGCTCCTCAAATTTGTCAGTGAGAATATCCCAGGACTTCTAGCAAAATCTGTCACACAGTGTGTACCCTTCCTTTCTCAGAGCACAGCTGCCAAACAGTTGTAAATACCATATGTTGCTGTGAGCAGACAGGGTATGTAAGGTCTTAGGTTTGAAGTGAGAACATTGTATCTTAAATTTAAGTGGTAATCCAAAGCTTTTGTGTCAGATACATACCCTCACAAGATTAAGGTCAAAGCCCAAATTTTACTTAGAGTCTGAATTTTTACTGGGTTTAGAAATATTTAAACTTATTTCAATGTCCACCTTATAAGTGCCTTAAACTTGTTTTAAAGCCCAGCCCTGTACAGGTGAAGCCTTTCCAGTCTTTAAATCCTATTTACACCTGTAGGATTTAGAGGATTTGGGTTGTACGTATGACATGCACAGTCCAATGGTAAATCTAGTCTACTAATAAGACAAAGTAAATTAAGCACTGTGAAATTGTGAAAGTTAATTAATAAAAATCTGGACTGTAACACAGAGTTTTTTATTACTCCAGTATTAAATTGAGAGAATTTAACACCCTATTTAAGTGTAATGGCGCAGTTCTAAAATAAAGTGTGCAGCATTCCCTGTAAGGTTGTTTCAATACTTTGTGCAGTAGGATTAGTGGTTGTTGCAGTGTCCTGGAAATATGCATAAATCCAATATTGCAGTTCTGAATACGTATAAAATTGTTTTTACGGAGCTGGACTTAATAGATCTAAAATGAGGGTCACACAGACTTCCTCTTGCTCAGTTTACTTAAGCTTAAACCAACATGGAGCCCTTTTGCCTTTATTGACCTATTTATCCTTAATTGTCCCTCCAGGATGATGTGACCTACTTCAGCCATCTGTAGTTAAGTCTAAATGAGTCCTCAAAATTGTTGTTTTTCTTCAAACAGTCCTGCTAAAAGCAGCTCTGCATGACCTGAAGAAATGGCACTGTTTTCAACTTTAAAAACTGTAACTCTTCCTTAAAAACTCTTATTTTACTTAATTTCACACACTGAAAGAGGACCTGTTAAGCAATGACTTGTTAAATTAATTATACTTTAAATGCAAAAATACATTAAGGTTGCTCTGACTTTAGTTCCTTGGTGGGATAAAGCTTGTGAAGTTCTGGGCAGTCAGAACTAGATGATCTTCAAGGTTCCTTTCAACCCAAGTAATTCTATGAATCTATGAAATTACCATAAAAAAGGCTGATGAGTGCCATGGAAAGGCAGTTAGTGCATGTGCTACAAGCAGATGTCCAGACCCAGGCAGATGATGATGCCTGGACACTGTAGTTGTTATTTTTAACCCTGGCTACATTCCCTTGGCTTTTCCCCCAACAGCATAAGCTTTTTGGAGCAGAAAGAAGGTCAGCATGTGTGATAGAATATAGCCAGCATTGCTGTCTTCCAATCAGTCATGGTTAAGGAGGAATGGCTGAAAGTGGAAGAGAGGTTGATTCGAGGACCTAAAGGAGCACAGGAGATAAAGAGCAGAAATAGGGACCAATCAAGGAAGATACTGATGCCCATATCTCTGAATCTGAGTGGGGAGATAAAAGAAGTATGACTTGAATGATATATAAATTGGCATAAATATTTTAAAATAAATGAGGTGTGTACCAGTGCTGGCCATTTGGCTGAGGAACACAAGCAGTGCTTGAGACAGAATTCCCTCACATGATTATGTGGGGATTTGTATCTCACAGCTTCAAGAGACCTAGTTCTGTGTAGGATTAAGACTTCTGGTTGCTTTTGGGACCAAGGCTGGAGGGCAGCTCTCCTGTTTGTCAGTGAGTTGGCATTTGCCTTGTTGCCAGGACATCTCTGGTAGTGTCCCATCTTCCTTGCAGGTTCTTGGTCTGCTGGCAGTGCAGTGAGCTGTTGCTGTCATGGTCCTGTGAGCTGCTGTTGTCACAGTCCTGTGGTGACTGAGGAATTTTCAGATCAGGCATAGGGTTACACATAACCACTTGTGGCTGTCTGGCCCACAATCATTGTGAAGTTTGGATGAGACTTCCAAAGTTTTGAATTGTTAATAACCCCTTTGACAGAGCTCTTTGAAGTTGCTATCATTATTTTCTCTCCTGTTTATCTGGCTTTTAAGATCTCCTGTCACTGACACAACATCATGTGTAATTATTCTTACCTACGTATGTAAAGTGGCAAAAGGCATTTATTTTCTGCCAGGCTGTATGATTCTGCTCATCTCATTCTGCTTCATGAGCAAATTTTAACCACTTGCCAATGATGGATTTTATGTATGCCTCCTCACAACCCAATATTCATCCAAATTCTTCTTTGCCTGCTTGCTGAAAGATCCTAAAATGCAATTTTGGTTATCTGATGGTTCCCCAGTCCTGAGAAAATTGCAATACAGTGTGTTTTTAGACATGCCTGGAGCATGAACTAATAACAGCTGAGACCAAAAGTAAGCATAATAGGAAAGGAAAGAGAAGATTTTCATCAGTGGTACCCTGGATAAGATTTAGGGAGAGTTAGCTGGAATGTAGAGAAATAAGAAGAAAAAGTGCATAGTTGAGGCAGGGAAATGCATCAAATTTCTTATCTATTATACCTTTTCTAATGATGAAGCTTTAACAGGTTCAGCTCCAACACAGAAGCTCAGATTTTCTTAATTTCCTGTGCAGCTTCATCTGTTTCTGTGAAGGGAAAGCAGTAACTATCAAAACCAAAATAAAGAGACGGTGTAAATGCTTTAGGTTTTTTAATGTGCATTTAAATATATATCTATTCACAGAATTTCAGTATAGAATTAATTAGATTGTAGAATAGTATGCATGTTGTTTTTTGGGGGGTGGAGGGAGTGGAAAAGGTTTTTTATTTTTAAAAACAGATTTGAAGCAAAAGCATCAATAAGAAATGGTGCCTCCTTTCTTGCAGGCTGTGCTGCTGCTATGTTCAGCTGTGTTGGGTGAAATGCAACTGTTAGTGCCAAGAGCTTAAAAGATAATAATTTTTACTTGGCATTCAGTGATTTTGGACAGACCACTAGAGGCTGCACTTGTATAATAGCACTTCTGGCTGTCTTATTTTAAATTCCTTCTGCTGGAATTCCTTCTCTTTCCTATATTTCTTCATGAGCATGGCCAGCCTTAGTTTGAGCTGGGTAGGTTTTGCCTTCTGCAGTTCATTGAGTTGACTATGACACAGCTCAGTAATCAAACAGAACAAATTTTTCTACATCAAGAAGTTTCTTTTGTGCTGAAGCACTGCACAGGTTGCTCACTGGTTAAATACAGTAAGGAGTGGGTGGCTTTTTCCCTGACTCCAGAGACAGGTGCAGTTCAGCAACTTCGACACCACCAGGCACCAGCTTTAAATTCAGCACCTCAGGAGGTTTGAGGTGAGCCTGTTCCTTGGGTCTGCTTTGGATGATTTTTCAATGAGATAGAAGAGATGGGCACATTCTTCCAGCATTTCTGCACTAGCTGACTTCTTCAGCATTTTCAGCTGAAGAGACAGAGGTTACAAAAACTAAAGCAAAAACTATATTAATTCTGTCTGAAATTATATAATTAATGTATGAAGTTGTTAATCATTGGTTCCTATTTTTGCCCTATATGCAGTGCCATGTACCATAAATAGAGTGCACCTGGAGTTTCTGGTTTTGCTCATGAATATTGCTGGAATAAGAACTGATTACTAATAGACTAATTACACACCTCAGCTGAAAGTGATTCTTGTAGGAGTCTGAACTGAGATGTCAGAAATGAGTATCACCACAAGATGTCAGGCCCACTGTTTGAGTGGGAGCCAAAATGTCATGCCAATTTCCTTTAGGGGCTCAGGAGGTCTGCTAGGTATCCAAAGAGCTTCATCTGGGTGTTCATAAATGCTGCCTTTGTTAGGGACAATTCTGTCCTCAGATTTGTTCAGTATACTTGACCTCAGTTAGTCACACATCTACATCTGTGGCAGAACTTGGCACCAAACTGCTATTTTCTGTCTAAGTGACTGAATGCCATGACAGCAGCATGCTGTTGTATATGCAGCCATCTTTTGGAATA
Source organism: Thryothorus ludovicianus (assembly GCA_013397245.1). Taxonomy (NCBI): domain Eukaryota; kingdom Metazoa; phylum Chordata; class Aves; order Passeriformes; family Certhiidae; genus Thryothorus; species Thryothorus ludovicianus. The sequence continues at coordinate 70,291 of VZTB01008045.1, read as the reverse complement.
CGTTTTCATTCTATTTATTTTCTTGGCAGATGGTTTCTTTGCAACTGATATCTCAATTACAATGCAAGTCTCAAATTTTCTGCTGTAAACACAGGAAATATAGTTCTAAAGTTTGCAAATTTAGAGCAAGTGTAGTTAATGGGAAGGTGTTACTGTCCAGCTTTCAGAATGCTTCCAACTTGTCTTAGGGGTGTAATTACTTTATGATTACATATTATATAATTTCATGAGTATAAAAAATGATAAATTGCAAGTTCAGACTATAATTTGTAACATTATGTAACTATAAAATGTAACATTTGTAACATTAGATTCTAAATAACTGTAGCTTTTTTTATTTACCAGGCTCTTCTTCAGTTAAATGCTTCCAAGTACAAATTTAAGTGCAGGTTTTTAGAATACTCATTAAGCAAGGTCTGAAAGAGCAGCAGCATTACAAAGCAGAATTCAGCTTAGATACAGGCTCACTTTGCAATTGAAACGAGGAAGTTCAATGCAAGAGCTCATATGTCTTGTTTATAGTTCTTTTTCAGTTCCTGCTGTCACTAAATTGTTTTAATCAGGAGCCTTCTGCAGTGAGGCTGGATACTTTGGGCTATAAAAACCTGCAGTATCTGAGGCTTTCAAACTGGAGCTTTGTGGAGTGTGATATATATCTAACTATTTTCATCACTTACTCAAGAAAGCACGAGTCTGCTTTCTTTTCCTTAAAGTTGATGGCTTAAAAAGTTCAGTCCATTTAGTTTTACTTTGGATTGTGAGAAAGAAGCTGTCATAAGATAATAATATATAAAGACCAAATTTTAAGACATTTTAAAATTATTAATCAGCTTTTAAACATTTTAAAATCAGGAGTAAATGCCAAATATAATATTTTTGTGTCTTTTTTTAAATAGCCAGCAGATGGATTTCTTTTGGAATGAAGTGGATGAATTGGCCAGTTCTGAAACAAAGCGAGCTTTACAATAACAGGCAATCAAGAATTGTAAGAAAATAAAACTGCTCTAGATCTAATTACTGTTTAGTGGCTGGGCACTAGATTTTGTATAATGTTACAGCTGAATTTTCCTCTTTTTTTTTTGGTCAGGTTCATAACCCATGAAATTTTTCTGCTCTAGGAAACACTGCATCCTCTAGGACATAGCTAATGATCAATTTGGAGTAGGCTGGGTTACCCTACATAAGGGACAGGAGGAGAGGAGATGTGCAGCAAGGCTGTGCCAGGTGAATTGTTCCTGGCCTTTTCCTTGCTGGCAAACCAGCATAAAACTGGTAATGTAAAATGTCACCAGAGGCCTAGCTGATTTTTTTTTTTCCTTTCCTAGTTGCTGTACTGGAGATTTTTATCTTTATTTGTTAATGCCAGTAATATCACATCCTTCAGTATATTATTTGACCATCTTCTAGAGCTTATAAAGGCCAGAAAGGAGGTGGCTTTTCTCTGCTTCCATAATTGCTGGGGCATTCGTAGTTTCATTTTTTTAATGTGTGAAACACTGATGATTAAGAAAGAATTCTTGTCTCTCCTTCACCCCCCAAGTAATCATTCCTAGCAGCAACAGGAGGGATGGAGAAGTAGTCTGTGAGGTGGCTCAGGTTCAGTCAGCTGAAGTGACTTGTCTCTGCAAATGTAGAATGCAAAGTTTCTCTTGGGAAACAGCAACCTTGCTCATTAAGTGTCTGATTTCCAATGGCCTGTTCCTAAGCTAAGTGACCAATGATGAGTGGGGGAGCCAATTCCAAGTCCCTCTTGCATAGGTTTACTGTTGTATGCCCAAGAAGATCAGGATTTGTGAGATGCCCCAGACCCCACATCTTTTGAAGCAGTGTGTGCATGTCACTGTGCTCGGGGTGAGGAAATTTTAGGATAGGGTAGTGCCAGGGTTCTGCTCATGATACAGATTGCTGCAGGCATTGCCTTGGTGCTCTGTTCAATGCAGTAATTCTTTGTGGATGTTATTAAAGTCCTACTATGGAAATAGCTGTTTAGCCCTTGAGAGCAGGAATTCCTAGTCCATTTGTATGCTGAGGTGGTTTAAGTAGGGTACAGTGCTGACTGCAATATAGGCCAGTTGTTTAATAATAAAGCTCTAAGACTGAAATTCAGTTTTAAATAAGTGTTTCAGTTTTATGTAACCTAAAATGCTGTACTGAATTTCAAACGTGCAAAGGTTTGATACTTTCAAGTCTCTGGGATGAACCCAAAGATTTTCTTTGTTTCATTTGTAGCAGAGATCAATATATACTAACTTTCATACAGTAGTGTAGAAGCAATAGGAAACTATTTGTGTAGCAGTTGTCACCACCCATACCTTGGAGAAATGCAAGGATCTTTCAGAGGATGTTTATGTAATTGCTTCCACATACCCCAGAGGGAAGTTTCTTTCCACAGTCCTATGTACTATAAGCTCTCCCACCCTTTCCCCCAAGTGCATGAGCTAATAAGTCTTGCTAACAAGACAAAGAGATGTCCCCATAATCTAAAGCTCAGAAGTCACTAAGTGGAAAAGTCAGATTCTACTCTACTATCTGCATGGAAAACTGGCTGCTTGTTGGGCAGGTATTTCAGCCTCACTGTCACCTCCTCGGAATGGTTTTACACTGGCTCCCCAAGACAGAGGGAGGAGCCCGAGCAAAAAATCTGCCCTCTGTTGCATTTTCTCCTGTCCTCTGTGGCCCTGCTCCTCTTCCTCCACTTTCTACCTTTCTGACCTGGCCTTTGTGATTTTGCTGGACACATTTCCTGCAGAAGCAGGGATGATTCCCTGCCTTTCTAAAAATGTTCTTTTCTTTGTTCTGGTGAATAAACAGAAGAACAGTGCTTATCCCATGCTGTTTTGGGTTTTTTGTTTTGGTCTAGGGGGTTTCTTGTGCATGTATTAGGAGAGAAACAAAGGAAGGAAATACTAAATTTGAATTAAAAGCTTATATAAATTATGTTTCAGAAAGTACACCGGATACAACTTAATACATTAAAGACAACAAAAGTCATGTGGGAAATGTTAAGAAGCCTGAATAGACAGGTGCTTCCGCTAAGGTTTTCTAATATTTCTCACTGTAAAGGTTTCTTTCTAGTATATTACAACTCTGCCAAATTTTCTTTCCATTTGTGAGGTGCCACCTGATTTTATGGTGTAAAGTTCAGCCAAAATAGCTGAGTGGTTCTTAAGATGCCAGGGAACAAATACACCATGCTCTTCAAACATTGAAACAATTGTTTGAGAAGCTCAAGTGCCTGCTTCCTTTGTTCAAGGACACAGACTTGACACTCAGAACAATGATGGCTTTTGTGTCAAGAAAGTACCTTGAGAAAAATCTGCCTAAATTCCAGGTCATAGATGCTAAGTAACTACTCCAGCCTGTTGCCCAAAATCATCCTGGGCCTGAGCAGGAGCTTCTATGTGGTTACAGGATGAGCTGCTCTAGATCCAGGTCTGCTACCAGGGCTGAGAGCAGGAAGGCTGTGGCATGGGATGAGAGTGCCACCTCTTGACCAGCAGGCAGTGCAGACAAAAGCTGCTGGGCTCCACGGGCAGGACCACAGCTGAGGGAAGTGTCGACCCAAAGGAAGATACTGGGACATGGAGTGGGACATAGCACACAGTTGGAGGATGAAGGGACTGTGATATTCAAGAAGGGGTGAGAACTGATATCATTCATCCTGACAGTCTAAAATTAAAAAGAAAAAGAAAAAAAACCAAAAAACTGAGTGGCCTTGAACAAGAATGGTTCTTGGAACAAGGAGTGATGAATGGGAGAGAAAAATGTCAGTGGTGGAGACAAGTTTATTGGAGAGTGATGCAGAGGCATGAGAAGATGTGAGCTAAGCTGATGAGTACAATGCAGCTGGACAAGGCAGGGAAAAAAGCTTGATGAGCTTTTGATGAGCTGTGCCAATCAGAGCATGCTTCTGTTGGGACACCGAGCACAAAACAAAATGCATTCCTCTCAAGCACATGGAGCACATGGAGGGGTAGGAGAAAACCAGTATCAGGATAAAATGTAATAAATATGGCTGAGGAAAAGAGGGACACCTGGCACTCACAGTTAAATCAAGAGTCAAAGGAAAATTGAGTATGTGCTTGTTTCCAAAGCACCGTTCATCCTATGCCCTAGAAGAGAGAAGGGTATTGCAAGGTGTCTTACAACCCCATCTGCAGGTGCGTGTCTGGCAGCACAGAGAGGTCAGTAGAGCAAGGGTACATTGGCAAACAGACCTGTTTTCAATATTTACTTTTTTGAATACATGACTTTGTTCTTTGTAATGTTCCCAACTTTGTTGTACACAATGTCTTAGTTTGGTTTGTTGCTTCCTGCCTGTGACTTGTTGGAGCTGGATCCCAGACTCCAGAGCCAGGCCTTTGCAACAAGGCACTGTTGTCAAGATAACAAATACCTTTCCCACCCTGATTGATTTGGAACAGGACATTATTTTTTTTTTTCCCACCAGTCTGTATTAAAGGAGTGTTAACAGTTTAAAGTCAGATGCTCAAGACTTTGCCATCAGGTCTCTTCTAGGCAGCAGTGGGGAATCCTGGCTTTTATGTCTGAGCTTGCTGATTCATGCAAGCACACAACATATTTGGTCCTTCTATTTGATCCAGTGGAAAAAGAAGGTTGGCTGAAGACATCTTTTGGGCTGTCTTAGAGATGTGCTTTTCTTTGTTAATCCTTCCACTTAAGTAAGCCTTTTCTTTTTATTTTTCTAGGATAATGATATTAAGCTCTGCTTATTGTCAGGTGTTGAAGCAGATGATTAACTGTGTGGAACCGCCATGCGGATAATTTCTGGGATCCCAGCTGAGCCTGTATTTTCATGTGCTCCTAGAGAGAAATCCTATTGGTGCTCTTTCAGAGGCTTTAATTTTATTCATATTGCACTGAAATATCAGTAGTTTCTTGAAAAATTATACAGATGTTGCATTTCGGTACTCTGAGATTATGCTTCCTCTGAGGAAGTATGGAGGGATTTCAAGGCTCATGGGAACTTCTACTGAGCTGGGAAAACAGCTTTTTATGAGACTTAATACAATCCAAAATCCACACCGACTCCTGTGGGGACAGCTGTAGCATGTTTTTGACTCCATTCATCCACATTAAGTCTGTGTACCCAAGGAGTTTGTTTTGCCATCTGATTATTGTGGCTCATGGTTGCTCTTATAATTTTATTTTGTTCAGTCACTGAAGGTTAAAACTAAGAGCTTTAAGCAGGGAACAGGGAGAGGCTAAAATCAGTCTGGATCTTTCTCCTCCTCTTGCCCTTTAAATAAAGAATAAGAGGGGAAACTTTAGGAAATAATGGAAATTTACTGTAGTGGGGAGCATATTGCTAATATAAAGCCCTGTTTGTCTGCAAGGGTTGTCAGGCTTACAAGGCAAGTGCTCAGATGTTGTTTATCAGTGTTGTCCTAACCCAGAGGCAAGAGTTAAGTAACGTGCACTGAATGTGGGCAGTGAGGATCGCTGCTAATATTCTGCTGTGCTAAGAGGGCTGCTTGGCTCCTCCTGAAAGAAAGCAAGGGTTTCTTTGCATTTCTAATGATTATTCATATTTCCCACTAGATAGTATGTCTGTAAATTTGAGACACACTGCATTTTGTAAAAGAGAGGAAATAAACTGTGAGTCCTTTTAAATTTGTAATTTTGAAGAGTAGCTTAAGATAACACATCTGGGTACCTATGTTCTTCATCCTCCTAAATATCCTCTTATCATTATGCTACTGACATAATCTTATAAAGAAAAGCTGGTGTTTCCATGATTCAGCAATCTTGAATAAAGGATCCTGACATTCGTGTTGATTTTTATTTTTTCTTTTAAGATATTACCATAACAAATTGATGCACAATATTTCTAAAGGTCACACAATGCCACAGCAGGCCTTGCAATAAATTGTCAGAAGTAAAAATATGGCACATATGCTGAAAAAGGAGCAAATGTATGAGAAAACAATAAATCTGAGCCTGTCTGCCTTGTATTTGCCTGCTGTTTCCATTTTGATTGCGATTGGCTGGCAGGGGCTGCTGCTGGCATTGCACAATTGGCTTAGATGGGGAATTACAAAACAGGAGCATTTCCCTTGGTCAGGGCTCGGTAGCACATGCAGCTGAGCACAGGCAAAAGAGAAAGGTCACCCATACACCAGGATTTGAGCAGAATCTCTCTCACAGATGTTTCCATTCCAGAGAAGCACCTCTGAGCTCGTGGTTCTCTCCTATGGTTTGAAGAGTTTAGATGCCATAAGGTTTTTTTGTATCAGTGAATGTGGAAATGCACCTCAGAAGAAGTTTACAACCTGCAGGCATGTGAGAATTTCGGATGAGCGGAGCTGTATCATGGAATGATCAGAAGGATCTGTGTTTTTAAGGAGTTTTAAGTATCAGTGAGGAGGAAAACAATTCAAACAGAAGGTTAAAAGCAGATGCAAAAGGAAAACAACTTAATTTTGATCCTGAAATTATACTGACAACATCATGAGGAAGGGATTATATCAGCACCAAACAGCGGAGAGTCAATCAGTCTTATTTTCTTCTGAAATAATCCCTGTGCAAGAAATGTAAATATTATCTTCTGTGAAAAAGAAGAATTCATTATTTGAATACATTTTGAAACTCTGTGAAACGCTGTGGGACTGCTGCATCTTTCCAATGGTGTATAGTGTATCTTTATTTAAGATATTTATATGAAGAAAATCCTGCAAAAAAAGGTCAAGCTACTTTTTTTTTTTTTTTTTTTTTTTTTTACTCTTTTAACTGCTTTTCTGTGTGCGGGAACATGGAGTTATATTTGTATTTTTAACTGAACTTTCCTGTTTTCTTCTTTCCTCCTCCAAACTTAGTTTACGAGATGCTGGAATTGGATTTATTCTTGTCATAGATCGCAGACAGGACAAATGGACCTCCGTGAAAGCTTCCATACTGCGGATAGCAGTGAGTACTCTTTTTAAATGACTCCTCAGAAAGGTTTTTCTGTCTTGAATCTTCCTCTTGCAAGTGGAAAAACATTTTTTTTTCTCTTCAACAATATGTCAGCTAGTAGATGATACAGAAGGTATCCAGTAGGTCGTTTGTATCCCAGGCAGAGCATCATGTGTCTGTGATGTGCTTTTAATGCAGTCTGCAGCTCAGGACATCTTCCTGAGTGTGCACTTGGCCAGAGGGGGTGTGTGTATGTGAGTGTGTGAGCATGCAGCTCTCCCAGGTGGGAGCTGATATTTGCATTGACACCCCATGGGTCCCCATAGAGTTTGGATCCATTTTTCACTGTTCAAGTGAGCTTCCCTTTTACAAAGAAATGAAGGTGAAGGTGTTGGTTGAGTTTACTACTTTTGAAAAGAGTTCCCTTGGAAAAACTGTTCTTGTGATGTTTGATTTAAAACAAGGATTGCATGTAAGCAAGAAAATCTTATGAGTCTTCTGTGATCAATCAACAGTACATGGTCTTAACTTTCCCAGTCTCCCTTTCAATTAACACATTTAAAATCAGAAAAAGAAACATTAGAGGGTTTGGGTTTTGTTTTTTTTTTTTTTTCAGAAATAAGGAAGGACAGTTTCATGTTTATCATGTGCTTATTCTACTGTTGGTTTCCTTGGGTTTTTTTTAGTTTTTGGTTGATTGTTTGGTTGCCTTTTTTCTTCTTCCTTGTTATACTTACTTGAATTGTTAGTGTTAATAGTCTTTGCAGTAAGGACTGAAAAACAAAGCTGTAAGTATCTTTTAATTTTTAATGGCTGAAAAGTTTTGACTCTGTAAGATAAAAGTTAAATCAAAACAGTAAGTGTCATTTTAATGTGGCCTGATTAAGAATTTTTTGTTTATTATAAGTTAAAGGTAGCACATTACTTTAAAGTAATACATCTTTAAGGGTAGTTTATTACCTTCACTATATGATGTTTTGTGAATGAATATATAATTGTATAATATTCCCACAATACAGCTTTTTACACAATAATTATGGTAGGAACGCTAAAACATTGAAAATACATTGAAGCATCAGCACAATTTGCTTTTGCAGCTCATCTTGAAATTTTGGGGTGCAGCATTGAGCAGATCCCAGTACTGAAAACTGAGAGCAGCATCATTTAGGATGATTGAAGAAAAAGGCCTTTATCTGGAGGTTTGGAATCTCTTTCAAAAGTCAGTGCTGTAGTTTCTGTTCAAGGACAGATAAGTGTTGCACAGATTATGGTCCCTTTATTTGCATAATTGAGGTTGTAAGGGTTAGGGAGCAACTACAGACAAGTTGCTCATAGCCATGATGATAACATTTATGGTACTGTTCCTCCAGTGTGTGTTACTTTGCTTTGAAGCACAGTGAGCAGAAAAGAGCAACTATTCCCCATTATAAGGGGTTTGTCACTGTCATGATGGTGTTGGTGTCTAAGGGATTTGCCCAGAGAAGGGTGTTAAGTGCAGGAGCACTACATAGTTGCAGTACTGCTGCTGCTGGGTTATTTTGCTTTTTTCAACTTTTCTCATTCTTCTGTGAGCTTTTTCTGAAAGAAGAATTGTGCTTCCTAGCTGAAGTCTAATCTGTTAAAGGCATGGTTTTTTATATTTGTTTCTCTTGTTGAACAGCAACAGTGTTGGCTTTGAATTGTACCCATGTATATTTGTACATATTTATATCAGTCCTCCTGCTGGGCTTCAGCAATAGTCATGTCAGCCCTGAACACTTGAAAATTTTGTGTTCCTATTCCAAAGGAAGATGTAGTGAAAAATTGTTTGCTCTTGTCCATCATATCTTTGTTATAGTATTTGAGAAAAATGAAATCTAATGCATTTCAACTGTTTGTCATTTAACAAACAAACAAAGCCAAAAATACAAAATGTGTATATTGTGCCAAATTAGTGAGGTCCAATTGATAGACAAAGGTTTCTTTTGAATGGCTCAAGGGTAACTGGAGACTTCCACTTGTTTGGTTTTCCTAACAGAATTATCTTTTGGTGGTTAATGAAGCATCTGAATGTTATTTGGACTATCCAGACTGTGCTCGATGTCTGAAAGCCTGATAGCTCTGGCAGTCTCTGATCCAACCCCCCTGCCATGGGCAGGGACACCTTTCACTAGATGAGGTGGCTCTAAACCCCATCTAAATCTGGCCTTGAACATTTACAGGGATAGGAAATTCCCAGCTTCTCTGAGTAACCAGTTCTAGTGCCTTGCCATCCCTACAGTAAAGAATTTCTCAGTGTCTCATCTAGACCTACCTCCTTTCAATTTGAAGCTATTCCCCCTTGTTCTGTTACCCCTGCCCTTGTAAAAAGCCCCTGTTCAGTGCTCTTTTTTGAGGTTTTTTAAATGCTAAAGCTTATTGCTCTGTGTGAGGATAGGGGTCTCATGTTATTTCAGAAGAGAGTTTTGGCTGTCAGTTTATTTGTTATAATTTCTGCCATTTTTCCTGGTTTTTCTCTAATCATCCTGAGGGAGTTGACCCTCTTGATTTGTGAAATCAGAAATGCCAGCATAGGATGCTGTGGCTGGAGCACTGCCTGACAGGAATATCCTGGCTGGAGCATCTGCCCATCCCTAATACCCTGGCAACTGTAGGGCATGTATTTGTAAGCACTGAGCAGCTGTTAAACAGAGATTCATACTAGCATATATTTGTTATTATTATTTCTTGTTATTTTCAAGACTCTTCATACATATTTGGTTTCTACTAGTGGGTATTGGAAGTATGTTTTGAAACAAAACTAACAAAATATTTTGTTGCAGGCTGAAATTATTGTGGAAAATATATTATGAAAAATTTCTAAGCTACATTTTGTCTTTGTTGTTAGGGGTGCTTTTTTCTTCCTGGGACAGAAAATGAGTGATGATGAGCTGAATCTGTATTTTGTGCTGGTACTTAAAGGTTGTTGTAGTCAAGACTCTGGAGATGAGGTTAACCCATTTTTGCAGACATAGTGGAAGGTCAGTGACTGCACTGCTCGCCCAGGATGATTGCTGCTGCAGCACATGCAGTGTGGTGGGACTGAGAGCAAAGCCAGAAGCCTGGACTGAAACACGGCCCTTTTTCTCCTGAGATGTGACAGAGATTGTGGCAAGAACATGCCCAGGCATTCAGACTTTGCTATTGTTTTATTCTACTTGATGAAGTTGCAATGGGCAGACGGCCCGGGATGTTGTTACCAAGCGCAAGACTTGCAGACTCTGTGGCTTAAGAGATGCTGCAAACAACATTAGTCTTTTTATTTTTCACTTGATTTAGCTGAAGTTATTAGCCTAGGAAGGTCTTCTGGAATAGTCAGGCAGAGAGGTGAAGTTCTGGTAGAGATTCCAAGAGCCAGGTTTCATGTCAAGTGTGAAGTCTTGATGGCAAATTGTCACGTTGCTAGAGAGACAGTAGAATTTGAAAGCTCTTACAAGAAAGACAGTGAAGTTACAGAAGGCAAAGTGTTCACTTGTATTACATTGTTGTTTGAGGATATGAAATTTTTTCAACTTTTTGCCCTGTCATTTGCAGGGATTTTTCTAAATTTGTATTAGAATGTCCTATTTTCAGTTAAACACAGTATTCAGAGTATAAAAAGACATACAAGACCTTGCTGAACCTTTTAACTCCTGGGGCTGAGCAATTGTGCAGTCTCATGGATAAGTGTGCAAGGAAGAGCAGTCTTGTTGCCTGGTAAAGCAGGTCTCTATTGTCTCAGCTGAAGTTGAGTGATTGACAAATGCCAGACGAATTGGTCCACTTGCCCTTTCCATGCAGTCAAAAATTACTCTTTGTTTTCATTTTTTTTCTTTTCTCTCCTAATATTATCACACCCAAACAAGCAATATTCAATCCACAGCTGTAGGAGCTTGATGATGATTTCACTGATTGATGTGTTCTAGGATTTCACACTGCTCTCTTCATAGTTCCAATGTATTTTCTTTAAGAAATGAAGTCTATGTCATTACATTGTATTAGTCTCTTCTTGTGCTGTCACCACTGTCTTCCTCCATCTAGAGGGAAAGGTTGCAGTGTGGGCTCACTCTTTTAGACAAACAAAAAAACTGCACTCAACATCATTAAAAGTTTTACCACAGCCATTCATCAACCTCATACTGAAGGTGCAGGGAAAATAAACTTCCTTGGTGAGTAGGGAATAACATACCTGTTATTAAGTAAGCAGTTAGGATGAAGGTTGTTTGGGGGTGGTAGTGAGGAATTTTTATCCAGTTAAAAATCTTTGCAGCCATTTCTAAATGTCACAAGAGATGGATTTTATTCAGCCCCCTGGAGAAGAAGTTTGCTTTGTGATTTGCTACCACTAACTAAGGATGCACTGCATGCAGATTTCATGCCTTCTGTTTTGGACTGCCTTGTCCAGAGCACTGCTTTTCTTAGCTGTTCATAAATCAAAATGCAGCCTTCACTTTAACAGTGGCTTAGCACATTAATTTCTTTGAAGATCAGGGCCAAGACTGCTGTCTGGCAGGATGAAACCAGAAGCCAATAGACACAGCACTCCAAAGGTTGGTTGCTTAGGTTGGACTTGATGATTGTGGAGGTCTTTTCCAAACTAATTGATTCTTTGATTTTGTAATACCAGCCCAAACCTTGCAAGAGTCAGACAGTCCCATTTTTGTGCCATCTGGAATCTTAGTGGTTTGATATCCAAGGTGAGGAACACTGAATTGCAGTAATCCAACTTTAAGTTCTTTGGCCTTGTTTGTAGAGATGTTGAGTTTCATAGTGAATTCTTGATGTAGAAAAGGTATATTTTGTAAGTGATACCCAATGAAAGGCACTATTTTACATTTATATGGGATAGGTATTTCCCATTAGCCCAATTTCTAGTTAGCTCTTTGCATCATGTCCTGAACAGTATAATGACGCTTCACACTTTGTATGGCTTAAGTTTGAAAATACTGCTCTTCTTTCAGACCTGGTCATATTTCTCATTTTGCTTGGATTTAAGACTAGGACTTGGCAGTGTGATAAAGCTGGAACAGTATTTATGTTAATTCTGTGGCTTTTGTTATGAATGAGTACAGTAAATGATAAATGAGTAAGTTTATTTTGAGATCAGTATGGTTGTGTCTGATTGCTTTGGATATTGTGAGACTACTGCACATGCAGGCACTTTTGCAGTTATCCTTATGTAGTTGGCCATTTTTCTTTATTTTATGTATTTGTTTAATATGTAAAAACAGAGAAGTGAGTCATAAACTCAGAAAGAAGGCTCATAATGTTGCAAGCATTAAACATAAATCTAATGCAAAACAGTTGTGTTTTTAAAACTAGATTTCAAGCTGCTCTTTTTATGAACTGATTTAATTCAAGATTCTTTCGTGACAAGAATTATGTGAAACGCACTTCTTCATTCTACCCAAGAATAAACAGTCGTAAAAAAAATTAGGTAAGAAAGTACTTACTAGGCCCTTTGTATACAGAAGTATTTTGGAAAGAAGTGCCCTGTGGCTTATGTCATACCAGTAAGTGGAGAAAGGAAAACACCACCACACAGTTTGGTAATGTGGATATTTTGAAGCTGTTCATAAATTGAATATTAGTGTTGTTCCAAATATTTTGAGACAGAACTACTAAATCCGAGTCAAGCATTAGCTCCTTGATGGCTCACATGATTATGATATTTCTGCAAGCTGGCTTAACTTCTGGGTCAGTACACGCAGCTTCTCTTCAGTAATTTCTGTGCAGAAAAATGATAGTTAGGATTATATGCAACTGACATATGGTCCAGAGGAGGCCACAAAGGTGATCAGAGGTCTGGAGCATCTCTCCTATGAGAACAGACTGAGAGAACTGAGGTTGTTCAGAAGAGAAGGCTCTGGGCCAGACCTCACTGCAGCCTTTTGCTGTTTAAAGGGGGCTTATAAAATAGAGGGAGAGTGACTTTGCAGTCAGATAGAGATGGGATGAGGGGGTGCTGTTTTAAATTGAATAAGGAGAGACTTAAATTACATGTTAGGAAGAAATTCCTTACTGTAAGGGTAGTGAGGCACTGGAACAGGTTGCCCAGAGAAGTTGTGGATACCTCAACCCTGGAAGTGTTCAAGGCAAGGCTGGATGAGGACCTGAGCAACCTGGTCTAGTGAAAAGTGTTCTTGCCCTGGTGTGGGAGGGTTAGAAATAGGTGTTCTTTAAGATGCTTTCCAGTCCAATCCATCCTGTCATTCTATGGCAATTTGATCTTACATTTTGCCCAGAACAAAACTGGGTTCAGTCTATACCTTCTCCCCTTTCCCGAAACCTGGGGCATGCAGTGAAAAGCTCCCATTCCTGAGAAGCAGACGCCTCAAAGTAGGCAGATTAATCTGCTCCTGAAAAATTATTAACTGGTTTTCTGGAGAATTTAAGATTGTTCCTTATTTTGTCCAGCCAGAAAAAGTTCTTCCTTGTATTCTAGATTTAGGATGCTTGTAGGGCAACAAAGATCTCGGTGTACTGGAACGCTTTGATTCTGGGGCTGTGCTGTATGCAAATTCCTGGTTTGGTCAGATATAATTTAAAGCTGATAACAATATGCATATCTACATATTTTTCTCTTTGGAATTGGCACCGGCCTGACTGAATAAGAAAGCGAAGGAGATGAGCAGACTGAAAACTAATCCCATGACTGTCATGAAGTATCAAACAAATGCAAGTGAAGTGAATGAATATGTGGGCCGGGCTCTCCCAGTTTGTGCAGAGAATATGAAAAACATGACCCCTAGTCTCTTTTGCATTGGCATTAAATCAGATAGATTAAATATTTGAGACAAGATGTTGGGAGAACTATTAATATTCGTTTATCTAGTAAAGAAAGACACTTTGGGGGAAAAAAAAACCAACAGTTTTTGAACATACTAAACCTTCAACAAGTCTGAGTAAGGTTCATTGACTTCAGTGAAAGAGTCCTTGAAGGCACTTTATTTGATAGCGCTGTTAAACATCACATGAATATTTTTTGGTGCTTAAAATTTAGCAAAGCATTATTGAGAAGTCATTGTTTGTTGTCTGGTTAGCATACAATGGCTTCAAACAAACACACTGCTGGACTGGAACAGAGAATTTTTGTTTTGTTCCAGTGTTCAGGGTGAAGTTGACTGCTCAATGAAGTTCACAGGCATCTGCAGAGTATCTCTTACATCATAGTATTGTCTCTGCAAGTCACCAGGGCTTTAGCAAAAACATGTTGGGAAAAATAGTAGTATTTTAGCAGTGCAGATACAACCTTTGATAAACTGTAACAGCTGGCACAAATCCAACATTGTTTACTGTAGCATAACTTCAGCACAATTTCCCTTTCTTTTTTCACAAAAATCAATTTGCAGATTTGACTCCTAGCCACACCAAGGGAAGAAGGCATTATTTTTTTAAGACATGGGGTTTTTTCAAAGATAAAAACCAAAACCAAATGGAGATAGACTAGTGGAGACAAGTTTATACTGTAGACAAAGTCAAAGTAATCTAGAATTTGAGCTTCTATTCAGAGAAAAGGGAAATTTCTGACAGATTTTGAATGGGAATTCAAGTGATACAAGACTGTATTGAATTCAAGAGCAACATTTTGGGTTGAGATAGAAAATTATTGTAATGCGTATCCTCTGTTTTCATTGAATTGAACACCACACTTAACTTCATCATGCAATTAAACTTTTCCCTTTAAAAGTTCTTAATTTCTAATGCTAAGTACCTGGAACCCTTGGAAACGTCAAAATGATTGTTAAATCACTCTTCAACCTTCCATGTACTAACAGTTCCAGTAGGCTTGGAACAGAGCATAGAATAGCAGCCCCTTCAGTCAGCGGGGATTTTTTGGTTAGCTTTTCTTCTTCCCTCCAGTAAACCATTTTGCTTGAAAAGTGAAATAATTTCCAACAGTAAAATGAAGAAAATTGCGTACTTAATCATTATAATGATCATTTCTTTAGTGAATTTCACTCCCTCCCTACAGTGGAAATACTGAATAGAGGAGAATGTTTCCAAGAGTGGCTAAATGCCAAACATGCAAATCTCTGCCACAGCAGAGGTTGATTTTTAATAATTTAATGGTATTTATTTTTTTGTTTCTTCTTTATTCTGTTTTCCCTCTACCTGTTGTAGAACTGCGAAAGATCTATCAGATTGCTAGTTAGAAGTTGATGAGGAAAAACAGAAATGAGAATTTTTATGCTTGATTTTTATTTCTGTCGGCCAAATTAAAGCTTATTTCTAAGCTACTGCTTGAGGAATTCATCCTGTGGCAAAAACTTGTGTAGACAACTGGCAAGGTAGCATATGCACAAATTAGAAATTTGTTGTTAGGTTTTCACACAATAATGGAGGTTTCTTTGGCACCTTTTATTAAAGATAAGATGAAGTAACCATGAAAGTCTTGCTGTTAAAAAAATACTAAGCAATTGCTGTTTGTTCATTAGCCTCCTTGAGTTGGTTGTAATCTTAGCTGAAGAGCAGTACAAGCCAGCCCTGAAAAAAATTGATTCCAAGAGAATAGATCCCTGTTCCCAAAGACAAGTAAATGTCTTTTGAATGAAGCTCTTTGTACTAGCCATGCAACAATATGATTGGTCACCCCATTATGGGAGGCCTTTGATACAGTTAGTTTTTGGTTTATCAGGGGCTTCTCCTTGTTCAAAAATATTTTCTGGAGCTGAGACACAGAAAATAACAGGCTAAACTTGCTTTGCAGGCGTCTTTCCCAGGAAACCTGCAATTAGTCCTCGTTCTGCGCCCAACAGGATTTTTTCATCGAGCTCTCTCGGACATTGCTTTCAGATTCAACAAAGATGAGCTTAAAATGAAAGTACCTGTAAGTAACCCTCTGTTTTCATTTTACTACCAGGAATCTGTGAAAGTACTTAAGGTAGCCAGTAAGTACCAAAGAAACCCCAACAGAAAGCCATGCTTAGAGCATGTTCTAGCAATCATAGCTAATTCATGATGCTTTTTCTTGAAAGAGTATTTGAAGCAGATGCATTTCCTATGGACAAATGCTATGGTTTCTGTCACTAGAGCAAACATACAGTGGATGCCTGTTGTTATATATCACCAGTAAAACCAGAGATTGTACTTTTTTTTGCGGATATACAGCATTTCTATTTTTTAAAAAAATTGAACTATAAGAGCTGATGATATAAAAGTTATTGTACTTATCAGGTGTAAATTTCAAGGGGGAAAGATGATCTTTAAGAAAATTTTCTCCCATCTTTCATTTATTTTGGGGAACCTGTCCTTACATGACAAATCCATGTAGACACTGTTGTTCTGTCCTGCAGACCCAGGAGAACAAGGAAAAATGAACAAGAAATGAATGTTGCTTTTAGAAAATAGCCAAGTATGGTTTATCAAGATAAAAAAGTCTGGCAGTGTCATGCTGTATAATCCATAAGCTTTTTTTTTCTTTTAATATGCCTGGTGCCCATGCTCATATTCAGTCATTCACATCATCTTCAACTTAAAGAACTGTTAAGTTTGTTTTTCTATACCCACAGGAAACAGTTCCATCTCTCACTTTTATATTAAAGTGCATCTTCTCTGTCAGTGTCTGAAGGATGGGGCTTAGAATCATTGACAAGGGGCTTGTCACCACTGATCACGTTCACTTTTCTCTGTCCTGCTGCAGATCATAATGCTGGGCTCAGTATCAGAACTGCAGGGTTACATTGATAAGACACAATTAACAGAAGATCTTGGTGGCACCCTGGATTACTGCCACAACAGATGGCTGTCCCGTCGCACTGTAAGTCTTAGGTTTTGTTTTAACTTTTCAGCTTAATGAACCCGTCTGTTTTATACCCTGTCATTTATAAAACAGATTCCAAGTGATGCAAGTTGACTTGCTCAGTGTGAGAAGATGTTCCCAATGGTACTTAGTCATCTTAGAGAAATAATATGAGTAATAACTTGGGAGTGGTTTTTTGAACACTTGGAGCAAAGGAACTACAGTGTGTTATTGTGTTGAGGTTTATTGGTTTTGCTACAAGAAAGAAAAAGCTCAAGTTGTAAAATAGCTCCAGATTATAAAAATGTGAAGAAGATACACCTGATACAAGCCTAAGAAAAATATACAATTAAGGAATTAATGGTGACGGTATCTGTTGCTTGCAAAATTCTACTTTGGCCATTTTTCAGTCTTGTAATACATCTGTCTGGGTTTGTTTTGAGAGTTACATTTTGTGTGCTTGTGTTTGTTTTTACATATGTGTGTGATGAACACAAAACATCTTTAATGCTTTTTATTCCAAAAGGCTATAGAAGGTTTCGCCCAAAAGGTTAAGCAAACAGCTCAGATTCTTCAGTCCTTTGGGACTGAGCTGGCTGAAACAGAACTACCAAATGATGTGCAATCAACCATCTCCCTTCTTGCAACACACACAGAAAAGAAGGACAAAATGAAGGTATGTAATTTCTGTAGATGCTGTCTTCTGGTTAAACTGTCTTTTAATTTATAGCTAGCAATATTAATGGAAAATATGGACAATGTTAATAGTCAGTAATAATGTGAACTGTCAATATCTTTTTGAACTTGATTTTTTTTCTGATGTTAAAAATCCTTTTAGCATTGAGAAATGGCATTTCTTGAAACTAAGTTTTTGTATGTACAAATGCATAATGGATTGTACGCGAAACAGTGATTTCTTTGTAAGTAGTGGTGTGTTTAATTTGTAGTTTTGTTTGCAACAGGAAATTTGATTGTATTTGCATGCATACTAAAATATATGGCCTTTTGAAGCATGAACAAATGTTCTTTCAAAAAGGATTAAATGAAAGCTATTTGGTGGTTTCAGAACCGTGCATCTAAAATTTTTGAGATATTTGTAGCCTAAAGCGACACTAGAAGGCTTCTACCACGAAAATTCAACTCAGTTACACTGGGTTCTGAAGATAACAAACATGGAAGAAGCTGACATTTATCATTTACTGTCTGTTGTCAGCCACTGCTTTTAATAAAACTGTGCTTGCTCAAATGCTATTGAAATCCTTCTTTCAATTCAATGCCTTGTGAATTCTGCTTAAAAATACAACATGACGCTACTGCATGTGGGGTTTTTGTTTTGTTTTGTAGGAGGATATCAGGGTAGCAGTAGAACAGGGGAATGATATCCTTGGAAGTATTACAAAACCAGTTACTGAGAACCCTGAATACAAACTGAATCAAGATCAGCTAGACAATCAAACAACAGTAGAAAGGTGAGAGGTGTGAAATACTAAATATGCTGCTTTTCTGCTTTTTCGACCCCTCCCCGGCTCCTTTATTTAATTCCATATTTATTGCTTTGCAAATAAGCAAATGTTGCAATGTGAACATAACGGAACATTTCAGAAACATCTCCTCTGTTGTCAGATCTGTCCTGAACAAAGTAACCCCCTAATGCCCACTGCAGGGTCACCTGGCTATAGGGAAATGGGGTTGGAATTCTGATACCACACAACAATGATCTTTTTTTCATTTTTCTCACATTTGGACTATATACTTGAGTATCTTTCCCTTGTTTTAAAGAATATCAATGCTTTGTTTAGAAACTAAAGTGCAATCCATGAAATTTTGCTGCTGTACAGAAGGCACAAGTGGAAGACTTGAAGTGATCTGTCCCTTCTTTTCTGTAGATTTGTCCATTTCCATTAGGTCCTTTTGAAGTGGGAGATTTTTTTCCTTTTAAACCTGATAAATTATCAATGTTGTTAGTAGCCTTTAAAGGGCTGCGAGGGAGTACACCACTCTTGAAGTATCTATGCACCAATTCCCTATGTGCTTCCTTTGGGCATATAAGTATAGTAATACCTATTTATTGTCTTCCTTTGCTCCCTGTCTGCCACTTACACACCCCCCTGACATTACTGCCAGGTTTGAAGACATTATATCACTGTAGCACAGATGTAAATTTTCACAAAGCTATGAAAGCATAGCTCATTTCCCCCAGGCAGTATTCTGCATTCTTTTTTTGTCTGTCATTCTGTGTTTCTGTTACTCTCAGGCTGACTTTCTTTCCAAATAACTGTCCATTCCAATCCACAAAGCTTGGCAGAAGTCACTTTTTTTGGTCACTGTTTCTATCAGCTATCCAAGAACAATCAGGGTGGGGGTTGCTAATTTATACATAACATTCCTATTCAATACAGTATCTGGCGGAAGTTGGAACAAACTCTGTGTGCCTGTGTCACTGCATTTTCTCTAGTTGGTTTTAACTTGTAAATTCAGAGTTCACTTCTGTGCTGTTAAAGACAAAAGTTCATTAAAATTCTGATGTTTAGCCTTCCCTGGATGTAACCTAAGCATAGCAAAGTGCACTGTGTAAAGTCCATGGGATATCATACAGTCAAATGCAATAATAGAAGGTAAGTTATGAAGTGAAAGTTTTAAATAATTTGCCAGAATTATAATCAAAGAAGGTTTTCCTCGTCACAGTACAGCTGTACACTTGCCTGTGATATTTAATGAATAATTTTGCTTGGAAGAGAAGGAGCAATTGCCTTCAGGTTTATACTGAGCTTTGCTTCAAAGAATGAAATGTAAGGGCAGCTGGCTGGTCACCGCAGTACAAATTTTTACCTGAATTTTTCTGGATAGCCTAAGGCTTGCGTTCCTCTGAGTCTTAATCCACGCATATTTACATATCTTATTTATGTATGTCAGCCCCAGCTCCCCATGTCCCCAGGCCAAAGCTGAGAAGGTGCTTAAAA
>VZTB01008045.1:0-40900 GCA_013397245.1 Thryothorus ludovicianus | reverse complement strand
TTTCTATAGATGTAATAAATAATATATAAAATTAATATACAAAACTGTATTTATTTATATATGTTAAATATATATTGAGTGACATCTCTGAAGTCTGAATCCCTGCTGCTAGAGAAGTATTTCTTCATAGGCTAATATTTTAATTCATAGGAAAACTAAATTTATTTTCAAGAGAAGTTAAGCATATTAAGTAGTTGTTTCTTATTCAGGCAACACTAGAATGAAGGTTTTGTCACTAAATTTTTTTTATTTGTTTTTTGGGTGGGTTTATTTTTAGTTTTGGGAAGGCAGGTTTTGAGTTGTTTGGTGTGTGGTGTTTAGTAGTATTTGGAAGCAAAACCCAAATGCTTTAAACTGTACAAATCCTACTGCTGAATACATAAGGAAGGGAAATGAAATCCCCCTTCCTTCTCCAACCCTGTATTTGATTTCAGTTGCAGCAACAGGAAGCCAGAATTAATTGGTCGGAATATTTGTTTTAATTTGCTATAGTCTTTAAAGTACATGATCTAGAAAAATTGTATTTAGTTCTGTAGCATTACAACTCTGTTTCCAAAATTTTAGAAAACTAATTGAAAGATTGTGAACAATACGACAACTTTCTCGAATGCGTGCTCTGAGAAAATTTTCTTTCTCATAGAATATTCTTGAGAGAACTAGAGACCTATGTAGAATACCCAGAACTAGTAGGACGGTGCTTTCTGGACCAGGTACGTGTTGCCCTTTGCTGGCACTTCATTCACAAACCTCTTCAGGGCTGTTACACGTGAGGGTGATTCTCACACAGCAATTGCCACCACATCCCCTTTGTTTGTCCTGAGCATGTAATAGGTTGAGCATGTAGATGTTATTTGAGAGTTAGAGATATTTTTCCCCTGTGCAGCACAATTGATTTTGTTAGAAAAAACTACTATCTCATTAAAAGAAAACTGCTTTTTTAAAGTGGCAGCCAGGAAAGCGTGAAGAGGAGTCATGCACTGCTCTGTGATTGTTTCACATCACTATAAATGGTTGGTTTATTTAATTAGATTTCTTTATTGGATTGTTTTGTTCTTTTCTTTTTCCTTTAAAGAGTACACCTCAGCAGAGTGAGTCCAAAACATTTTTGTTCCAAAAATAGAAAGCTGTGACAAAAATAAACTTTTTTAATGGGGGATGTACTAAATGAGTCTCCCCTGTAGTACACTAAAGACTGTATGGAAATCTGACTCCTCCTGTTGCTGCCTATTGGTGCTCTAAATCTTCTGGGAGGAGCCATCCCTCTCCTTCTGTTTACTGGCTGCATCCATGGAGATGCTGTTTCCTAAAACTGAAGGATGGAGGTTCTTCTGTGCCTGCTGATTTCCTACCTGGTCTTCCCTTTATATCTATGATTACTACAACATTTTCAACAGTCTTTATTTCCTTTTGCTTTCAGCAAGGACTGAAGTCATGCTATTTAATTTTTGAAGTAATAAGGGGGAACAAACTACTTGGTTTCTCAGTGAAAAGCACATTTGTGAAATGAAAACAAACTAAAAAGACAAAGTCCTCTTAAAAAGCTACATAGTCAGTCTCATGGCTGGGCACTCATAGAGATATTTTTCATATTGTAGTAGAAAAATATTTGTAAATATATGCTTCTTCATAAGGTGTTTAACATTCAACTGAAGCAAAAATGAACAGAAATGTTTTATTTTGAAAATTAGTAGCCATTACAAAATCAGTGATTTTGCAATTCCTTGAGGCATCCTAAGCAAAAAACAATTACTCAATTTCTGGTGGTGGTGGATTTTTTCATAGCATTATTGAAAATGAAAGAAATTGTTATGAACTTTGTATGTTAAAGAATTCATTAACTTTTTGCTTGTCTCCCCAATTCCAGATGGAAGACTTCCAGATTTATGAAAAATACTGTCAAAACAAACCTCGATCTGAAAGTTTGTGGAGGCAGTTTTCAGACTCTGTATTCTTCCAGGTATGCTTGCTTGAGTCCCTAAAATAATGGTGGCTTTGGTTTTTTCAGGGTCTGGGGTTTTCTGTTTGGTTTATTTTTGCTGAATCTTCTCAAGAACAAATAGCACAAATACTGATTAGTATCCTGATGAAATCCAACACTGATTACAGGAATGTCAAAGGAAACTTGACCACAAGCTCAGTTTGGACTCGTACTTGCTGAAACCCGTTCAAAGAATAACCAAATACCAATTGCTGCTAAAGGTAAGTATCACTAAACTATAATGCTAAGCACATTTTGTGCATGGGTTTGTTTTGGGGGATTTTTTTTGTATGCTGCTTCTCTTATCCTGCTGGAGAGAAACCTAAAGTGAACAGATGTGTAAATGGAAACACACAAATCCCCGTCCTTCAGTTTTCAGCTCAGTTCTTTTTCTTTCAGTGAAGAAACTGCTATTAAGCAAACATGACACAGAGACATTTTATGTAACTACTTTTGCCCTTAGATTGTGGCTGGAAAGAAGGTGAGAAGTTGATGAGGGGAAAACAGAAGGTCCAAGAAAACTTTGAAACAAAGATGATAGAGAATCTGAAGTACTTCAGTTATAGTCACCCTACCCATATTGCAGGAACTTGCCTTGCTTGACTCTAGGAAATGCACTGTATGGTGTTTGTATGAAGGATGCTGTTGTGATTCACTTAAATATGCTACACTGAGAGAGCAAAGTAAGAGCAATATACTGTCATAAATTTATTTAAATTATTATTTAACATTTTACCATGTTTGAACTGAAAAATATTTCTCACAAAGGCATGTTATAATTCTTGTATTTAGTAATAGCTTAAAAATTCACCTCAAACCAGATTTATTCTTGAGTTAAAATTGAGCTCTTAACAGCATTTAAAGAATTAATTACCTTAGTTTTGTGTAGAAAGAGGAGAAACATAAAGGTTTTTGACTTAAAATACCTTAACTTCCTACAGACCATGAATAAACTCCTATTTTCATATTGTGAAGTCAAAGGAGTTTCATATGAACTTGCTGCTGTGTTTATCTATATCAAATTAGAAGATGCTCCTTCACTAATAATCCCTTTAGAGAAGGGATTCCTTTTTAAATGTGTAGACAATACCCAATGCAGTAAGTTTAAATCTTACTAGCATGCCAGGCCTTGCCATAATTAAAAGTGTGAATTCAATTTGACTATGTTTTTAAATTTGTTCACTTCTAAAAAGTAACAAACGAAAAAACCCTGTTCTTTTGTTTGAGGATTGTTGGTTTGGTTTTTTGGTTTTTTTTGCAATTGTGATGAAAAAGATGTTTCCAAAGTTAGTCTTGTAAAATTCTTACATGCAACTCACAAAACCTCTAGATGAACAAAATATATTTGGCTAATGAGCAGGAGAAATGAGAATAAAATCTTTAGGATTTATTGAGTTCCAGCCACTATTGAACTAACTAGATTATATGGTATAAAGCTTTACTTTGCTAACTTTAAAATCACAAAATCATAGAATGGTTTGGATTGGAAGGAACCTTAAAGATCTTCTCATTCCAACACCCCTGCCTAAATTTCAGTGCTAAAATTTGAACATTCCTAGTTGCTACTGTTTCAAAAGGTAAGTTTAGTGTGTTGTCATTCCCTTGCACACAGGAAATGCTGAAGTACAGTAAGAACTGTGAAGGTGCTGAAGATCTTCAGGAAGCACTGACTTCTATACTGGGCATTCTCAAAGCAGTTAATGATTCTATGCACCAGATAGCCATCACGGGCTATGATGTGAGTAGCAGCATTTTTGCTAACTTTTAACTTTATTTTCTTTTCTTTTTTAAATACATGTACAGCATGCCCTATACAATGTGCTAATAATGAGTATAGTGTTTTACAAAACATTTAAACTTAATTGTGTAATGAAAATAATAGAAAAGGGATCTCTTTATACTCTTTTGAAGTTTTCCTGCTATGACTAATATTTTCCTTCGTCTACCTTAAAGTTTTTTTTCCTTTGATCTTTGTGTAAAACTACACCCAAAACTTTCAGCTCCCAGAAAAATAATGAAACCCAAAACAATACATAAGCAGATTTGGAGCAGAGTTTAGGGGGGGAAACCAAACAATCAAACATGTGTACTGTGCTTCCCTCTCTCTATGTGCAGTTCTCTGTGCCTCTACTACTGCTACTCTCAACTGTAAAATCCTGCCTGAACAGGGTTGACCAGTGAAAATTATATGTAAAAATTCAACACTGACTTCATTGCATTTCCAAATCCAACATAAACACTGATATGAAAGATTATTGGGAGCAACAGGCTTCTAAAGACCTGTTCAGAGTCTGTATTTTAATCTGATATTATCTCTGTAGTTTCAGATATCACTGTGGGTTTGTTTTTTTTTTGTTCCAGGGAAACCTGAATGAGTTGGGCAAGCTTTTAATGCAGGGATCCTTCAATGTCTGGACTGATCATAAAAAGGGTCACACAAAGGTGAAAGATTTGGCACGCTTCAAGCCAATGCAGCGACACCTCTTCCTCCATGAGAAAGCAGTGCTGTTCTGTAAAAAGCGAGAAGAAAACGGAGAGGGATATGAGAAAGCACCTTCCTATAGCTACAAACACTCCTTAAATGTAAGACACTGGTCAGTCCTGATGGTCAAGGTACTGAGGGCTTTGCCTGTAGCAATACAACATTGTAGTTTTAACTGTGCAAACCTGTGTTGCAGCATTGCACCAGGAGCTTCACTCTTTCAGACAAACCTGACTGGTGCTGCAGGTCTGTGTTATTTTGTGTTGCTGTCTGTCCAACTGAATGGAATTTGCCTTTTCCCTACAGAAAATGTTGGGAAAGGTAATGTAAAACTCATGAAGAATTTGGTGGTCTGGATTTTAAAAGCAACATTTTACAAATCAGCTTCAACCTAATATACCTAAACACTTCTTCCCTTCAAGGTAGCCAGGCTGACACAAAGCACTAAATCTCTTGTCTCCAACATGCAGATCACAAATTTTTAGCTATTCTTTTCCTTGTGCAAGAAGCCAGATATAAGGTACCAAAGAATTCCAGTAGCTGCCTGCTTCTGTTTTTAACATAATTGCAATGCAATAGGTCAGCTTCTGTTCTCTTTGCTTCCAGATGGCTGCAGTTGGAATAACAGAAAATGTCAAAGGTGATGCAAAAAAATTTGAAATCTGGTATAATGCGAGGGAAGAAGTTTACATAATACAGGTAAATAACATTGCCCTACATTCAAAAAAAGAAAGAAAGAAAATGGGGAACAGGAATCTAATCCTAAGAAGATCTGGAGGATTTTTTCCTTAGTTATATCACTAATAGAGTGTGATAAGGAAATGTAGGGAAAAAAGAAAACATAAATCTTATTTCAATGGAAGAGTCTTCTGGGGGAAAAAAATAATCACATCTTGCAATGTCCATAGAGGATATTGTATCACCATTGCTATAGCTGTTCCTGGAGTAGTGGATGGCTTGGGAGATGGAGTCTGGCTGTAGCACGTGCACAGCTCTCCTCAGCCTGTTCCAGTGGCTACAACCAGTTTCTGTTCTCAGAAGCACTGGAGAGAGAGCTTTGTCTGTCCTTCTTGAATGATTCAGGCTATGCTTTGTCATGGAACTATTTGTGCAATACTATTCTGTGCTTGATGGTTGATTATATTTATTTTTGGGTAGGCACCAACTCCTGAAGTTAAAGCTACTTGGGTAAATGAAATAAGAAAAGTGCTGACAAGTCAACTGCAGGCGTGCAGAGGTAAAATACTTTGGAGATTCTCTTTTTTCTTTTTCAATTTTTTTAAAAAATCTATTTTCTCTTTGATCTTCAGATCCTACCCTGTAGATCTTCCCTGTGTAAGACACAAACATATTTTAGTAGTTTTTTCTTTCCTCCATTACAGAAGCTAGTCAGCACAGGACACTAGAACAAACACAGAGCTTACCTCTACCACTACCAGCATCATCTTGTGCTAGGTAAGTATGGTGTCACATCAGCCTGGCTGTCTTGTAAATATACTAATACATCTGCTTTGCAGCTCTTCATTGCTTTTACCCCTTAACACTGGTCATTGTGTTTTAAGGTTTTGGTTTAGTTCCCTTCCTGCTATAAAGCTGTTAAGCCTGGAGTTTATACATCTCCAGAAATGTTAAACTGAGCAGCAGTAGCATGTGTTTTGCCAGTTGATAGAGAATGCCACAGAAATGTCATTTTCTGCACCAGCCAAAATCCTGGTGGTATTATGTGTCTGCTTGTTGGGCAGCTGATTACATACATTATGATCCAGATAAGACAGTTTTATGGAGCAGCCTTTTTCTTCCTTCTCTGTTCTTTTCCTTCACTCTTTCTTCCTTTTCCAATGTCATGCTACGTTCTTTTTTGTCTTTTCATGGCAGTATCTTTTCTCTGTCTCTTGTTCTTTTAATCAAATTTACTCTTTTTTTAACCTAAGTAATGTGTTCATTCCTCCAGTGTCCCAATTTCTGGGGGAAGTTTTTTCTTTTTTCCCATTTTCACAATACCAACCTATTTATTCTTCTGTTCCCGTCTGTTGTTCTGCCCTTGCTTGACACTCTCTTTAATCCTCTGCTACTCAGTCTGCTTTTTCATGTGTGTGTATATACCTATCCATAAGTCCATGTGCTCATATCCTTATGGTGTGTGCTCAAATATGTATTGGTAGCTCTCTGCCCTGCATCTTTTAAGCATCTACTTATTGTTCAGGGAGAATTTCCCAGATACATCATATTTGTGGAGTGTCTTTCTCTATCCCATTTCCAGATGGAGTTATGATGGGAATCCACTGCAAGGTCCCTCATTTGTTCCTGTACTAAGTGCTTCTGAGAGGCAGAGCTTATTCCTTTAATTCTTTTATTCCCAGTACATTCAGGAGGAACGTGTTAGCTGCAAGTGAATGGAAGTTGTCCAGGGCCATCATTCCAATGACTCCCACTGCCATAGTACATATGATTGCAGTTAGTCAGGAGAGGTGTTTCTCATTCCTACGTTCTCATGGTCTTTAAATGCACAATCACCAATGATTTTTTCAGTCCTGGAAGCTGAAGTCTGGGAAGTAACAAATAAATGGTTTTCAGCCTATATATCTGTTTGTAAAAGCCTGTGATTGGTTTGATTGTCTTCATTCTCTTCTAATAAACAGTCCTTCACGAAACCACATCAGAAATACCAAAAAAATGGAGGAGAAAAAAGCTGATCTCGCAAGTCTAGAAGGTTGTGGCACTACAGTAGCACCAAAGTACCCCGAGAAAGGCAAAGGTGAGTTTGCCCATACATGTTGTGGTCTCTAATTGCAAGGAGCATGCCTGCACTGCAGATGCACAGGCAGATCCACCAGCAGAGGAGCCACAGTAATGCAGAGGAGGCAGCAGGACTCCTGAATGAGCAGGACTTGGCTGTTTTAAGCCCTAGAGCAGCCCACACACAAAGTTCTGCCCACGCTGCACCAGTGTGCTTATCCCTTCTGCCCTTGGCTTGGGATTGATTTCTGCATTCCAGTGTGTGCTGTGGACAGGGCCAAAGCCATGTTGAATGGATGGTAGCCAAAGGCAGGTGGGAACTGTTCATTACGAGGCCAAAGTCTGCAGCAGGTCACTTAAAGCTGCCCAGCTTCTCAGGGTTCTCTTTCTCTGAAAAAATTTCTTGGCATTACCTGACCTAAGAGGGAGGTTTTTTGTTCTGTTTTGTTTTTTCTCTTTAATTTTTTCTCCCATCATGGAAATTATTTATTGAACCAGCACAGCCCTTGCACAGCAAGAACAACCAGACACTTGTGTTGTACCTGGACTTTCAGTTGTCCCTTCTCATCCCAATATGCAGGTTCCATGGCACAGCTGCAAATGACTTTTTGCCTTGATCTTTTCATGGCCTTTTCCCTTTTCTTTCTGTGTCTCTCTCTTCCTTTGTAGACAACACTAGCACTACCTCAGAATGCTCTGTACTGTCAAAAAAGCGCTTTACACTGCAGGGCTTTACTAACCTCAAAAGTCAGAAAGGTAACTTAATAAAAAGGCTAGACTTGTTTTCTGTGTAAGGCATCACCTTGTATGTGTGTGTAGTGTGATAGGTTTTCAGTGTACACACTAGCTTGTTCTCCCAAGGTCAAGCTAGGTCCCTTAGTTGGTGCCTCTGACAGGGAGATTTCAAGGGAAGCCAACTCCAGAGTGGGAGGGGGAGATGCAGCTTAGAAAAGTGGGGCTGTGGAGTGGCAAGAGAAGGAGTGTGGTTTCTAGTGCCTCCAATCTCACTGTCAAGGCCAAGGAGAGAGTTTATAGTGCCCCATTCCTGTAGAAATACTAGAGGGTGGAACTTGTCTTCTGACCAGACACCTGGCTTGCTTCTAGCTTCAGTGGATCTGCCCCAAATGCACTTGTACTTGGCAAAAAGGAATCAAGGTGATTCTGTGAAGGTTTTATAGAGGACTTTTTTATTGGCATCCTTGCTAACAAAATTCTCCAAGCATAAGTAACTACAGCTGAATGTGTCTGACAATGTTGTTTTGCTGGATAGAAAAATAAGAATTTCCCTGTTTGTCCAGAAATGGTCTTTGCCTCTTTTTTTTGCTAAAAGAGGCAATAAGAATTTGAGACTTTTCTTGCTTCCTCCTGCCAAGTAATCACACTGGTACAGCCACTCATTGCATTGAAGAGCTGTCTTTGAACAGTCTGAATTGCATTAAGATGATGGCACTTGTTCAACAGCATGGTATTTTTTCCCCCACAAGCATCTTTCCAGAATGCCTGTTTAAAACCCAATTACCTTTGAGTTCTTTCTGGAGAGACTCTAGGGTTGTGTATCTAATGCTATGGAGGTGAGCACTAATGTCCCATGCTTGCCTTGACAGAAACTCCATCTTCTTCTGCTAAAAGCCAGACATTGCCAATGATCCTTCTTACAGGACCAGGTATTGCTGTAGCACTAGATTTACATAAAAATTATTGCTTAATTTGGTAATGTTTGTCTGAAATTGAAGTTAATTGTATTCAGTTGATGTCTAGTCAATTTAGAAAAGTTTGCATATCTTTTCATCTATTACTGTAAAATAAATTTGTCAAATACCTACCTGTAAATAGTTAATTCCTTCTGCTGCCATGCACCAGTGACAGCTAAAATTAGATTACAGAAATCCACTTGTTTTCCAGTGTAAACTCAAAGGTATTTAGCATGCAATCCACTTATTCTCTTTTTTCCAGTTCTTCAATATTTCTCTTCTGTGTTTTTTACCTATTCATCCTCCTGCAGCTTCTCCTACCAGTCCTGACAAAAAAGCCAAACGGCACGAAGTAGTGAGTGACCCAACTCCTTTTGGTTTAAGAGGTACAGTGATGCCACATCTTGTACTCCACAAGTACCCACACACCCCTCATGTAACATGTTACACCAGAGTGCTGAGAATAACTCTTTGATGCTGTTGTGTGCAGGAGTACTGACATCAGCTGTGTTTTTCCAAGTGGACCTACATATGCTGGTTTTGATAGCACAACTGGTTGAAGTTTTACCTTGGTTTAAAAAAAGCAGCATATAGGTAACTAGGTTTTAGAAGACAGGGGGAAAGATACCTGTTGCTGAAGAAATAGCCAGAAGCCATGTGTTTAATGGAATTACAGCCACTTTGTGACCATGGTTTTCCATGTGTTAGAATTCTTCTGTCACTGAGGCCCTTGCGGAGAGGATTTAACTTTTAAAAAAGTGAAAAAATTCCAAAACTCAGATCACTGTCGTGAAGATTTCCATTTTAGATCTGCACTTATTTACTGCAGATACAGCCCTGTACCATCTTTCTTTGGGTGACAGTAGGCAACTTGTACCACCCTGTGAGCCCTGGATGACTTAACTGAACCCCTTGCAGCAATTGCCTTCCACCCTTCCAACTCACAGCTAAGCAGAGAATAGAAAAGTATTTAAATAAAACAACCCATTTCTTAGCAGCAGGGCTGATGGTGAAAGTTTGAGTGCAAATCCCTGTGGCTAATTAACTGGAGTAGTAGAGACTACAAGGAGAGCAGTCCCTCTCCTCCTGATTCTTTCCACTGCTATGTCCTTATGAAAATATTTTTCTAAAGGTGAAGCTGTTTCAATCCCTACCATCAGCCTCCTCTCCAGGTTTCTGAAGTCTTTGTTTTGTCTGTGGAAATGTTGCAAGCTCAGGTGCTGTGCTGGGGAAACTGCAACCCCATTCACCTGCAGGCAGTGTAATCCTGGACTAGACAAGTGCAGAAACACCACAAGGGTGGACATGAGAGTTACAAGTTTATTCTTCTGCAGGCAGCAGGCAAAACTCTGAAATCTCCAGGTACCATGGAAATCCTGAGCACTCAAAAATGTCTGAAAGAAAAGTATGTTTTATGGCCTTCTCCTCAGGTGCTGGAATTTTCCAAGGAAAAGAGTCCTTGGTCATTGCTGCTTTACAGTAAAACTATTGGAACAGGCAGTGATTTGGTGTTCTGTCTCAGAAGCATCTTACTTTATGAAACTGCTAAACCAAGTAAATTAATTTAAAAATATCTATTAATTCCTTCTTCTGTCTTGCACCTTCCAATCTCTTTTCTGGCACTTTATGTCTTCTCCTTCCCCAGCTCAGATGGATAAGCAGGAAGCTGATGGAACTGAGCCAAGTGATGGCCACAGCAGAGCACATGGCCCCCATTCATTTCCTTTCACTGATGTACTGCTCTGGTTTATGCTGAAATGAGCTCAAGAAATATGAATTAGTGTCAGAATTACATGTTGTAGGTTGATCGTAGCTCTTTGAAGAAACCTGTTAAATTATTTCTGAAGAGAAGCATTCAATGGATTCTTTGTTTTCCTGGCATTGTTAAATCCAAAATAATTTCTGAATAACCTTGCCTTTTCTCAGGGCTGCCTACCCTTTTCCTGCCTTTCCTGCCTTTACAGGGAGCTCTGATGTATTCCCACCCTGCAGAACACACACACACACAGATTGAATGTGCATGCCTAATTTCAGTCCCACAGTTTGCTAATATGAATGCTGCCATAGTGACCACCTCCCTTCCCAGGAGGAGATGGGCTTTTATATAGACTTGTTAATTGTACAGTGCCAGCTTGTATGAGGAGGAGTGGTCTCCTTGGTATGGCAGGATCAGGCTAGCCTGCTCTTAGCACATCAGCACAGTATGAGAAGAGAAGAGGCTGAGGAACAAGAGCTAATGTACCCAAGCTGTTACCCAGTGAGTATGAGGTTACAGGCACTTAGAGTGATTTCACTTTCTTTTTCTTTTGCCCAACTCATTGCTTCTGTTTCTAATGAAAGCTTGGAACAATTAGGAGAAACCAAGTTTTCTTTTTGCGTTGTTCTTAACTTAGAAATAACAGAAATGGTTCCAGCTATGTCCAACAAGCCAACTACAAGATGTAAGATTCCAAGGACATTTTCATGGAATACAGCAGAAATTTATTACTTGTTTTCTTCAAAGATGGAAATTCATCTGTNCCCACACACCCCTCATGTAACATGTTACACCAGAGTGCTGAGAATAACTCTTTGATGCTGTTGTGTGCAGGAGTACTGACATCAGCTGTGTTTTTCCAAGTGGACCTACATATGCTGGTTTTGATAGCACAACTGGTTGAAGTTTTACCTTGGTTTAAAAAAAGCAGCATATAGGTAACTAGGTTTTAGAAGACAGGGGGAAAGATACCTGTTGCTGAAGAAATAGCCAGAAGCCATGTGTTTAATGGAATTACAGCCACTTTGTGACCATGGTTTTCCATGTGTTAGAATTCTTCTGTCACTGAGGCCCTTGCGGAGAGGATTTAACTTTTAAAAAAGTGAAAAAATTCCAAAACTCAGATCACTGTCGTGAAGATTTCCATTTTAGATCTGCACTTATTTACTGCAGATACAGCCCTGTACCATCTTTCTTTGGGTGACAGTAGGCAACTTGTACCACCCTGTGAGCCCTGGATGACTTAACTGAACCCCTTGCAGCAATTGCCTTCCACCCTTCCAACTCACAGCTAAGCAGAGAATAGAAAAGTATTTAAATAAAACAACCCATTTCTTAGCAGCAGGGCTGATGGTGAAAGTTTGAGTGCAAATCCCTGTGGCTAATTAACTGGAGTAGTAGAGACTACAAGGAGAGCAGTCCCTCTCCTCCTGATTCTTTCCACTGCTATGTCCTTATGAAAATATTTTTCTAAAGGTGAAGCTGTTTCAATCCCTACCATCAGCCTCCTCTCCAGGTTTCTGAAGTCTTTGTTTTGTCTGTGGAAATGTTGCAAGCTCAGGTGCTGTGCTGGGGAAACTGCAACCCCATTCACCTGCAGGCAGTGTAATCCTGGACTAGACAAGTGCAGAAACACCACAAGGGTGGATATGAGAGTTACAAGTTTATTCTTCTGCAGGCAGCAGGCAAAACTCTGAAATCTCCAGGTACCATGGAAATCCTGAGCACTCAAAAATGTCTGAAAGAAAAGTATGTTTTATGGCCTTCTCCTCAGGTGCTGGAATTTTCCAAGGAAAAGAGTCCTTGGTCATTGCTGCTTTACAGTAAAACTATTGGAACAGGCAGTGATTTGGTGTTCTGTCTCAGAAGCATCTTACTTTATGAAACTGCTAAACCAAGTAAATTAATTTAAAAATATCTATTAATTCCTTCTTCTGTCTTGCACCTTCCAATCTCTTTTCTGGCACTTTATGTCTTCTCCTTCCCCAGCTCAGATGGATAAGCAGGAAGCTGATGGAACTGAGCCAAGTGATGGCCACAGCAGAGCACATGGCCCCCATTCATTTCCTTTCACTGATGTACTGCTCTGGTTTATGCTGAAATGAGCTCAAGAAATATGAATTAGTGTCAGAATTACATGTTGTAGGTTGATCATAGCTCTTTGAAGAAACCTGTTAAATTATTTCTGAAGAGAAGCAGTCAATGGATTCTTTGTTTTCCTGGCATTGTTAAATCCAAAATAATTTCTGAATAACCTTGCCTTTTCTCAGGGCTGCCTACCCTTTTCCTGCCTTTCCTGCCTTTACAGGGAGCTCTGATGTATTCCCACCCTGCAGAACACACACACACACAGATTGAATGTGCATGCCTAATTTCAGTCCCACAGTTTGCTAATATGAATGCTGCCATAGTGACCACCTCCCTTCCCAGGAGGAGATGGGCTTTTATACAGACTTGTTAATTGTACAGTGCCAGCTTGTATGAGGAGGAGTGGTCTCCTTGGTATGGCAGGATCAGGCTAGCCTGCTCTTAGCACATCAGCACAGTATGAGAAAAGAAGAGGCTGAGGAACAAGAGCTGTTACCCAAAATGTACCCAAGCTGTTACTCAGTGAGTATGAGATTACAGGCACTTAGAGTGATTTCACTTTCTTTTTCTTTTGCCCAACTCATTGCTTCTGTTTCTAATGAAAGCTTGGAACAATTAGGAGAAACCAAGTTTTCTTTTTGCGTTGTTCTTAACTTAGAAATAACAGAAATGGTTCCAGCTATGTCCAACAAGCCAACTACAAGATGTAAGATTCCAAGGACATTTTCATGGAATACAGCAGAAATTTATTACTTGTTTTCTTCAAAGATGGAAATTCATCTGTGAAGAAACTGAGTAATAAATTTACTTTAATGTAAGAATCCAAGGAAATTTTCATAGAATACAGCAGAAATTTATTACTCAGTTTCTTCACAGATAGAAGTTCATTTGTAACCCTGGACAGGGCCAAATGGGTCAGTACTTCCAGTCTTGTGCAGGTCACTCAGCAGCATAGGCAAGGTAAAAGTCCCACTCTGTTTGGTGTGTTCTGGGTGTGATTCCTTTCTGTAATTTCTTTGGCTTTCTTCGATTCTGCTCAGATTTTTCCTAATGCATTGGCATGACCAGCTGTGTGACAAATGCCTCAGGAGCAGTGTAAAGCAAAAATGGTGGTGCTTCCTCAATTCAGCTAATAGTTATATAATGGGAGGTTTGTTCTTCCTTTCATTCTTTTCATTGAGTTTCACTGTTGTTACTACTTGGCTTGAAACAAGAGCTTGCTTACAAATACTTGTCTCTTCTATTATGACTTTTTGTCATTATAAGCTCAACACATTTATTAGCAGCTGCTGAACTTGGTGTAAAACCTCCCATTAATAAAACCTAATGTAGTTTTATTTTGATATGATATGGATATCTGGATATGATTCAGCTTTACACATAAATTAAATTATTCACCCTGAGAGAGAAAAAGCAGTAAAGGACAGGCAGGAGATTGTGGTTGTGGTGTTTGGTGCACTGACTTAACACCAAGATACTTCAGAGTACTTAAGTATTCTTTCATCAGCCTGAACACTCTTAAATAATGGGCTGCTTTGTCAGGTGAAGTACAGAGTGCTTGTAAGTTGTGTGGAATTTTTTGACAGTGCTTAACAGTGTGAAGAAGGCAATGCTTATCTCTATCCCTTATTCCAGCAAGATGCTTAGGTCGATTTGGGTGACAACACTGTGTGTTCAACCTCTTCCCCCAAAGTGTTCCTGTCTTTTGCTTCCTCCCAAGAAAAAAGACTTATCTGTCCCTCGTTTATCTTTGTATAATATATATTCATTATACAAATATTTTAGTATATTTGCTTTTCAGTTGGAAATTTGTATTCTCTCCGTTCATTTCCCTTTATATAAACCCAAAGGGCTAAATTCACTGCCATGCATTTCCACAACTCCACTTACTCCGATGGAAACAGGCCAACTTTTGCCAGCAGTGAATTTCACCCAGTGACTGTAATAACCTCCCTGTGTCAGTTTTTCTCCCGTTTATGTTGATCACTTCCGAGTTTTTCAGTGGGGAGAGCGTTTCTCCCAGTCAGTGGCTCTGCTTTGAAGTTAACTGTTTGCTGTTCCTTCCCTGAGGCTGGGCCAAACCATCCCATTCTCTTGATGCATCCGAAGAAAATGACGGCTGGTCTAGTGCTGAAGAACCGCTGAATTCATCGGATGCGGAGGAAGAAGGAGGAGGAGGGGGAGGCGAGATGAAGCTGGTAACCAAAAATGCTTTCCTGTGGAGCTAAGCAAGTGACACCAGCACAGTGTGGGGGGATAGGGGTGGTACAGGAATGTTTTTGAAGCTGCAGGAGGGAAAGTGTCTGCCTGGAAATGCTCAGCTGGGCAAAATTCCCAGGGCAATGGAGAAGAATCCCTTCTCTTGTATCAGCCTGTGGTTTGTACCTTGGGGGGTCCCTCTGTGCCTTTGCACACCTGCAGCCCAGTGAGTTGTGGCTGCTTGAGCCATGACATAGCAATCAAGGCTGATTCAGGTACCGTGTCAATAGACTTCCACACAGACACCATGGCACGGGCTTGCTAGGTTTTCTGTTTGTTTTGGTTTTAGGTTTTATTTTCTGTAGCCATATGAATTAATTGTTGTAGTGGGAACATTTCACTGACTGTTTTTCAGGGCATGAGAATTAATGTATTGAATTTGCATGTAATCAATCAGCAGAATTTTAATGCCACAGTATGTATATTTGCACCATCTTCAGTATGTAGGTACATGAGAAAGAAGGGAAAAGTATTATAATTACATAACAAAAGCTGCAACATACCTTAAAGTACTCAACAAAAAGAATTTGTTTTCTTTCCTCTGTGTGCATTTAGACTCCTGGTAAATATACAGTTGTGACTGATTATGACAAAGGAGTTTCTGAAGAATTTACAGTGAAAAGTGGAGATCTAGTTCAACTGATTCGTGAAGGGGAGGATGGACTTTGGTACGCAGATCTGTGTTTGGAAATCTTTATACGCAGAACTGTGTTTAGAAGGCAGATGTTTAGGGCAAAACTCTCAAAAGCATCAGGCAAAGAATTCTGATTCCTAATTTTTTTTATATGTTTTTTTAGGTTTGTAAAGAACCTGAGCAGTGGTAGAGAAGGTTGGATTCCAGCAAGCAATCTGCTGATGCTCATAGGCAACTCAAAATCAGCTCAATCTTTAAGCAGTTCTGGTATGCTATGTATTTTAATTGAGATGATTGTCTCTTTGAAGATTCCTATTACCAAAGAAAGTAATGAAAAACAACCACTATATCATATTTTCTTGTGGTTTTTTTTTTCTTCCTTTCTTTTCCCAGAATCAGGCACTGCCTCCAGCAATTTGAGCACATCATCAAGTTGCAGTGATAGCTGCAATGTCAGTAGCACCAGCTTTTCTGACATTAAGGGCTAATATGAAATGTTCATCCCAGCTCCCTGGAAGGTAAATCTAGAGACTGTCATTTGCTGCACAGTTCTGGACATTGGACTTCCTTGGAGAACCACCAGTACCGTGTTGCCAGCTCTCAGTATTTTTAGTGGTGATTTTTACGGGTTCTCCCAGAAGATCCCAATGAAAAGTGCATGGAATGTGAAGTTGTAAATAAAAGTTAGACTATTTGAAATAGGATTTTGTAGAGGTTTCTGCTCTGAAGAGCTGTTAGCATAAAGTGCATTTTCTCCTTGGCACACAATCAGGTTTCTGCAGAACTGTATCTTTTTGTAACAGCCAGAATCTGAATGTGAGCAAACAAAATGTGTTCAATGCTAAATGCTCATTGTAAACAATTAATGCTGTACAGGATAGGTATGAGGAAAATAAATCCAAGTTTACAATTTCTTCTCCCTAAAAAACCCTTTCTCCAAGGACATACCTCGGTCAATGCAGAGAATGGGACTCTTGTGGAAACAAGGAAGGAGGTTTGGTCCATCCTTTTCTCTTGGGTTTTCAGGATATTCCTCTGCTCCCTAGAGGCTGGGATGCAGATATTACCAATTCCCTGACCACAACAACATCAAGAGAAGCTATTACTTTATCTTTCCAACATTTTAGCAATGGAATAGCTCTTTTCTGAGGTATTTTGTTTGGCCTCACAACCAAATTCTTTACCAAGATCACTGTGTTTACAAGCCTTGGCAATTTAGTAGTATCTTTTTCCTTAGGCAGGTGCACAATGCAACACAAATGTTCTTATTCACTAAGTGATTTTTTTAATAAACAGTAATTGCACAGCTACTTTCAGCTCTCACAACATGCATTTACAGGCACTATGGGTCAAGAGCCTTCCTTCAAACAAACCGATGAGGATTGGAAATCCAAGATATTTTTAGTCCACAGTGTTTGTTCCAGGTTAATTGAAAGAGAAAAAAAACCCAATGACATAATTTTTCTATTAAAACGAGCATAGGAGAAAAAAAAAATCACAAAGAGTCAGATCTATGCTACAATAAGTATTTTATTTTTTTTAAAGGAAGGGTGATGCTAAATTTGCCATTTTTCAGGGTATGATGCAAGCCAATGTTGTAAAGTTTCACTTTGTCAGACATTCTTTGCACACCATCCTTGCAAACAGTATAAAACTAAGTGCATGTATAGAATATTGTATTCATTCCCGCCCATCTCTGAAATATTTTTGTTTATATGAAAACAGGTTTTTTTAACTGATTCAGGCACCGTATTATTTAAAAATAATGGGGACATGAAAAGCATAACTTCTCAGAAGCACTAAGCACAGCAAATTATGTCAATGAGAACTGCTTTTAATCATCAGAATCACTGATGGCTGAGCCCTGAATTCTCTCTTTATGCCAGAATTTTATATTTTAGAGGCTGCAGATTAGAAAACTGAAATGACAAGTGCTCCTAAGAATGATGCAGAAGCAACCCCACCCCAATGCAATCAAAATGCAGCTGACCATGATCAGCACAAACTGAAGCATGTATATACACACACATTTATGCACATATATATGTGCATATATGTGCTTGTGTGTATATATCTGCGTGTGTAGATATGTATATGTGTGTAGATATGATGTATCAATGTAAAAGATGTATTTATAGTCTTCATGCTGCTGAATGTGTCACTTTACAATTCATAAATACTTAGTTTTCTTGCAATACTGCAATATAAATGCTGATCAGGGTATTACTTCAGGCATCTTTTTCAACGTGGAAATCCTCTGATCGTTTATTATTCCATATAATACTGTGCTGACCAGGAATATTTAGTCTGATATTTAACAATGGAATAGCAACTTGAGATTCAGCTTATCTTCATCTATGTAAGTTATTTTGTAAATTATCTGTAACATAATTTACTTATATATTGCTGTTTTTGCTTGGATGAGACTTGTTTCATTTCTCACTGCAGCCTCATTTGTGTTATTTCAATGGTTTTTCCACATCATTGCACTTTAATACAACCCATTTCACCATTTCCTTTTTTACTGCTGTTGTGAATTAGAAGTTCAGAGATCTCTACTGTAATTAATTTGAATAAATTTCAGCACTTCTTGCTGAATGCCTTTATATAGACATGCTCTGGGGTTTGCTTTGTCACACAGTCTCAAAAGGTTTTTACGGGTATCATATTATAACAGAGAGAGGTTCTAGGATTTGGAACAGAAAACCAGGTCTTTGTATTCAAATCCTCAGCCTGCTCATTCTGGCACCATCTCAGAAAAACAGCATTTCACCTTTGTGGTCATGTCTCATTTAGAATCATGTGCTTGGCACTAGGGTATTAAAGGCTGTCTGCAGGCTGAGGATAAAAAATGAAAGCCAGTGCCAGGTAATTGGATTGGTTCCCTTTTTCCCACACATCCTTTTCTGAAAGAAAGCCCATCACAGCTGGCTTTAAAAAAAAAACAAAACCCAAAACCAAATCTGTGTATCCATGGATTCTGTGGTATTAGCAGGGCAGGTTGGAGGTCTGCATCTGGCCACAGCTGGGTGAGAAACAGGACACCATGCTCACCCTTGCTGCATCTGAAGAGGAACATGCTTGTACATTCACTGATTGATGACTTTAAGGACCATCATACCACGCCAAGTGAATTTCATACTCCTGGAGGGATTTGGGCAGAGCTGTGGGCCATGTGCATTGCACCATCCAGTTACAGTGTTATTGAGACTTTATTGCTTCTGGTTCACTCTTGATCTGGTCATCATAACAGCTCCCTCTGTAAAATAGGTAGTCCTCCTTTTCTGAGCAAAAGGAGGTCCAGCCTTTTTGAGTAGATCCACATCATACTTGTTAGAGCAAAAAAATGAAAGAATTCTAGCCCAAATGTACCTTGGTAATGAGTAAAAGGAAAGGGTTTTCTATGTTAAGCTTATATTCAGAGCTTGCCACAAAAAAATTGTCTTACCATCCTCTCTTTTATGAGAATAATTGAGGTACAGAACTCAGTCAAACAGGCACGTAGTTTTCTCCCTGAATGTGTTCTATTTTGAGGTCTAAATCTCAAATAATTTGCTTTAAAGCTTAGCAGCATAATACTCATATTTATAGATTAGTATAACAAATTATTAACTTGCTCTAAGTCTTTGATTTTGGTCTGCCTGGTAAATGACTGATGGCAAGTTGCTATTGTAAATTCAGGAAGCAGATTAAAAAAGCTTTCTTATTAAAGCTTTCTTACCTGGACACATTTTTGTCAGCTTACTCAAATGATCTCTGACAGCCTCTGCAAAATGGAATTAATATTGATTTGTTTTCAAAAATTATTTCCTGACAAGAAAACTCATGTTGAAATGACCAGTGACCTGTTGGATCAGATCAAACTGCCCAGTTCCCAATAGCTTCTATACACACCCTCTCTTCAACCCAAAACATGCAACTAAAACCAACAAAACTGTAAGAGCACTTCTTTTAAAAGTGTTAGCAGAAAACAAAGCAAATATAAAATGCATGTTCTGAGGCATCATCATGTCTTCAGGCTCCTGTTTCTGCTTTAGATTTTATTTCATAGTGTTATCATTTTTCATGTTTAATTTTTTTACTTTCTTACTATTTTAAATAAAAAAACTTTGCCAAATCAAAAAAATATCCTAAATCATATTTTGTAAAGAGCTGTTCCCAGACTGATTCTAGTAGCACCCATGAGCAGCAGAGGTACATGTTTGGATTCATATATATTAATTTTTAATTGAACAGCAGTTCATTTTTGTTGGAATTGCTCAGAAAACAGAAGCCAAAGCTGAAGCCTGCACAGGCAAGATTTATAGAGCAGACCTACAGAGGGGATCTCATGAACAAGACCACACAAGAAGGAAAACAAAGCAACACATAAGGATGTCCTGGGGAAGAAAAACAAACTGTTTGCTGCTTTTGGCTGGTGACATGGTTTAACCCCAAACAGGACATGACCATGCAGCCACTCACTCCCTCCCAGCCAGTGGGCTGAGGAGGAGAGTCAGGGAGGAGGAGAGTCAGGAAAAGAAAAGTAAAACTTGCTGGTTGAGATAGGAACACTTTAATAATTGGAACAACATAAAATATAATAATACTAATGATAATAAACTAGTGATACTAGTATAGTAGGAGGGGGAGAGAGAGAGAGAGAGAGAGAGAGAGAGACAAGTAATCTCACTATACAATTGCTCAGCATCTGATGACCAGGCCCCAGACCTGAGCAGCAATCCTCCCCTTCCAGTTTATATACTGGGCATGACTTCTAAGAAAGGAATACCCCTTTGGACAGTTTGGGTCATCTGTCCTGGCCATACTCCCTCATGGTTTCTGGTGCAGCTCCTCACTGGCAAAGCACGAAACTCAAAGTCCCTCACTTAGGGTAAGCACTACTGAGCAACAGCCAAAATATCAGTGTGTTACCATTATTCTCATACTGAATCCAAAATTCCAGCATTCTACTGAAGAAGAAAATTATCTCTGTCCCAGCTGAAACCAGAAAAACATCCAACCCTTACTCCATACCACTTGTATAATGCCAGGTCCCACACTTCCAAATACCCCATCACCTTTTCCATCTTTTGATGTATATACACACAGATATTCTTCAAGTCTATAGGCCATCCTTATGAAAGTCCACTGAATTCATTCAATCCATGACCCCAGTCCTCAACTTTCATAATAATTTTTCAGGGCAGGAAAGATGGCACGTGGTGTTGGATTGTTGCATGTTGAAACCAGTTCTGAGTCCATCATCAATGTGCCACCATCAGCATGATGTGAAGAGGGGACCCTTCCTTTGAACATCCAATGCAGCACGAGTAACCACAGTGCCAGGAGGAGCTGTGCTTCAGTGCCAATCACTTCCAAAGCCACCTAAACACCTTCATAAGCTGCCAGTAGCTCTGGATCAGTTACAGTATAGTGGGTTTTTGATCTTCTGGAGTCAATGTGACTCTATATGGATCAGTCTTGAGTCTCCCCTGGTACTTTCTGCCAGAAGCTCCAGGTAGGACTGCCTCCCCTGTCTGTGGTGTAAAGCACATTCTTTACATTTTGTTCTGTTCAGACTGGCTCAAGGGCCAGAGTGTGAATGTCTCTTGCTTGACTGATCCAAAGGCTTATTGCTCAGGGCTCCAGCTGAAATTATTCTTCCTGGACACTTGAGTGGGCTGGCAGTCAGACTGCAGTTTGTAATGGGCCTTCCCAAGAAACCTGTAGTGCCTAAGAAGCTTCTATTTCTTTCTTGTTAGTTGGTGGAGACATTGCTGTTATTTTATGACCA
Source organism: Thryothorus ludovicianus (assembly GCA_013397245.1). Classification (NCBI taxonomy): domain Eukaryota; kingdom Metazoa; phylum Chordata; class Aves; order Passeriformes; family Certhiidae; genus Thryothorus; species Thryothorus ludovicianus. The sequence goes on along the minus strand of VZTB01008045.1, from coordinate 19,500 downwards.
CACCCATTGGGTTGCTGCAATACTTTTCTCACCACTGTAGTCCCTAAATCTCCATCTCCTGTGCAGGTCCTTTGACCTTTACTTTTTATTATGGCAAAACTGTCATTCAGAACAAGTTCTCAAAAATTTCTGCTGTATCGCCCCACCCAATGACATCATTAATATGCTGGAGCTTCACCCTTCTCCACTGCCTCTGGAACTGTCCATGGCTGATGGTGGGGCTGTGCTTCCACACCTGGGGCCGCCAATTTCAGGACATCCCTCCAAGTGAAACCAGCTGGAGTGTGAGCAGCCCCCCTGCTCATTAACAGGATTTGAGTAGCTCCAGAGCCTGCTGCTGGAATTTGAATTCATTTCCTCCTCCTCCGGGCAGCAGTGCCTGTCACGGGGTTTGGGGCTAGGTGTAATTGTTGGCGGTTCCCGGTAGATGGCTGCCGAAATACAAAGAGGACAGCGATGCTGGGAACACACCGGGCTGGGTTCGCAGCCAGCGGCTCCTACCAGATCAAAAGCCGACGCGAGAAACACAACAGAACCCAGACCCAGAGGCAACAGGCACCAAAACAGCAACAAATGCTGCAAGTAAGGTATTGCATAACACAGAACAAAGCACAACCACTCTGGTAGCAAATTAATCAGCATTGTGACCAGTGACTATTAAACCAATGCAATGAAGGCTTATAACAAATTTGTTTTAATACTTCTGGTTAGATCAGTCATCATCTCAACTTCCAGGCCCTATGCTGAGCACTAAGGGGACTATCTTGGTTTAACCCCTACTAACTACCAGGTAGCTGCTCACTCAATGCCAACCTCCCCATGAGATGAGGAGAATCATGAAAAAATGGGTTGAAATAAGAATAGTGTAATAATTGAAACAAAATAACATATAATAATAATACTAACGTAATAATATTAGTATATAAATATAATAGTATAAATAGTATATAAATAATATTAGTATAAAAAGCAAAGACAGAGAGAGAGAGAAAAGAACCCAAGAGAAGCAAGCGATGTACAATCCAATTTTTGACCACCCACTGACAAATGCCCATCCTACCCCAAGCAGTGATCATCCCATCCCAGCCAACTCCCCCCAGTTTAAAAACTGAGCATGACATTCTATTGTATAGAATATCCCTTTGGCCAGTTTGGGTCACCTGTCCTGGCCATGCTTTCTCATTGCTTTTTTGGGCAGCTTCATCCTGGCAGAAGATGAGACACTGAAAAGATCCTGACAGAAACACTGCTCAGCAACAGCTAAAATGCCAGTGTGCTATCCTTATCCTCACACTGAATCCAAACCACAGTACTGTATGAGCCACTGAGAAGGAAATTACCTCTATGTCAGCTGAAACCAGGACATTTGGAGTCTAAGGCTGCAAGGAAGGGGAACTCTCCTTTAAAAACTCTTTAAGCAATGAACAGGCCCAGCTGAAGTTAGTGGGAAACACCTGTGTGATGAGCTCTGTCAGTACAAAGTTCTTAACAAAGAGTTGGAATGTAGTCTTGAAATGCTGAATCCTTACTGACCCTTCCTAGGTTCCTCCTGATGGAGTCAAATTGCATTAATTTTCTTGGAAGAAGGATGGTTCTCATATGAATTGACCCTTATCCCCATCACTTGGGCTTCTCCCTGGGCTCTAAAAATAACTGTTTGGCTGTATTCCCAAGAAATAAAAGCAGGACCTTTCAGGTTTAAGGGACACCATCAGAGAAAAGAAGGAAGGCAAAAGGAAAATACTGCATCTATCTCCTAAAATTCTGTAATCTGTACATTATGAACAGGGTGGAGTTTGTAGAGGTGCTGCAATGCCACTGTGGAGTGGCAGCCACCCCACCATCCCTAGCAGGGAGATGCCTTTCCTGTGTAAGGAAATAAAAGGAATGGGGGTTACTGGTGCAGACTTGAGCTGGCCTCAGGCAGAGAAGGCAGAACTTCATTCTCTGATCTGCATGACTCATGCAGATAGATGGGCCAGATCATTCCCAAGAAGGTGAGATAAAAATAAACTTTCAAGCTTAGTTTTGGTCTTGCTAATCTGAACATGCATTTGCTATTTTCAACTCACTGCCAGAGGCAAGTGAACAAGGAGTAAGGGCTGTGTTGGCAAGCTGAGTGGTATGGAGAGGGTTCCCAAAAGGCAGCAGAGGGCTGCTGTAGCTCCTTTTGCATTCCAGTAACTGGCTTCCTTCCTCTGCCTGGGACAGGACATGCCATCTGTTCCCAGCCATCCCAGGAACTGGGCTGCTGGGAATTAGCCAGGCTGTGATCCAGAGAAGTGCCTGGATACCGCCTCTTGGGAAAGTGATTTCAAAGCAGGGTATCCAGCTGTGTGTACTGCCCCTAAACCACAGGACTGCATGGAAACAACAGCCAGGAGCCTGACTTTCCTAAGCAATCACAACTTCTGCAAGGAATTATGTGGAGTGTTGGCACAAAGCAAAAATCCAGCTGTTGATTTCCTTTGCTGTAGCATTCAGATGCAGGGATGACCCTCCTTCCTTTACACGTAGGAAGGGGAGAATAGTCTGGAAAACACTCCAGCCTTCAGATAATGCTTCACTTCCCATAGACAAACATGCTCTTTACCTTGCTGCTATCTTAAGTAAATATTTCCCCAAGAATGTTGTCAGCTCTCCAGTCTGATGCCATTTATTGATTTCCATTAAATCAGGGGACTGCTTATATTCCAGATAAAGCACTACCTGCAGAGTGGCCCCTCAAGCCTTGGTAGTTCCTAGGAAGTACAGCATGGATCAACTCAGTGCCACTTGCAGCTGGTACAACCTGTGCAGGCAGGCCCCATGGGCTTGGCAGCAAAGATGGAGAAAACCAGTGGAGGGTGCTTCTTGCTGGTTAATTAGTGTCTCCAAGCAAATTCAGGCAGAAGTACAGAGTTTCAGCTGGTGATAGAAAAATCAGAATGGATGTCAGTGGTACAATCATATTCCAAAGCATTGAAAAGCCGTATCTCGACTGCTGATGCAAGATAAATATCACTTCACTGTCTCTGCATGTGGCACTATGTGGCCAAGTTAATGCCTGTCCTATGGATTCAGAGTTCCAGCACTCATATTTCTCATGGAAAAGGTGTGTTGATGGAAAATGCAGGCCTGGGGCAGCAGCCTGTGTAACCAGCATAGCTTTTGCACGGGTCAGGAGAGCACACTTCAAACCCAAGCTCACTGCTTCTGTGAAAAGGGCACCTTGCAGGATTTCCATGTGCCCTTCTGCTCAGCTTGCCAGGCTGTCATGGATCTTTTGCTGTTTCCATGGCTTGCTGGCCCCTCCTCTGGCTCCAAGCATTTGAAGCTGAGCCCTTTGGCCAAACAGTCCTTGCTGAAATGTCAATACACTACCAGAACACTGGCTTGCTGGGTTCATCATGATTTCCAGGCAGTATGTGGCTTTGTTTCTCTGCCTTCTGCTACTGATCCCTCTTTCTCTGGATGCAGGTATGTTGTTGGATATAGCTGTCATTATGTTTACTGGCAATGGACCTCTTTCCTCTTTCCTGTTACTGAGTACCACTGGAAGTTTTGAGCACTATTGTGTGTTTGTCCTGTCTCCTGCTGTGCCTGTGTGTTATTCTAAAGCTCTAATTTACCCTCAGCAATGGCTCCATGCACTTGTTCTTCCAACTAAGGAAAAGCACCTCTAGACTGCTAAATTAATTTGTTAGCTTGGTGCACAGACATCTGGCAAACCACCAGCTGTCTACATGAAGAAAGGAACTGGGATTTACTGTTATTTCATGCAGAACTGAGACATTTTCAAAGTAAAGCACCAATAGCCTGTCATTCAGCTGATGACTGTTTAAAGTGGGGAGGATCCACCCTGTTTCAGTAGAAGGCAGAGAAGAGGTAGCTCTTCAGTTGCTCAGGATATGTCCAAACACTGCTCCCATAATAATAAAGCAGATCCAGTGCTCTCAGATTCCCCATTAGCCATTGACTACGTCTTGTCTTTTGCAGTGAGGAAAGGTGGAAAAATAGGTAGCAAAGTCAGAAGTGATCCAATACAAATAAGTGGATAATGCCAAAATGAGTGGATGGATGTCCCAAGCCACGTGCTCATCCCAGGCATGCTCCTCTGTCAGAGTCTGTGCCCCTGCACTGATACAGGTGCCATGCATCTGCAGTATAAGGTTAATTAAAAGCCTTTAAGGAAAGCCATATCAAATGCATATAGCCTGGCTGAAATCAAGGCAGAAAGACCCAGCTGGCATTCCTATAATGACCAAATACTTATGAAGCACCCAGGCATAAATTCAGTGCACAATACTTTATTCTTCTAACTTTAAAATACAGAGGAAATTACCACTATTCTGCATTTAATTCAGCAAATATCCTGAATTAGAGACAAATGTTTATGGAGACAACTCCCATCACTTCAGACTGGAATAAACCCTCTCAGCATCTATGATTGGGTATATATTGCTGATGACACACATGAGTCTGTCTTTCAGCATCCCTCAGGGCCCTTTCAGCAGGTAGAAGATAACTCCCACTCATTTGGAGAGAATATCCTGGGGAAAGGCAGGAGATATGCATCAGCCTCAATCCCCAGATCTACCCACAAGCAGAGATTAAATAGTTAAAGCACTGAAATGTAAGCTGTCATGAAGCTCCAGAAGCTCTCCTACTGACATAAAGGGGGGAAAAAAAAGAAAAATTAATAATTTCAAGACATTTTCTGCATAGTACATGTAGCAAAATTACACACTAACACTTGGACTTCTTGCTCTTATCCTGAATTATACTGGGAGAGCACAGTTGTGTGATGTGCTTATATCGTGAGGCTGAGGAGCAGGTCAGCACAGTGACAATGACATTAGTATTTCCAGTGCACACTTCTGCCAGTTGCAAGTTGATGCAGTTCTAGGAAATGAGCTCTGCTGATGCCTACTATCAAATCTATGTACCCAATGTCTTTCCAAAGCATGGTAGAGACACACAAGACCCCCTCATGGCTGTAGTGTGTGGTAATAGCAGGAACTAGGAGCCATTCACAGGCTCCATTAGGAAATGCATTGTCCAGCCTTCCTATGTACCTTAACATAACCTTTTCCACAGAAGAAAATTAAAGATAATATATTAAAGCAGTGGTTCACAAATTGTGGTCTACTAGTGGTGGGATAAATCCCTTCATTATGTCCAGCAAGTGGAGAGGTGTGAAATAACATGTGACTGTGGGTGAAGATATAACAGTGACTGACTGTACCAAGTACAGAAAAATCAGCTTTTACCACGTACACCAGTGCTAGATAAAGTGATAAGGCTCTCCAGCTGCTACAGCTGTAAGAAACTGCTGCACATGCTAAGATGCACACGACATGCAACAGTACCTTAGGAGTCACTGACATGCATACCACACACACAGACACCCCTAACATGCCATCTTCTCCTAAGCTCCAGGATCTCTAAAATTCCTATGTTATCACTTTACCTGTGACACAGGCCAGAGAAAGGAGACTCTTTCACATCTGCCCATTTCTTTTCTAAAGTGTCTCAGAAAAAGCTTGGGAAGCAGAAAAGCTTTCAGGGGAAATCTTCCCCTCATCCTCTCTGTCTGGCAAGCACAGCTGTATGACAAACAGAACGTGTCGCTGTTTTTCAGTCTTTCTAAAGCAGGAAGAGGCAAGCAACGTTTTGCACAGACAAAGACGAGCCAACAGCTTCTTTGAAGAGATAAAACTGGGGTCACTAGAGCGAGAATGCATAGAAGAAAAGTGTTCCTATGAGGAAGCAAGAGAGATTTACCGTGATGTTGAAAGAACAGTAAGTAACACAGGGCTGGGTGAGCACTCATTGTCATAAGGGCTCTCTCTACTCAAGGGTGTGCTTTGACACTTTAAACCAGAGTTAAAAAAGCACTTTTGTCCTGCTTTTTGCATTTTGCTTTTCTATTTACAGGGGTACACAGCAACAGCAAGTTACAGGAGGGGACACTGCATGGGCAATCCCAAGCAGTAACCATCCAAGGGATGGTGGGAAAATGGATGCTAAGACATCTCCTCAAACTCCTAGTTATGCTTGTCCTGACAATACTTTAAATTATTGTATTGTGCAACATTTTTTTCAGTCAATCCCATCTCAGCTATACAGAGCTTATTTATGTATGACCCATTAATGTGCGTTAAACAAGGCCCTTCTCTCTTAGTATATGAAAATAATGTACAATCTAGAAAATAGAATATTTTATGGATATTAACTGTTACAAACTATAAAAACAGAAGCAGCATTATCCTGTGCAACAAGGGCTGTAAGTCTTGAGTTTATTCTTCTTTAATTAAATCTCACATGTTTTTCTTCCAGGAAGAGTTCTGGCACATCTATTCCGGTACGATCATTCAGGATGTTCTAACAGCTCTGGAACATTCCTACTGCTGCAGCTCTTTGCGTGAGCTGGTCTGACACTGAATGTTTTACAGACCCTGACCAGTGTGCCTCCAACCCCTGTCAGAATGGTGGGATTTGTGATGACCAGTTTCAGGATTATGTTTGCCGCTGTCCTGTTGAATACGAGGGCAAAAGCTGTGAAAAAGGTCAGCTGTGGCATAACTTAACAAAATAAAAATGCCCTTATAAATTCAATTGAAAGGCATTGAGATAAACCATAGCACTCATTATAATTCAGGATTTGATTTTATGATCCTCATTGCTCCCTTCCAGCTTGGGATATTTTATGGTTCTGTGATTTTGCATCATTCTACCTGTAATAGTTACTGTTCATACAGCTTTTGGTGCTGTGTGATGGACCTAACCAGACAACAGTCAGGCACTGCAAGGCAGCAAGATACTTATAATGACTCTGTGAAAAAAAAAAAAAGAAAAATTGCATTTTTGTACCATCTGAGGAAAAAGGAGGAATTATTTTCTACTCAGGTGCTGAAGTTATTTTGACTTAGAAGCTCCATACAGTATGTAAGTGAGAACTATACTGCATATGCAGTGTACAAAGCCCAAAGGGAAGGATCCAGTGGTTTATGAAGTTAATACACACCTTTCCACTGATTTCAGAGGACACTGAACATTGAGTGTTACATCCTCAGAACATGCAGAATCTGGACAAGGGCACTCATCAAATGTAGGCAGCAGTCTTAACAGTCATCCCAGAGCATTCTCCTGCTAAATGGCAAAATGACAAAGAATTAAAATTTTTCAGTCATATTTTACAATGGTTACCACACAATTACAATATCTCCATTCTTGAGATAGCTCAAGTACTGCATAAATGCTGATTGATTTAATTTTAAGTATATATTTTTTAAGCAAAGCCTATTCTTCTCTAATCCCTGGAGGTACAGACCTACTTAGCTTTTGATGAAGTCACTCTGCATAAATCACAGAAATCTTTTTTCCTGCCAACATTCCAATTGCAAGTTATCAATGTTAATCACAAAAATACAAGCCTTGAATTCTAAATGCTCTTTCTCTGACTTCAGCTGTGGTTGACAAACTGAAGTGCATTTTTGACAACGGTGGCTGTGAACAGTACTGTACTGACAAGCAGTCCAAAATACGACTGTGCTTCTGTGATGATGATTACACTTTAGCAAGTGATGGCGTGTCCTGCATCCCTCAAGGTAAGACACCATCAACCTGATGTTAAGTCTAGGACAGCTCTGGAAGAAAAGTTTTCAATGTATACATGTCAGGATATGCAATGCATAACCCTCAGATACCAGCTCCTCACCTCTTCTCCATGGGCAGAGTCCCAAATCATATATTTGGCTTCTGGAGCAAGTTAGCCACTTCAAAAAAGCAGTTGTCAGCATGCCCACCAAGCAGAGATCCTTTTGGACTTCTTCCTGGCCCCAGAGGTCCCCTCCTCTGGAATGTAGGAAATTCAAGTGTGACCATCCCACCTGCTCAGAGCTAGGAGGGAGCTGAACCAGTCTTCCTTTTGAAGCATAGTTCAGTTGAAAGGAACTGAGCAGTGGAGACAAACTCCTCACTCTTCACCAGGTGATCTAAATAAAGCAGGGCAGCAGGTGGTCAGGGATTTGGGGTCAGGCTGGTATCTGGTGAGTGGAGGGGCTCTGGGCCTTATAAGTCCTTTTTTTGTATTAGCTTACATCCACAGTAGGAAAATAATTTGGGGGCAGACTAGTTTTGCTGTTGTCTCTTCTATCTGAAACTGTGACTAGATTTTATTACTGTATTTATTTCAGCACAGGAGTCAAGAGAGGAAGAGGCCTATTAAAGCCAAAGAAAAACAGTTAATTTCCTTTCCTTCCTTTCCTTCCTTTCCTTCCTCTTTTCATTCTTTTCTTTTCCTAATTTCTAGGAATAATACACTTTTGATATTCCTAGAGACACTATGGCTAGATATTTCTTTCATCTAGCAAGGTGAATTTCAACTGGGACAAGGGCAGTGCAAGTTAATCTCTTTGCCATATACAAGCTAGCACCTGACTCTTTTGCAGATGCCTACTTGAATTACTTTATTAGAGGCAAAAGGAGACCCCTGGGGACATGAACATAACAACATAATGGACAGAGCCACAGGGAGCATGCAAAGTAATTCTGAGGGATGGTGCCCCCCTACACACACCTCAATGGAGCACTCATGCAGAGAGCTGGTAATGACAACAGCAGCACTTTCATTAGAAAAAAATGTCTACTAATGTGCTAATCCCTTATTAACAGATTCTGCAATACCACGTGACGGGAAAGCTGCTTTTGTTAAAAGCTGAGAACAAAGGATTCAAAATTCTTTACAGGCCTTTCAGTGCATCTTTTCCTGCAAGGAAGATGCATTTGTTGCTGCTTGGTTCTTGGGGACCAAAATAGCTGTAGAATTGACCGTGAGTTGCAAGTCAAAAAAACTGTGTAACTGCCAGACTGACAGCCCCCTCACTGTTCCTCTGTCATCTCCCACAATGGCCCTAATTTGTGTTGCCCTACACATAGCATTTGAGACTATGGGTGCTATATGTTATTTCAGTTTAATCTTTCACCAGCTGCCACCAAAAAGCTAGTCCTGTTTCTCAATACTTTGCATGTACCTGTAAAACCTTGATGCTGTCTTCATATCAGCTGAAGTACTTAGAGCTCCATGGAGATGTTGCATGCAGCTCAGCAGAGACTGTAGGACCCTGGCTCCCATAGAGGTAGAAAATGAGCACTCCATCTCACAGTGCTAGCACAGAGTGAAGAGACTGCCAGACAGAAGGGATGGTGTGCTCAGTTACAGCACAGACATGTGGCACACAGGCACCCCCAAGGGTAGACCTTCTCCTTTACAGGAAAACTCAGTTGAGTGAAGGAGGCACTGAGAACACCAAGACTCCCTCTGCACTACAGCTTAACTGCAACTTCAGTCAGGATTTGGTTGTCTTTATTGCCAGTCTTTACGTGCTGGCTCAGGCAGAACAGAGATGTGCAGTCTGGAAGAATCCAGCATGCTCTGGGCACAAGCAAATAAGGTAGTCTGAGAGAGGCACACCAGAAGGCAGTGTCTGCTCTTGGGACATCTTTGGCTCTGCCCAAACAAAGGATGGCAAGGTGTATACCCCATGATTAGGCCGCTGTCTCACCCTGCCATGGATGCTGTGCACTTGGTACAACTGACTTAAAGTCAGCAGGGACAAGGAAAATGTGTAGGCTACAGAGCTTGTCAGGATCCCTTCTGCACTCCAGCCTGCAGCCTGCCTCATTGTGCCGATGTGAATCTTAAGCAGGTTTATTATTTGCAAAGATCTGTGGTAGGTGACTATGTGTCAGCGATGCTGTAAGGGCCTGAACTCGAATGTAGGAGTATTTCTGGCTCTTTCCAAACAAAAAAGACCACTTACCTGCTGAACTGCTTTACATTAATTTTGAGAATCCATGCTCCTGGACTAGAAATCAGTTTTTCAGCTAACATATCTTCACTGAAGACATTACACATTTTGCTGTGAATTCAGTACAATAAAATCCCACTTGCTGCCTTTTGGTTTGGGTTTTGGTTTGTTTGTTTGTTTGTTTTTTCCAGTGAAATACCCATGTGGAAAAATACCAGTTCTGGCAAAAAAAAATTCAACTGTACATGGGAGAATAGTAGGTGGTTTCATCTGTCCTCCAGGTGAATGTCCATGGCAAGTGAGTTTTCAAAAATCTTTCATTGCTTTTATTTTTTAAATTTCCTTATGAAATCACTATCTTAAATTCATTGCTTTAAATCTATCACATTAGAAATTCATAAAAAGTGCCATGTCTTGATAACCAAATTCCTTCTTCATGCACAGCCAGCAGATCCACCTGTTTCACTTAGGCACCTTAGCCTTGTTCTGGAGTATCTGTTTTCAGAGGAGTAGAGTGGTAGCACAGCTGTCTCTATCTCCTGACCCTTTAGTCCTTAACTTTACTGCAAGAATTTTAGTTGCAGCTTCCAGGGATACACTCTGGGCCATAATATGCAGGATCCATTCTACAAGATGAAGAAAATGTCCATGCGAAGTCTTCTCCTGCTCAGTTCTCCATGCAATCAGCATGGCATTGTTGAACACACTTGCATAAAGGGACAGAAATAAGCAGTATGAAACCCATCTCTACTGACTTTTATGTTAAGCACATTTGATGTGAGACATAAATTTGCTTTATGTTGGCAGGCCCTTTTAATACAGGATCAGACAGAGAAGTGTGGTGGTACCTTGCTTTCCCCACAGTGGGTGGTCACTGCAGCTCACTGTTTGGAGCATATTCACCCCAAACAGCTTCGGGTGAGACTGGGTATGTATCTTCCCCTCCTCATCTTATCAAGGTGGTGGCAGCTTCTCATCCTGATAAAATCAGAGTAGAAGGCTTTGGCAGTACAAAGCCATTGTCCTTAGAGGTGTCAGACTAGAAACACCCTATATCCTCAAACTTCCAAGGAATCAAGCAGCTACCCAACATGACAAGGGATCAATAACTTTTCCAGGTGAACACAAAATAAATGTTGATGAGAAAACTGAGCAAGAAAGTGGAGTCTCCAGGATGATCATTCACGAAGAATACAAGAATGGACAGGTCAATAATGATATTGCCCTCCTGAACCTGGAAACACCAGTGAATCTCACCGACTATGTGGTGCCAATATGTTTGCCTGAGAAAAGGTTTGCTGCATATGAACTGTCCACCATCAAGTTCTCCACAGTAAGCGGATGGGGACGCCTAATAGATGGTGGTGCCACGTCTTCTGTTCTGATGAGAGTTGATTTGCCACGTGTAAAGACACAAGAATGTGAAAAGGAGACTGACTTAAATATTACAGAGAATATGTTCTGTGCAGGAGACCTGTCTGGGGTTAAGGACTCCTGCAAGGGAGACAGTGGTGGTCCTCATGCTACACAGTACAAGAACACTTGGTTTCTGACTGGGATTGTCAGCTGGGGAAAGGGCTGTGCTGCTGAAGGCAGCTATGGGGTTTACACAAGGGTATCCAAATACATCGACTGGTTGAGGAAGCACATGGATTAATGATGTTGAGCCACAGCATTTCCAGGTCATGTTACTGCCCCCCAGTCTCTCTGTACTGTTTTCCCATCGGATTCCTTCATTATCTTAGATATTTGATACATGCCATACCCACACTATTAAAGATCTGAAGTGAGCCTCAGACCTACTTGAATACCTAAAATTACTTCCCTCTTGTGTTGTTTGTAAACTTGTGTACCTTGTCAAGTAGGCAGAGAATGGCCATAACAAATCAGACACAATGTCCCTCCTGTTCTCCATCCATTTGTGCTAAAGGTCAGAGCTAGATGCTGAGAGAAAGACTGTCAGCAACACATCATGCAGACCATATGCCTTCCTCTAGCTACTCTCTCAACTTTTGATAATCAGTGAAGTACAGACTTCCTGAGCCAGAAGTTGCATTAGATCGAACAGTCATGAATGAATGTGTTGTCCATTATTGTGTGCAATCTCCTTTCAACACATTTATGCTTCTGTCTTTCCTAACTTCCTATGCTATAGATCCTGTAATATAATGATGAAATAGCAGAAACAAAAATAGAAAATATATTTCTTTTAGCTTATGTTTAAGCAGCTTTCTCCCACAGTTGCAGTGGCAACAGGGAGATTTGAACAGGCAGACACTCTCCAGGACAAGAAATCCGGGAAAATGTTTATCCCATATTTACAGGTCTGCTATGGAAACTTGATTTGAATCTTCTTGCACTAAGAATTATTGCTGTAAGGCTAGTAAGTGCAATATTGAACCCCTTATTTATGAGTGGTAAAGAATACCACTGTTTTTATCTTATCTTTGCCTTGGTATTATGCTTGTTGCTACAAAGAGCTCAAATGAAAGAACAGGATAATTGTCTACCCCTCTACAAAACACTGACCAAAGACAATTCGCTAAAGTCTTAAGGCATAAATTATAGAATCTGAAGCTCTCTGAAAACATATAAAGCTCAAAAATATAATTTCTAACCTTAGCATGAAAACACGGAAAAGGTGAAGCAGATAAAACTGAAGTAGGAGATTAGAAAATGGGTTAACTATCTCATGCAGAATTTACACTCTAGATTGTTCAAATAATGCAGAATGTCAACTAAATCACAAAGGCTTATCAGCAAGTAGGACACAATTGATCATACTCTATTATTAGAGGAAAACATTGTCATCATATTGTACATACACCATGCAATACTAAACATCCTGTAACATGCTTTACCAAGAAAGAAGTTTTACTGTTCATTTACTGTTCATTTTACTAGTTCATGTGAACTGAACTAGGAAAGGCAGCAAATTTCAGAGACCTGAAAAACAAGAGATGTTACAGTATACATATATACATGCACTAGAAGCTCTCCTTACTCCTAAAGAGAGTCCAGTCTTAGGGAAAAAGGTGACTGTAAGCAGTGACTAGCAAATAAAGCCTCATTTTCATTTAGATGAGGTGCTCAGCACTGTAGAATCATCCCTGACGACCTCTCAAGGTAGAACAGTTTGTGTTTTCCATGATCCACAAGACGATTCCTCCTCTAACGTTTTCCAGTGAAAATACTGATATTTATGAACAAAACATCTTGCAGAAAATGGGTAAAACGCTGGAAGAGATCAGTACTAATAACTGCCGCACAAAGTGACCTTTTCAAAACAAATCTAGGGTTTAGATTACATTTTTAATATAGCAGCCCGCTTAGGAAAGCCAAGAAGATGAAGGAGAGCGGACGGCTGGCTCTGGCAGCAGCGGCCTCCGCAGCGCACTCTGAGCTGCCCACAAGAAAGGGCAGATTGAGGCCAGACTCTGGCGAGCACCCGGCCCAGGTCACCGCTCCGAAGCGCGGAGCCAACAGGTTCCGGTGCTGATGTGCCCGGGACACACGGCCGGGAGCTGCCGAGGGCGGCGGAGGGCTGGAGCCCGGCTTTGCCCAGAGCCGCGCCGGTGCCACGCCGCCTTATTCAGGGGGCGATTCACTTCCCTTCCTCCGAAATAAAAGGTGCGATTCAAAACAATCCCCACGCTGCCTTGGGCTTTAAGAAAATAAAGAACAAATAGAAGAGCAGCCTCACCCCCCGGCTGAGACATCCCGCCTCGGCTGTCACCCTGTCCCGGCGCTTCCGCTATTTCTGGGCAGGGTGAAGCAACGCGGCTTCAGTCTCACCCCGCCCGAGGGGGTGAAGACTTCAGCTCCCGTCCGTCCCGTCCGTGCCGTCCCGTGCCGTGCCGTGCCCACCCCGTCCGGTCCGGTTCGGCGCAGCCATGGCCGGGCTGCTGCTGCTGCTGCTGCTCTGCGCCGCGCTGCCCGCCGAGCTCCGCGCTCAGGGAGGCGGTAAGGCGGCACCTTCTCCGCGTTCGGGGAGGGGAGAATCCCTTCCCCACAGCCTCCGGGGGCAGCCGGGGGGCGGTGGCGGTCTCTGCTGCGGGCCGGGGCGCGCCCCAGGAGAGTGCCAGGAGCCGCGGCGGCGGGGAAGGGAGCGGGCACCCCGCGGGCGCTCGTCTCCCCCGGCAGGTTGGGCTCACACACGGCTGAGGGCTTATCGGCACCTGTGCCGACCCCGCTCACCGCCGTGAAGCGGGGAGCTGAGCTTCGGGGACAGGGAGCTGCTGGGGGCATCTCGGGGATGGTGTATGAAAGTGAGGTTGCCCCCCTCGCTCCGGGAGGACAGCTGCCATCGCAGCCTGAGGTGCTCTCGTGTGTGGGGGAAAACCCGGCCAAGTCTTGGCTGGATGCGCTTGGCCGCGGAGGAGCTGGGGCACAGCGGGGAGCAGGTCCCGCTGCCCTCTCGTGCCTCCGGAGTCAGCGCCTAAGCCCAAGGCAGCATCAGCAAATAACTTTTCAAGAGCTGTTTACTCTTCCTTCCATGAGTCAGACTGCTTGGGGTTTAAAACAAGGTCTTTGGCATGTTTCTGGAATATCCTGCTTCGATTGACCAATGCCTGTTGCTCCTTGATGTCTGTGAAGAAGGAAGTATGATAGCTTGGGAAAAAAAATGAGCAGCCTCTGAAAGAGGCTAATTCAAGTTTGCAAAATATCTGCTTACACTGGTGGCAGGAAAGCAAAGGAATATAGAGGTGATAACCCCACCGGCTGTGTCCTGTCACTTTCCTGTTGCTGAAGAAAGGCATTTAAGGGCAAATAAGATAGTGGGTCAATGAACTAAGAGTTGCTGAGCTGCAAGTTAAAAGTACTTTCTGTAAGTGCTTTCTCTTGAGAGGAGCCTTTTCAAAGTAAGTAGGGCTTCAAGTTGTGCATGGGATTGCCTAATATAAATAACACAAACAGAACTTGTCTCCCTGTGGATGATGCACCAATTTCAGTGAAAGCGGAACAAGTCGCCTCTGTGCTCACTTGGAGGATATTTGGATATATAATTACTATTAGTGAGTTTGTTTATCTTTAAATTGAACTGCATGAAGAATACTCCAAAAGGAATGTGCAAGCCTCCCAGTGAGCATAAGCCATTGTCCTTGAAGTCACATCTGTAACACTCTTCCCCACTCCAGCCTGTGATTGGAAAGTATTTCCTCAGTGTAAACTCCAGATGATAGAACTTGATTAAATGCCAACTTCCAAGCTCTTTGCTCTTTCCTAGAACATGCCTAGAACTCTTTACAGGATAATTGGCAACTTATATACTCCAGTGTTGTTTTATTTTTCCTGCCGGATAACTTATGCACAAGTCACTGGAGGGTAATGCTGTTGTTCACAGAGGCAAGTGCCTGCGATGAGTTTAATGGTTTGATGTCTCTAATCCTCCAGTTTAAATCAACAGCTGAATCTTGAACCTAAAGGAAGTGAGTTTCAGGCTTCTCTGACACCAAGCTTTTCAAAAATAAAACAACTCAGCAAACTGACTACAGGCTGTACTTTTCTGCTAAAGCTGATGTTCATTTACTCCTATGTTTTGTAGAATCTTATAAGGCAGCTGCCTTAGTTCTACATATACATAAATATACGTAAATCAGTAAGGCAGGTACATTTCTACTGGAAATTTGGAGGTGCTGTTAAGAAGGCAGGAACATGCCAGGGCAGTGCAGTGGCATTTGGAGTGGTGAAGAGCAGTAGAACTCATACCTGGGCTTTTTCCAGCTGCTAGAAGATACATTGCTTCATCTTGAGTGGCATTTAATTTCTGCAACAAGCCCCTGAAGCAGACTGGGGTGTTGCCTGGTGGTCAGCTTTAAAAACAAACCAAGGAATGCAATCTCCCCAGCATTCGGGGAAAGTGATTCCATTCAAGACTGAGCCTTGAGCGGGAGCAACAGAAATATAAGCTCTCATTGGCAACTTTTTTAAGATTAAAAAGAGTAGGAGAGAATTTTGGAGTCCTACATTTTGCTCTGAGGCTACTGATTCTCAGAGAGACTACTCTGAGAGATCCTGGGATGTATCAGCCTGTATGAGGACTAACCTCACAGGTAATGCTGTGTACAGATAGTGTGGTCTGTTTGGGCTTTGTTTCTACTTCATTCATTTGTCATGACTTTTCCACCACCAAATGTTACCCACCTGTATAATTTTTCTCTGCTATCCAGTGTTCATCAAGAAAGAAAATGCTCACAAGTTCTTCAAAAGAGCAAAACGTGCTAACTCTTTCTTGGAGGAATTGAAGAAAGGGAATATTGAAAGAGAATGCAATGAGGAGCGCTGCTCAAAAGAAGAAGCAAGAGAAGCTTTTGAAGACCAGGAGAAAACTGTAAGGATGAACTATTATGAAACATAGGTCTATATATTTTATGTTTAAAAATTACTATTTGAGTCCTTTGAGCTGGGCATCAAAACTCACAAGTTGTTTGCAATCACTTAACACAGAGAACAAATAATGATTGGCGGAGGGTGGAATTGCTAAGGCAATAATCATCCCACATAACAGTCTTGATTTAGCTCTTGCATGGCCAGCCCATGTTAAATCCTCCATTCTTTTACCTGTTCTGATCTTTTTAATTGCCATTGAAAGTTACTTGATTTTCAATGGCTTTGTTGCTACTAGTGTTGAAAATTTGTTCACCCTATCTGGGTTACATACCTGAGCGCCATGACTGTATTCAAGGCAGTCCACGTCTGAGAAGGCAAATACTGACATGAGGGAATTCATGAGGGAATTTTACTGAACTTATCTCAAGCAGCTTTGCTTGTAATTTTATCTGAATTGAGAGAATGTATACTGTGAGCAGTTCTTAAATGCCTTAATGTTGATTGGAATGAAGTTTGTGTGACTCTTGTGTCACCTGCCACACACCAATGGCTTGCTTAACTTTAGGCAGAAATGTGATTTGTTCCCAAGCTGAAGGGAAAGTTAAAGAGATGTGGACTGGACAGTAAGCTGTGTGGACTGGAGTAAGTAGAAAAGGTGGAATTGCAAACACAGACTGTAGCTATATGGCTATTTAGAACTACCCTGAAAATGGAGCTAAGGCCAGATTCCCTTCCCTTTAGCATTACTTGATGGCCAGAATGTTCTTGGAGTGGCCCTGAGGTGTCCTGGATGGGGAGTCATGGGTGCATCGCTGGTGTACTTCAGATCATAAATGTTGACTTTCCTGTAGCAGAACCAGCACAGCCAGTTCTGCCTGGTAACCAGGTGTCACTGGAAAGGACTGTCTTGGACAGACAGCATCCTGGAGTCCTCAGTGCAGACAGAAATGAGAACACAAATCAGACAAAACAGTTTTAAATGTCAGGATTTGTGAGGTCCTGATTGATTGGAGTTTGGGGTGGGGATCAAAACTGAGAATTCTTGTAATGGCATTACAGAAATATAAGTAAATTGAGTCAAAACTGGTGGAAAGATAGTTATGCAACAATTCAAGTGGTTTATGCTGAGTGGATCACATGGGAAAAACTCTAGAGAGTTTCAGATGTTTCTGAAAAATGCATGTCTTGTTTCTGTAGAGCCGAGCACCATATGGATCATATGGTTTTAAGTCATTAAAAGGTATTGGTGTGCTGCAAGGCACTTTATGTGTCTATAATGTAAATATTTCCTACAACAATTGCTAGCTGCAAGTATCCTGTGTATGAAAAGTCTAATATTTTCCTGAGGAATTCAGTTATTCTTATCTTTTTCCTTTTTTTCTCTATTTCCCACACTTAACTGTAGGAGGAATTCTGGAACATCTATGTAGGTAAGAAACACTCTGTGTTTGTTTAGAAGATTAAGCTTTCTTATTGCAATGTTTGAAAGGCTGCCCCTCTTAAGTAACCCCTTCCTGCTGCCTTGCTTCCTGTCTTTTCACTCTGGCACATCCTCATGTTGTGCTTCCTCTGAAAAAGGAATCTGACTTACTGCCTGCTGTTGCTTGAACCCAGTTGCTTCATTTGAAGGCAAGATTCAGCTCTCTCCAGTTGCTGGGGTGAGCTGTGTCCTCCCAAAAAAGGAAGAGTGGTCCTTAGCATGCAAAGGACAGTGAGGAGCAGAAACTGTGTGTAGGACTGCCAGATGGTTTTCCTTCAGAGGGGCAGACCCAGGTGGGAGAATTCAAGATGCAAAGAGTCACAGATGAGGGTGTCTGTGTCTCTTAAATGCCAAAACCAACACAAAATTAAATTGCATTGCATAGTCACTTGCCAGTTTACTGTCACCTTCCATGCCAAAGTGTTGTTGAATCCTGTCTTAAAGAGCATTTTTTGGATTGTGTTTTTTTTACAGAACTGTTTGGCATTCAAGGAAAATATGCCAGTAGGTCAGTAGATACTACCTAACAGTTTTCTGTTTTTTTTTACTCTAAATATGTGAGTTTTATTTATTAGGGTTCTAGTGTTTGTAAGCACTGTGCAGGGACAGATTTTTAATGTATTAGTGTTTGATAACATGCTCTCCAAAAAGTTTATATCCAGTTTGCACACTAGGAAGAGTACCTCAAAAATAATGACCAAAGACAGCTCAGCTTTATCTTTTGGAAACTGCAGGAAAATGAAGACCATTGCCATGAAGAATACACAGACTTTCACAATCCTCTGAGCAGGGGGTGAACTCTGCAACCTACAGACAGCAAAGCCTGAGTCAGTGTTACAGTAAACAGGATTGGAATATTTCAAACCATTTTCTCTTGAGAATACAAGTAGCAGACTATCAGTGCCAATGCTCTCAGCAGAAATGTTAGTTTTCATACATTTTAAACCACAGTCCTCTAATGCTTTGTCGGTGTTCAGAAGTATTGAAAACCACAGCTACATTCAGCCAAGTTACTAGAACAATTTGTTCTTGCATCCTTTTTTAGTAGGGGATTCTGCAATTTGTGCAATATTGATATAAAACTCATCACCAGAGCTGCAACTACAGTGTAGGATAAGACTAAATAAAATGTGTTCTAACAATAGGATGCTGCTTAGCTAAGACCACTACAGAATAGAGTGCTATGGCACTGCAGAGGAGGCAGAAAACAGAAGTTGTGATGTAGGCCTTCAGTGTGTCTTTTTTTTTTGGGGTTAATATTGGTCTTGCCTTCCCTCTGTTAAGCATGGACATCAGTTTCCACAGCCTCCATAGCTGGAGAATTTGGAGAGCTATTGTTTTTGGCCACTTGCAGATAGAAAAGGAATCTTGATGTGAGGTACACTGTGGCAGGCAAAGCTGCAGCAGATGAGGTCACAGTCAGAAATGCCACACAGGGAGCATGATGGATCCTTAGGAATAGCTTCTTGCATGTTGCTCCTACTATGGACATTACTGTTTCAGCTGCTCCTAAAAAGGGCAGAACAAGCGGTAAAATAGAGAAATAATAGCATGTTATCTAAAGCTGCAAATTATCCTGCATTTTGTAAGAAAAAGAGCAAAAAATAAGGAAATGCAGGGAGCCAGAAGTTCAGTATCCTTAGGCAGTAATTGCAATGTAGAAATGTCCTGTCAGCTCTTATAAGCTTTACTGTGTGTATATTGTGACCACAATCACAGTTTCAAAGAATATTCTGAGTTGGAAGGACTCACAAAGATCACTGAGTCATTGGTCGTTTTTAAATGAATAACCTATACAGGGATCACATCTGCAGCCCTGTCCATATTAGCACCTTTCTCTAACCAACTGAGCTATTCTCTTTACCTTCCCACAAAAAAAAGGCTTGTGTACACACT
>VZTB01008044.1:0-14877 GCA_013397245.1 Thryothorus ludovicianus | reverse complement strand
TTTTTTCTGCAGTATTTTCATCTTTCATTTAGAAAGGATGGCTATATGTATAAGCCTTTAGACTACCTTCTGAATTCCAGGAAAAAAGACGGTCCTTCTGTTCTTAAAAGAGAGCCATGGAAACTTTGGGCTTGTTCTTCACCTTGACACAGATGTCAGCTTGTAGCCACCTCTATTCAATTTTAACAAGTTGTGCTTCTTGTTTGGGGGAGGGGAGTATTGGAAGAGACCAGAAGCTGAATCACAGCCATTAAAAAAAAAATCTAGCACACAATAGAAATCTGCTATAAAAGATCTCACTAAGGGAAAAAAAGATTTATTTTTTTTTCATGAACAAAAGATATTGCAAAGCTTTAATCTTTGTAAAGGCTTTCTATGGATATGAAATTGTGTTACATTTTTGTGTTAGTTTTTGTACTGAGACTGGCAGGTGGCTGGAAAAGGACTCAGGAGAGGTTAACACCTGTCTTTTCATAGCTTGAAAAATTCAGGTTTCCTCTTCAGCTCATTTGATATCTCAGATTGCTGAAAGCATAAGGTTTTTTTTCCAGTCATGTTCCCATGACAGCATTATGATGGATTTATAGGAACTGAGACCAATTTCTGTTGAGAATTATATGTACACATATGTATGGTTTCTTCCACTGAATGTTTTCAATCCAAGTTAATTATTGACGTAAATGCTATAATGACAAAACATGATTATCAGTCCATATGGTAAAATTTCCCTCGTATCTGTTATGGTTTCTGAATATATATGTGGGGGTTTTTTTGGTTGGTTGTTTTTGTTTGTTTGTTTGTTTGGGATTTTTTTGTTTTGTTTTTGTTTTTTATCTGTTTGTTGGTATTTTTCCTGTTAAGTATAAATGAAACAGAGGTGAAAGCTCCAGACAAATGTCAAGCAACTTTTTCACATCACTGTTAAGGATACTCCCTACATTTTGAGCCCTGACCATAAGCCAGTCCTTTATCCAGTGTGGCTTGTAGAATAGTACAAAAATAACGTGTTACTAGTATAGAGACAGTATGTACAGTATAGCTAATAGTAGATATGGTGAGTATTCAGGGTATAAATAAGATAAATATCCTGTAATGTCTATCTGTATATATATCTATGTGTAGTATATATTTATGCCAGGGTGCATCAAACACAATTTCACCAGCCAGTCAAGGGGGGGATTATCTTGCAGTTTGCAATGTTGCTGTAAGCTCTACTCAAGTGCTGTGTGTTGTTCTGGGACATCCAACCTGGGAACTTCTTAAGGCACTCAAATGCATCCACAGGTTGACAACAAAGCTGGTGAACGGGCTGGAAGGAATGTCCTGTGAGCAGCATCTGAGGACTTTGGAATGGTCTGATTTGGAGAAAAGCAGTCCAGGGGATGACTACCTTGCTCTCTACAGCTTTTTGGAAAAGGAGTGGAGAAGGAGGTGCTTCTCCCTGGTTTCTGGTGTCAGGACATGAGAATGGGTTAATAATGTGTCATAGGTTGTTCATACTGGACATTATGAAACATTTCTTTGCCTCAAGGGCAGTGGTTAAACACTGGAACAGGCTTCCTAGAGAAGTGGCTGATGCCCCAAGCCTATCAGTATTTAAGAGGCATTTGCACAATGTCCTTAATAACACGCTTTAACTTTTGATCAGCTTTGAAATGATCAGGCAATTGAATGGCATGATCATCGTAGGTTGATCCTTCAAACTGAATATTCTATGCTGTGCTTTATGTGCACTATATGCATGGTGTACTTATTATATACTATATTATGTATGTATACATTCTATAGTATATGTTATATATGTATGTGTGACTTTTAGAAGATGGAAGAATATGTGGCAAAATGTGACAGAAGGCAGTCCTTATAGTTTTAGACTGTATCAAATGATGCAAAGAAAAGTTCCTCCTAACTTCCAATTCACTGCTTTTTGCGTGGTATTTAAATCTTTGTTATGGAGTGGTTAACGTTGGCCATAAATAAACATTGACAGTAACCAGCAGAAGTGTATACTTTGATTTCCTCACTCCAAGACTACACGGGTGGAAGAGAAAAGGACTGCAGCAGAGATGCTCTTCCCTGTAGCCACTTGTACTGCAGTAACAGGAACTACAATGCTGAGCTGCACAGACCACCGATTTAGGGCAATAGTGGTCGTTTCTTCTGTTCTTCTGTTCTTGTTGTTCTTCTTCCAAAGATGCCTAATCAAGTCGATAAATGAATGACTTAATTAAACTCTTTGACTGTATTTTCAGGAAATTATATCATCATGTACTTTCTCCTTCTCCCAAAAAGTACCTATATGCCCAAATACTGTGATAAATGGTCCTATGAGGTATCATATGGGACTTAAAATAATCCTTCTCACTATAACTTTTAATGATATGACATATAGAATAAAATTAAATATTAAAATGTTTATTTACACCTCCACATTGCAAAAAATGTATCACAAATAACATTAATTTTTTGGCTTTCCTCTGAGCCCTGACTATTTTTTTTTAATTAATACTCTAATGTGCACAAAACTAAGCATATATGTAGACTAGCTTGTTTAAAAAAAGCAAAAAAAAACCCAAAAAACAAAAAACAAAAAAAACCCAGGAGGGGCTTATCCATGGTCAAATGACACCACAATCTCATACTTTTTCTCTCTTTTTCCTTAGAGAAAGTCTAAGCAGTATGTTCTATAGACATACCTGACTTGTAGAAGTTAGTCAGAGGGGTTGTAACACAGACAGTAAATATGCAATCAGCAAAACAGTGAAGATGATGAAATGACCAGTGTCTCAGCTGATTTTCTGGCTATGCATTAATTTCTACTGCAGATGTAGACCAAGGGATTTGTTATTTCACAGCCCTTCAGGGATACAGGGAAGCAAGGTGTTGGATGAAAAACTTGTTTCTAGGTCAGATGTAGGTGAAGTATTTGGGTATTGACACTGAAGCAGTTAATTCTAGACTCCAATCTTAGTCACCAGACTATACATCATTCTTCCTTTATAAAATGTTCAAAATTTCCTGTCTCTTGTCTTATTTTTTCTCACCCTCTCTCCAAAACTTTATATTTGTCTTTCTGCCTTAGACTGTTTTCAATCCCTGCTTTATGACACATTATGTGCAAAATTGTGTAAAGAAATTTTGATCCCTTTAGATATTCTGCAAGGCAAATAGATTATAAGCAGATTTCAGTATTCAGGCACTTCCTAAATTCATCTCAGACAAGGTGGAAACTTACCACTACAACTACTTAGTCTCTAAAACTCCCAGCAATGGATGTCACAGACAGGAAGATGGAGTTAACACTAATTGATGACAATTCAATGGAAGATTTTGTGGGAATGAAAAGAATACTCCTCTGTACCAGTGAGAACTGAGATTTCACTAGTTATTAATTCTTCTGTCATTTAGATACAGAGGATGTTCTCTCCATCAACACAGAAAGGAAAGAAATATTCAATGTGAGTGTTTCCCTTCCAGAAACTACAGTTTGCACACAAAGACAGTGTTGGGCTTTCATAACTATCCAATAAATCAAATATAGCATCTCTTAGCACGTTTTCACTTTGTCATCTTCAACTAGATGACAAGACAAGTGTGAACAGTCTTAGTCTAAATTTGTAAAACATAAAGCAGTTCTCTTGCCACAAGTGGAAGTGCTAATGAAAACATATAAACTGGGAATGTGAGATTGCCTGGAACAGTTTACACAGAAAAGACATGGCTATTGTATCTGTTTTATATATCTGTCCACTACATAAACATTTACGATCTGCATATACACAGACATAAATAAAGGAAAAAAAAAAAAAATAAAAGGTTGTGTTTTCAAGTGCTACTAATAAGTGAATTTTGCTTCAACTCCCTGAACAAAGCTTTTAGCAGCTGCTGGTAATATTATTAGACTACGACTAGATTTATGACTAGGTATGTGGAAAAATTCCAGCTGAGTTACAAAGGCAGAGAGAAATAAGATGATTTAAGTTAAGAAGAGTAATTTAGTTAAGAAAAGTAAATTAGAACAGACCCATCTGAAGTAAGTAGGAATTTGGTGGAAAATCATCTCTTACAAGATATGCCATTTCATTTTGTATTTTACAGTTACTAGCTACTAGCCAACATAAGAAACCTTATGCATGACAAATGTACTCAACAACAACTACTTTAGTCCTTTACTGCCATGTCCAATTTATTTTTGTTTTCACTTTTCTTCCATTATTTTTTCTTCCAATAACAATGTCTGCATTCTTTAAGTGTACAATGTCAAGTTTAAAGGACTTGCAGTACATAGCACATATTCATTTCAGACCAGCCCTTTGTAGTTAATCTAAAGATTACAGGAGCACACTGCCTGTGTTACCTATGAAAACCACAATAAAGAAAATACTTCATCTTGTAAAGCTATAGATATCTCTATATAAAAAAATTATAAAATTCATCAGTATATGGAGGGGCAAATGTGTGAAAACTCATGGTCTGACATAAAGACAATTTCAGGAAGAGCAACTACTGGCACATGCTAGGAAAACAAAACATAGAATTAAACCACTGCTTCCTGTGGGCAGGTAGGTGTTCAGCCATCTCCAGGAAAGCAGGGCTCCATCATGCATAACAGTGACTTGGAGAAACAAACACCATGACTCTGATCTCTCTCCCTCTCTCCCAGCTTTTATTGCGGGGTCTTTTGGGGTCAGCTGTCCCAGCTGCGTTCCCTTCCAACTTCTGCATCCTCAGCCGACTCACTGTCAGGATGGGAAGCAGAAAATGTCCACTTAGAAGAAAATTAAATCTATTCCAACTCAAACCAATGTAAGTTGGTTTTAAGTTGGACTTAAAGCCTCTTTGAAACAGAGAGACGTTTTTACTGTCCTTGTGAAAAAGAGGCATCTTATATATTTCCAAGCCAGGTCTACCCTGCTGTACCCCATCAGCATTGGTTTAAAGAGCATCAGACAGATTTCAGTCCAAATACTGATCCTAAGGAGTAAGAGAAGGAAACGAGATGCTTTGGAGATTGATGTATTGCTGTCACTTATGACAATGACAAATTAACAGTGAACTATGAAATCATGTCTCTGAGTGATAATAACAACTTTATTTTACAATTCCATTCATTAACCTTTTAGCAGTAAAGATCCCAAAAAATAAAAAATGATTGTCCATTCTGTTTTTTTGACCATGAATTTAAAATCATGTCCAGAAGGATATTAGACTGGAAGAATGGGAATAATGGCAGGGGAAGAAATATATAAAACAGATGTCAGTTCGAAATATTTAATTCTATCTTATAAAATATGAAATAAAATTTAAGTACCAAATACTTAAAAATGCTGCAGTTTCTTTATATGCTATTATCTAAAACATAGTAGACTTTGCGTCCACAGGGATTGGAAGAAGCAGTTGTGCAACTTTTACCAAATAATTGGAAACAAATGAAAAGGAATTAGACTGTACTAATAAGTAGAAAGATACAAACAAACCCAAAGACAATGAAAAAGGAACTATCATCACAAATGCTTCAAGTCCTGCAAGGAAGAACTTGAAACATTATCAGTGTTTTGCACAACAGGCACCTTTCTACTGAGGAAGAGGGCTCTCATCATGTTAGGACCCCTGGAAATATTATGAGTGCAACACCAAAGAGAAGGATATATATTAGTTTTACCTATTCCAGAGTGGCACATTGTTTTAGAATATTAATTTTATGTATAAAGTTATATTATTAGGTTATACTTTTGTAACTGAACTCAAGATAACTGTTTTAGTTGCATTTGGTTTTTAAAATTTTAGCTAAGCTAATAATAAATTGTATGTCCATGTGCAAAGTGTGCTAAATTATAAGTACACAAAAGACAGTGACTTTCATTGTGAGAAAGCATTAAAAGTAAATAGTTACATGAACAACATCTCTTCCACCAAGGTCTAAAACATCTCAATTAAAAAATGTAAACTGTCTGGGACCATGATTAGTCATTCTTTCTGTAAAGAGACTTCAAGAGTTTTCTTCCTCTGAGTTGTTCCTGATCTTTTTGTTTATTGTTTACTTCCTAACAGATGCAGCAAATTCATTCCTTGGAAATGACAGGTTGCTGCAATCACAGTTAAAGCAGAAGCTTGGAGTCTTTCTTTATTGATCTAATTTCCTGCAGAAACACAGTTTATGACACACCCCTGTTTGTATGCCTTAGTGAACATTCCCCTCACCAGAAAAAGAAATGTTGACCACCTTTGTGAAATCAGTGAAGATCTCAAATACCTTAAATATAGTGCAAGTTTCCTAAAATTTGATGGAATTCTGCAAAATTTTGCTGCCTGCCTTAGCCAACACTTTATAATGTGTAATACCACTAATGTGTAATTTTTTTTCCAGTTTATGTATTTAAGCACAGATACTAAAATTAACATTCTACTGTGGTGGCATAACCACAGCAGACAAGGGGAATGGATTTAAACTGAAACATTTAGAACAAACGTTAAGAGGAAGTTCTTTGCTGTCGGAGAGGTGAGGTGCTGGGACAGGTTGCCCAAAGAAGTTGTGGATGTCCCATCCCTGGAGGTGCTCAAGAAGAAGGGTTGAAGTTAACTGATCTTTAAAGCCGCTTCTGACCCTAGACAGTCTATGGTTATAGGATCTGCCTCGGAGTGGGTCACCTCTCAGAAAAAGCAAATTCTCAAGTTTGCTATACTTGGAAGACAGCTGACTACAGAGCCTGGGTTGATATCCCCAGTCCTTCAACCATTAAGGAGATGCAAAGACATCTGATGGGAGTACTTCAGTGAGTACTTGCACATGCTCCTTTGGGACTGTGTGGGTCCAAACAGGAATATATTATGAATGTTGCTGTCTTTGACTCTTAAGTACATTAGCTTTGTAAGTTAGTCCTATAAGTGAGTTACTGCTGTGCTGTGGTGAATTCTATAGAATGTTTTGTTAATTCTTTTAGCTTGGGCTATGGATTAAGTGCTGTTAAGTTTAAGTACTATTAAAACCTCTAGGCCTAAACCATTGATGAAGTCTGCTGCTAGTTTTGTCAAGGGGGCAAACAGAGGCCTCCCTTCTTCCTTTCTATACTTACACTTTCCCATCTGTGCCCTTTTTCTATCCCCAGCATCCACACAGGTCATTTTATGTTGATTTTAATTACAGATTGATTTATTTTAGATTTTAGCCTGATTTTTTTTTTTCTCTTTGCTTTTACCATGTAGTTTCTGGTAGAGTAGATCTTGCCAATGAACTTTGTCATGCTATCATTTGTATATTAAACCTGCTTCTGACAATACCTTTGCTGTCAAATGACCTAACATTCATTCACAACAATCACCCAAGAGAATATCAAGGTTTCTCCAGTCTCTGTATCTAATCTTTGGTACCACTCCTATTTAGGGTACTTAGGTTTTGACCTATTTGTTTTTTAACTTGATACTTTGGTGAAAATCAAGGATTTCTTACAGGATTTAATCTTATTAATACAAAGATATTCTCTGCCAGCTGACAGTCTGTGAATGTTACATTTTTTTATTTT
The DNA here is from genome assembly GCA_013397245.1 of Thryothorus ludovicianus. NCBI lineage: Eukaryota > Metazoa > Chordata > Aves > Passeriformes > Certhiidae > Thryothorus > Thryothorus ludovicianus. Next base: position 7,357 of record VZTB01008044.1, on the reverse strand, counting down.
CCCTCTTACGAGGGGTCTGAATGAATAAAGCATTGCATCTTTAGATATATGTAATACAGCATTAACCAAAGGAATTAACTGTACTGCTAGAACATTTGTTAAGAAAATGCTAAATGTGTACTTAACACTAAAAGATCCATATGGAAATGTTATTATTTCTGACAAAAGTTAACTTTGCAGATAAATGACAGAAAACAGACATTCAGTTTGGATTCTTTCCTCCTCCATAACACCCAGGAATCACAGACATATTTAATTGTGAGGATGGGAATAGCTCAGTCTTTAAATGCTTTTATTTCATCTTACATCTCTGAAGAAAATGCAAATCTTGGCTCTGATTTTAACAAGCACAGATGTGCACCAATTGCAGAGAAATAAATTAGTTGTTTTCCATCTAACGCAGATATGTCACCTTCCTAATTCTGCTGCCAAAACAGTTGTCCACTTTGTATGTATCAGAAATAGCTAGAATAAGACCATAGAAACTGATTGTTTGTGAAGTGTTGAGATGTAAAAAATCCTCACTTATGGCATACTCACAGCCTGTGATGGTAAAATTCTTTTTATATGCAATGGGATTATTTTTTGTGTCATAAGCTCCAAATAAGCAAAAGTATATTAAAACTAAAATAATATCAGTAATATTTTGTAACTGGAAACATATAATGCACTATGTAATTGAGAACTCATTATATACTGCTGGTCATAAAATCATCAAAAGTTAACCATGTCCTCTAACGCATGAGTCAGTAAAATTATATTTTCATTACAGGCTTTATTTTGGTTCCTTCGGATAGTGTTTTCCACTACCTTATTCAGTCAATCTGAAGATTTTCTGCATAAGTATTTATGTTTCTAAAGGGATGATGAGTTTAGAATTAATCCTGGTCTTATTTTTTCATATAAGAGAAGAAAAAACACAAAACTTCTAAACAAATGTATAAAAACCATCACTGAGTTTATTTAGATGCATTTATGATCAGCTTTTCTTTGTCTCATCTGCCTATTTTGTCTCATTTTTTCTTTGTATATTTTATGAAAAATATATTTTCATTATGTCCATTGCAAAAATATCAAGATTATTGACTGGGTTATGTGAATTCATACAAAAATATAAAGCCAGTTTTAGTGCTGGTAGAGGAGTGAATAGTATGTGCCATTTGGTTATCATGTTTGTGTTGAGTGTATTTGTTTACAGCCATTTTACTGTTCAGTATTCCTTCTTATTTTAGTGCTGATAGCCAGACACAGAATTTGTCCTCTCACTTCTGTCTTCTAATTAGATTAGCTAAATCTCTCAGAAGAGCTGGCAGCACGCCATACTCTGAGACTTTAATATTAATTCACTATAGGGTGTCCTGCTTTATCTTCAGCCCCACTGCTCTGTGCATCTCATCTCACCTTGGACTATCACTGGAGGTAGCTAATGAAATTTCTTTAAGGTTTTCCATCATACCAATGTCATTTTTACTTGTCATTTATTTGAAAACCATTCAACAATTTGATGCCTGATTGCTTTTCTGAATGTGAAGTCCTAGACTGCTGATATAATTAACTTTCTATAAGCCTCTTCAAACAGATCTACTTTTCTGGAAGTGCCTGTGTTTTACAAAACAGCCACAAACCTTAAGAGGTGACCCTTTCTTGAGAAACAAAAGTAGATAATTATCACTCTACACTCCTAGATTTTTATTGCCTTTTGTAAAATTTGGGGCACATTTTGATATGAGTTAAATATTACTCGGATATTGCTATGTTACCTACAGATCTGAAATTCCATAAGATACCGGAGCTATTGTTCCATTTACACTTGATGTAAAGGTTATTACGAGCTGAATTAGAAATTCCTCTGTGTTGGGTTTGGATGTGTGTTGAGGCTCTCAGGGGTAGGAGGATGGTCTCTGGTCTCTGACAGAGAGAGCCAATTCCAGCTGGCCCCAACTGAGCCACTGCAGGGCACAGCTGAGCCTCTCAACCAACATCATGGCATCCCAGGGAAAGTATTTTTAAGAAAGTCCAGGAAATGCCTTACAGACAGAAGAGGGGGGAACACAAAAGTAAGAAACTGTGAACACCAATGTCAGAAAATAAAGAGTGGAAGCTGCAGTCTGTGGCAAAATCTCTGAGGGAAGAGATACTCCCCTTTACCCTGTGAGGGAGACTGGTAGAGCTGGTATTCTCTTGGAAGGGGACATGGAGGACACAATCACTACCACCTGTGCGGGTCTGCACACAGGAGCAGTTTGATATTTCCCAAAGGAGATGTCACTCATAGAGACCTGATATGGCAGCAGATTTTTCTCCTAATGAAGCTCACCCAATGGGAAAAACCTGCACCAGAGGATAGCAGAAAAGCAAAACTGTTGTGCTCCCTGTCCCTTCCTGTGCTGCTTGAGGTGGGGAGAGGATTTGGCAGTAGCAGAGTGAAGTGCCTGGGAGAGTAGAAGAATGATGAGGGTTTGATGTTTGTCTTTCCTTGCCACTACCCAAATCTATATTAGCTGGCAATAAATTGAAGTAAGTCTGTCAAGCTGAGACTAAGATATCTCACTACCTTTATCTCAATCCATTAGCTTTCTTATCCTAGTCTCTCCTAGGATAAGAGAGTGAACAAGTAGCTGTGTGGGAGTTTGGCCCTTAGCTCTCCTCAACTGTTTTTTGTTAACTGTATAATTTCTTGAGTCAAATAGTAATGGCATTAAAATACAGAGCCTTGATATGTGATCAATCTTCACTGGCTAGCTCCAGATATCTACAATTTAGAATTCTATGTCTGAGCAGGCAATATTAGGTCTCCTTCGAAATCCATAGAGGAAAATGACTATGCTATAATGTGTCTTCTATGATTTATTATAGTAATCTTATTTATAGTAAGAAAAATCACAAATTTATAATAAGATAAATAATTTCTTCAATCTTTTCTATTGATTGAAGAAATTATTGCAAACTCAAATTATAGAGATACTACTGGACCTTACATCTCTCAAAATTTGTTTCTTTTTTTCCTGTGATTTCTATTAAATATTTTCTGATTTGCCATAATGTATTTTTAAGATACATAAAATAATTCTGAATTTTCACAAAGCTCTCCAGATATCAATTTCAGCAGAGACTTGCACTCCCAATTTACTAATATCTGGAATTCCTCTACTGAGATGCCATAAAAGGCTGCTAGATGAAACATGTCTGAAATAAGTATCAAGCTCAAAATGCTGACACTCTCCATTTGTGGAGATAAAATCATCTAATCATCATGTGCTTTATATCTGCTATGTATCAAAGTAGGTCTAGAGTAAAAGGAGGCTAGTGATTAAACACATTAGGTAACATATAATGTCACAAACTGTTCTGACAACAGTGTTGATCTATGCAGACTTGACTCATAACATTATCCCACTGGTTGTACTAATAATTATAGGGATATTATAGCTGTAAAATACTATGAAAAAACTCAAACAGTTACTTTTAATTTTGAGGAACTTTAAGATACAGCTCCACAGTCAACTAAATCCTTATGACAGAGGAGTTCATGTTAGGGTAGAGCTACTGAGAAGAAGGTGATGCATATCCCCTAGGGAAATGTGAGAGAAACAGAAACATCAGGCACATCTGTCCAGCCTTAAGTGCACATCTGCGGACCTACAAACACCATGAGAGAGCATTCTGTGGTTGAAGACAAACCTGGCATCAAATTCCTGTACGTCTGTCATCCTGTATTTTCTGGTAAAGGGCTCTTTCCTGCTTTTCAAGGCAGAGCTGTAATCAGACATGCTGTCATACAGGACACAAGTCTACCCCTCACAGATGTTCCCTTGAACTGCCTTCCCTAAGATCTTTTTTGTCAATGACAAAAAATCTGTCCCTCCTCCTTTAGTTGACAGCATTGCCATTTAGTACTATAGTACTAAGGTAGTGGAATCTATTAAACATAAATGGTACACATATTATGGCTACCTCTTGTGTATGACAGCTGGCAATTTACTACCTAAAACTTTGGACCTTAGAAAATTCTTTTTCAACCACTGTTTTGCAGAATTGTAACAGTGTTTAGGATCTCATGTCTCAGATCTCTCTTTTTCTTCAAATGCCAGCATTTGCAGCTAGTCTTTTGATAATTTACTAAATACAGTGCTCTTAAATGACCACAAAAAATACACTCAACCAAACAAAATTATAAAATATATTGATCTCCCTCAAAATCTGCTGCTGTCTGCAAAATAATTCAGGATTATATTATCAAAGAATATTCTCCTATAAGACTTGGAGCTACTTTTTTTTAATGATCTCTTTTTCACCTGAAGTTACTATAAATCTAAAAATTTGATGTATCAACTTCACTTCCTTATATGTGCCTTGAAAATATCTTCTTTATTCCTCCTAAGGTCTAAGATTGGAGTCAATACTTCAATTATGTTATTCGCTGTCTGGAAAGTTGTTCAACACCTACAACTTTTCTGAAAAGTTGAACCAATATTTTTCCCCTAACTTCATTCCACTCAGTGTCTCAAGGCATTACGGATGACATTGTCACTCTTCCTGAAGCCCTGTACTACAGTTATATGAAAAAACAGGGATAAGCTGACTATTCAGCAGTTGATTCGTGTCTCAGTTTCCTAATATTTGTTATGTATTTTGAACTATGATTCTAAGATTTCCACATGGCTCAGAGACTCCTATACTGTGACATACTATGACAGTATTCTATTTTCTGGAAAAAATAATAGTGAAAAAGAATGACTTTTTTGTTACTTGAATTGCTCAGAGTAATTAATCCTTTTTTTATATTTCACTTTAGACATAATCCAGACTGAGAATGTTTATTATGTTCTTATCTGATCATGAGCAACGTGGTCATTTCCCAAGAAATAAACATGCCAAGTTTAGTCTTCTTTAAAGAAAATTTCCTATCAGTTTAAAACGTTGAAGGAGGCAAAATAAAACAAAAAATATAGCAGGGGAAGGGGAAACCAAGTCCTCCAAAAATTTTGGAAAAGAAAGATTTACTTGAGAAAAAATTCAATTCCTGAAATAAGAAGCAGGTCAAGGCTGAGGCTCTAAAGTTGAACATCTGATTCAGCATAGTGTAAGAATAAATATTAAAGAGGATATAAATGTATAAACTCACTTCTAAAATTCCAGAAGTTTATCCTACCTTGTGGGTGAACGCTTAATCTGTACAACAACTATAACAACAATTATATATACACATATTCTTTGCAGTAAAATAACCCAAAATTATATGAAATTCAAATCAAAAGATAGCCTGAATGAAATGTAACTCTGTACCTAGAATCCGTAGAAATCAATTATTTCTATTTCTCTACACATAATGACAGAAGTAAGCAGAAATATAAAAAGCATACCAGAAACATGTATCCAAGAGATATCATTGGGATTAAATGATTAAATTTATAATTTAATAAAAATAATTAAATTTTATAAACCCACAAACAAAAAATTTGATTGAATTCAAATAACTTAAAATTTCAACAGTTCGGATGAAAGCCTTCTTGAGCTGTACTCTGCATTGCAATTCAAATTACTTCATTTAGTAGTATAATTTACTGGTGCTTAAACCTGTTTGCTTTAGAAAACCGAGTTTGTGACTGAAGGACACATCTTTACAGTTTTTTGTTAATTGAATATAATAAAGATGACAGAAGCTGTAATCATGAAGGAGGAAAAAAAAAGAAGAGTTCCTGATTGCCATTGATAGTATTTAGAGCTGGAATGGAAATATTTATATCTGATATACCCTTGTGTTAGAATTGCTGGCAAGGTTTTCATCAGAAGCAAACAGCAGAGTGTAAAATTTCTAATCAATATGAAAAACAGTGCTAGAAATTGGAAAAGTTACAAACAGAGTAAATAATGTGTACTCTAAACCCTCTCTGCTCTGTTTTGCCACAGTAAATTTCAGGAGTTGCTTACACCTGTTGTCTTGTGTTTCAGACCTCCTTATTTCCTGCTCTGGACATAAGAAGAATTCAGTATGCCTACAGAATTAATTCCTGTTTTCATAAATCTCTCTGCCCTTGTGATGTATGACTGAGTTGTGGTGCTCCTCCTTACTGCTGTAGCCAATACAGCAAATGCATAGCTAGGCAAACTCGTTTTTCTATGTACTGAAAGTCTCAAAGGTAAAATAAGTACTTTCATTACCACACCCACATTGTGCAATCCACTTTGTATAGTTCCAGTGAACTACTGAAATAACAAAAAGGTCATGTACTGAATCTGGTTAGGATTGCAGCTAAGTGAATTCCATTAGAAACCTCTTTAGCTGACTCACATCCTTAATGTACAATTCCTCTCTTGCCCTGTATTTTCAAAATTTATCTATTATGATGACCACAGGTGCTACCTAACTTCTGCTTGTAATTAAATATTTAGTCATTCAAGAAGCTGAAGAAATTAAGCAAATAATTTTTATAGCATGATTTCTTTTTCAAATTTTTGGTAGTGAAGACTAATATATATAATATAAAGTTTCTATCTATTTATGTTTCAGCAATGGATAAGGATTGCCTGTATATGTAGCAAGCAGCAGTAAGCGAGCATGCTTTTGTTCTACAGATAGAAAACAGATGAGAAAATAGATACTACATAAATACAAATAAATGGAAAACATAGCTGTGGTGTATTTCTTACCAAGACACAGTTCTTTCCTCTTGGCTCTTATGTGGAAAGTACCGTCATTTGAATGAGCAAGATCAAAGCTTGTAGTAGGGCTTTGCTGCAATGTTTAAATGCAGTCTAATGATTTAAGACAGAGCAATGATGATGAAAAGGGGGCTTTCAGGGAGTTTCCTTTTAAGGAATTAAACTGCTAAAACTTTCAGATGAGAAATTTAATGCACATGAAAATACAAAGTCAGAATGACATATCTGCTGATAACAACCTTTTTTCTAAAGAAGATAATTTGGAGCAGCAGCCATGGTTACCATGCTAAATTATGGCTTTTAGACTGTAATGCAGGTATTTTTAAATTATTTTCTATAATAATATTTTTACTTGTATAAGAAAAAGACAGAAATTCTAATGGAACTACACCTCGGAACTGTTCCTGATCACATGAAAAATTCCTTGTTCTGTAAGACAGACATGGAGCTGTGGCTTCAATTTTTTCAAGCTGTATACCCATGAGCAAGTTACCATTACAGCAGAATATAACATTTTTTTAAGGGGGGGAAATGAATGCCCTGTATTTTGGCCAATACTACAATGATAAGAAATGCAAATGTTCTTTATCATCGTTTGTTCAGTAGCAGAGATTTTGTATCATATTACCACACTTCCAGGTTTACACCAGACTTTCACAATTGCATTGTGTCAGGTGTAGGAGTTTTGTTACTC
>VZTB01008042.1:45399-73217 GCA_013397245.1 Thryothorus ludovicianus | reverse complement strand
ATTTGCCCTAAACCAGGACGCCAGATGATTTCTGAATATTTACTCCAGAGACTTCCTGGGCAACCTGTGTCAATGCTTGGTCACCCTCCCAGTGAAAAAGTGATTCCTGCTGTTTGCAGGGAATTGTCTATGTTTCAGTGTGTGCCCATCTCCTCTGGCTGTATCACTGGGCTTGTCTGGAAAGAGTCTGGCTCCTTGCTCTGTGTGCACTCCCTTCAGGTATTTGCACACCTTAATAAGATCCCCCCTGAGCCTTCTTGGAGATGTCTCAGACTCCCCTCAAAGGAATCATACAGCACACAGGGATTGAAAACATGACACATAGCCTGTTTTTATATTGAGCTCAAAAATCACAGCATTTTCTATCCGTAAAATGAGATGTTCCATTCATGGCCTGACTGTGCATTGTCATTTCCTATTACAGTATGGGTAAGTATATTAAAGAAAACACAGCAGTACTTGTTCACCAAGCAGAAGGCACAAGTAAACACTTCCAGATTTTGATTGTAGTAAGTATAGGATTGGTAGAAATGGATATAAAATATCAGTACCTGAAATTATGGAATGTGTTAAAACAAAAAGGCGCTGTGTTTAAAGGTATAACACCATGCAATGATGTTGACAAGCCTGAGATCAGCTGAAAAGATTATCACCAGATTAATACTTTGCATGGATGTGGTAGCAATAATGTAAAATAGTAATTAAAATTTACAGTGTATATGCAAAGTGAGTGTATTTTTACTGAGATGAGCTGTCCCAATTTGAAGAAGCCAGAGATTTCATGGAAAAGACGTGAAAATCTGTGCCAAAAAAGTATGCCATGATCAACAAAGTCTTCCTACTTGGAATCCCGATTCAATCCTGCCAGGAGTTTTTCATAATTGAAGACAGTTTCACATAAAACATGAGTGTGAAAGCAGCAGCTTTTCCTTTCTGCAGACCTGTAAGGAAATGTGATATCTATCAGAAAATAATAAAATTCTTGTATGAAAGAGATTTTTCAGAAAAAAATTACAGAACTCTTCATTGAAATAATTTGTGCTTAAGAACTACCTGTCTTGGTTTTCTTCAAATAAAGAAATTCCCAAACACCACCAGAAAGGGAGACTTCTGTGAGCAGAAAAACTGGAAACATCTGGTTTTAAAGACAGACATTTAGTAAATGATTCTTCAGATGCCTGTGTGTGTGCAATTATACAGATCATAACTCTAATCTCCAGTATGTTCACAAAAACAAGAGAAAGGCTCCCCAAGCAAGTGGAGCTACATTTCATGAGGACATCCAATTTAAGATGGAAATACAAGTTTGATGCTGTAAAACAGCTGGTGACCATCAGGCCTGTTGAATTCAGACCACAAACTCATTAGAGAAGGGACTGCTTCTTTGTTCATGGCGGGTGTTTTATTTCTTAACTGGCAGTGTTATTACAAAATGAGAGCAGAAGAAAAGCTCTGATTTTTGCTAATTCAAACCAGAACTGGAATGACATCAGTTTGTTAGTGTTGGAAGCTAAATTTTGACGTGCATAAATAACAGAAACACTATTACACTATGTCAAGCAATAGAGAGTCCAATTATGTTTGACTTTGCTATGGTCACACACTCTGTTCAATACCAACACTTCACACAATCTCCTGCTTTTAAAAATAGAATTAACCTTTCATGTTCCCCTAGTAGATTTTAATGAATACCTCTAGATGAAAATAGAAGTGAAAAACACCAGTGTCGAAAAAAAACATACTTCTGAAATGCTGGCAGAGGCAAAATGGAATACTCAGCTTACTTCTACCTGTCTCATAGTGATGTATTTCCCTGGTTTTGTTTGTAATATCCTCCAAATATTATTACCTAAGTCTTTCCACTGACAATTCTTGTGTGACAAAACAACAGACTGAATTTTGAAAAGAGAAAAAGAGTGTAGTAAAAGGCTAGAGAATAATAAAATATTTATATTTATCAATTCCCATAATAGACATGAGGAGTAAAAAGTACAAAGTGAAAGAATACAGGATCAGATGTTGCTTTCAAGAAACTGTATGTACTCAATTGTGCTCCCACTCAAGGAAGTAAAAGACTTTCACTTGATATAAATGGAAATAGGTATTAGCTATGCTGCAAACTGAAAAGATGTGTATCCTTGAACATTGAGCTGGAGACAAAGATAACATTATATTTTATTTTACTTTGTTCAATGTTATTTGGCCCTAGAAATAGAAGGATAGTGTCAACAGCGGCAAAATGCCAGAACATCTAAACATGCTATTAAAGGTATTTATTTATTAATTCTTTTTTCTGGCTATGAAAGGTTGTGAAAGGCATCTTACCTCAGCTCATCCAGCATATTACAGTAGATGGTCAAAATTTCTACATTCAATATAGAAACAAACCAGTACTTTTTAAAATTAATCAGTGTATGAATAGGTTATTTTCTTTGCCTCCGTGTGCATTTTTTTGTAAATATGTTTGAGATTAAAATTTTATAACATGCTGTAAAACTCTACAGGACACTAGATTAAATACTCTTCTCCTTTCTCTTGCCACAGTACATAGATTCCTCTTCAAATACCAATTCAGCTGTAGGCAAAACAGCTGCTTGTTCAATGGAGGCTTAAACTCATTACACTTAAACTCATTTCTTGTTCCTTTACATCCCTCTTTTCTCCATGAATGAAAAGTGCACGCAAGAGGCCATGGGTCACATGCTAGGATCATCCAATCAGGCATAAAAGTCACCCATGAAATCAAGGCAGGAAGAACAACATGCAAAAGAAGCCAAGTCTTTTAGGCAGGACACTAATCTGTCTGCAAAACAGCCTTGCACACTTTGTCAAACAGTTCACGCAGAGCTGTGAGTTATCCACTCAAACTCTGCTTGTCTTGAGGGGAAAGATTTGCTGGTACAAGAGCTTCCACCCCACTCCACCTTCACCAGGTGGGATTGTGACATCCAGCCACTCCACTGAATTCAACTGGTTCCTTGGCAAACTTCCCTTCTCCTTAGGAGTGGTGTCCCAAAGACCAAGTTCTGATTTGCACTTGACAGGGATAAATGTGTTAAAACAATTTGTAACATGTTCACAACTGCATTTACATACAAAGCTTCAGGCATATCTTGGGGTTTAAAAGCCTTTAGTGCTAACTCCAGAACAACTGTCAGCATTTATAATGGTGATTTCTGACATGCCACTGGGGATTGTTTCATAATCAGAAAGAGAAGAAAAAGAACCACAAAAGTAAAAGTTTGGCCAGAAAAGTAGACCAAAGCAGGCAGATGGTTCATATTAACTGGAAGAGCATCCAGATTTATGATTTTCCTTAACAGCAATATCAACAAACAACTCAAAAAGCTTATAATATCTCTTTAATTAACTGCTCAAACACTTAGTGTCTTTGTATTCCTTAGGTGACCATCAGCACCATCAGCTTCATCTCAAATACAGACAGGGTAACTGGGGATAGGAGCAGATCTCAGCCTGTTCTGAAGACATTTAGTGGCAAATTGTGCACAAAACCAACAGGCATAGTGGAAACCCTGCCACACAGCATTAATGAAGCATCATGCTGCTGATACATTTTGTCTGTCCTAGTGCAGGGCATGTGGAATGCAGTGACCTCCTGGGACTGCACGTGCTGAGAGCAGCTACACACAGTGCAATGTGTGTTTGTGCTGCCTGTCTGTAAATACCTGTGTATTGAAACACTCAGAGAGATCTGCCCCAGCTTCCCTTGCCTCACCTCGGAGCACACCAGCACAAGTACATCCATGACAAACCACAGGAAATGGTCCATAAACTGTCCACTTACTCCAATGTACTCTCCAGTGGCAAAGAAAATTTTGTCAAAGAAGCTCATCTATGTGCTTTTGTTTATCCTGTACTAGTTCACTCTGTAACTAGGTCCCCAAGAGACTTTTTTCTTCTTGATTCTCAGGTTTCCACTCAAAACCTTAAATTTGTGGCCACTAGACTATTATCTCCAGGCTTGGGAGCCATCTGTCTTTCTTCTTGGGTGGCTTCCCCAGTCATATACTATAATCAGGATCAATTATGTGTTTATTTCTGGCAAAGAACAGCCACTTTTCATGGTTTACTCTGCCTCTCCAGACAGTGATTGAGACAATTCTGATTCCTGTGTCCCAAAGAGGAGAGGAATTCTTACAAAATAAATAGGAGAAGATTCAGTGTACAGGATTTATTGGAAACAGTTCTTCCACAGAGCAGGTCACAACATGGGCAAAATTTTTCATTAGAACATTATTACTTGATCATTTTTTATTAGAACATTACTACTAGGTCATGAGAAACCCTCTGAAAATATTAGGGCAGCCTCTATAAAAATCTTATGAGACATCTGAAGGTGACACGGGGCGTTAGACAAAAGAAGTACATAGATGATCGAAAGAAGAAAGAGGAAGAAGACCCTATTTTTTTCAAACTTTCTCTATGCAGTGAATAAAGAAGCAGGCTTCTAGTGACCAAACCAGTGAAGCACACCAAAAGATGCAGTCTCACCAAACACCCCTGGGCTGAAGTCACAAAGCCTACGTGAAACAGCCCCACATGGCCATTAAGTGCTTGAGAGTGTGGAGCTGCTCCTGCATCAGCTGGGCACGGGAATGCTGTGGGCCAAGACCCACCGCAGGGAGAAGTTCCTCCAGTTGAGTTTCCAACAAAACCTGAATTATCGACGTGCACAAAAAAAACAGGTCCATGTTGAACAGCCCTTGGCTGTGAGAACACCTGACCCTCGTAAATAATGGCTCCAGCAAAACAAACTGCACCACTGCTTTTTCTCCCATGTATAAGCAGATCTCCTCAGTCCTGCTCTGCTTTACATGGCACTCAGGGCACAGTGCCAGTGAAACTGCAGAGTGCCTTCCTGCAGCCCATGCTGCTGCACTGCATCCCAGCCTGTCCCCACAAAAGAGCCTGATGAGCTCTTTGTGTGTGGGGCAGCAGGAAAAGGTGTCTCCTAGGCCAGCATCTCAACAGACCCATGGGGAGCCAGCTGAGCCAGCAGTCAGGGTGGTCACCAGAAGAGAGATTCCAGCCCTATTGTACCAATTGACACAGCTCTTCAGAATATCAGGCATCAGTATTTTGAAAGTTTTATTTTTCACTATTGCCAGATGTAAAAGAAATTATTAACCTAGATGCTAGTTGTATCTGAGATGCCTGCAGTAAGGTTATGGTGACCCATATAAAAGTCTCAGTTCACATTCCTGTGGTCTAGGGTTTCAGATGAGTCCTGTTAGCAGATAATTCCTACATTTAGTAAGTGTCTATTTGTTTCTAATTGTACTTGAAGATCCAGCTAACAGATCATAACTACAAGACCTTTTAAAACTCAGGCGTGACCCAGTAAACCATTAGAACAATGAAAAAGGCTTTTACAGACGTATCACATTTTCAACAGAAAAAATATGTTTAAGGCTTGCTACTTTGTTCTAGTTTCCCTATAAAAATAAAAACCTATTCTTCAAACACAAAAGAAAAATAAAAACCTATTCTTCAGCTGTTTTAAAAAGAGGTTACTGAAGTAACAACAACTTTCCTTCAATACCTCTTGAATTAGGGGGAAAAGAAATGAGGAAACAAAAGAGGCGGGGAGTAAATCTTTCACTGTTGAGGTGATTTGGTCTGCACTTATCACACTGTGTAACAGCAATGTGGTTCAATAACTCTAGCATGTCCCTTTGAGAGAAAAGTTTTTGTTTTTAAACTTTCAAGAGCAAAAACTGACAACAGGATGGGGATTTGCTATTCCCGAAATTCCTGGATTGCAAAAACTCAGTTTATGTAGAAAACGTGTTTTGTTGCCTACTCACCTCCTACACCTGCACAGATGCTTTGTTTTATGTGCCATTGCCATAAATATTTTAGTTGCAGTTATTGATGAAATGTGAAACAGGAGGAGTCCAGTGAAACAGAACCAAATGGGGAGAATGGAGACAGATAGCTTTGAAACCTTCCTTCTGCCTACATCTCTTCTGGAAGAGCTGTTCCTCTGTGGGCTGCCAGCGTAACTGGGACTCAGGGATGGCCAGGGATAAAAGCCCTTCTTTGCTAGTTGCAAAGAGTAAGAGAAACAAGAACAGCTCAAGCCTCAGGCATGTTTTGTGTCATCTTACCCATGTTTAGATTGGCTAAAATGCCATGACTACTTCCCAGTTTTCCTAGAAATGGTTCCAACTGCTCATGTTAATTAGCACAAGAGAGCAAAATAAGTGTCAAGAGAGATTGTGAGCACTTATTTCAACAGTGGATTTTTTTTTAGTGAGAGCTACAAACTACAGCTAGGATGTTGTGGATAATGCTGTCAGACACAGGGTGGGATTCTTAGGGCTGTCCTTTGCAGAGCCAGGAGCTGGACTTTGACAATTCTTGTGGTCCCTTCCGACTCAGGATCTTCCATGGTTCTATGAATATTTGCTTGTAACATTTTTTTCCACTCTTCTAACTTAAGGAAAAAAACAACAAAACTAAAAAAAAATAAAAATTATAATAAAATACACAACATATAGGCCTAAAATGACAATTTGTCCCTGATTCTCAAATCAAATGTATAACTTGTAGTCCACAGGAGAATACCATGAATAAAATAGTAATTTCTTAACAATGTTGTCATTACTTGTATATAGGAAGAGACAAAGATACATTTTAGTTAAAGAAAGCTTATAATTTTAGCAATCTACTTCCTTTTTTGCATTTACTTGGTCTCATTTAAAAATCCTTTTGTCAAACACTTCTTCAATAACTATGCTTTTTCTCAGCTGAAACAAAGAAATTCTTTGACTTCATTGTTGAATCACTGAAAATTTACAGTGAGAAGTAGGTTTTCTCTTGTGTTTTTCCTTTCAAATCTCTGCATGTTTGGGACAGGGGAAGAAGAAAAGCAAAAAGAGTGTAAGAAGTCAGCATAAACAATGAAAATTTTTAAATGCTGACAATAGTAAACTGAATTTTTACTTTTAAGTACCAAAATGATACTTAGAATCATTATTTTCTTTAATTTCTCCATCACTAAAATGAAAAATCAAGACACAATCATTATTTGCTCATAGCAACAGCTAAAGTCAATGCCAGGATTTTGTTCTGAGGTGCATTGGAAAGCAAAATGTTGGAGAAAGAAGCAAGCATAGTTAGAACAATGTGTATCTAGCACAAAATGCCTCAAAGTCTGGGAGGACCACACTAACAACGTGCATGTAAGAGACAAGCCCTGCAAACACTGATTTATTTGGTACAGCAAACCACCCAGATACATATCACAATATGAAATGCAGTTTTTTGGTTGGTTATTTGGGATTCTTTTAGACTGTGGGAAGCCTAAGACAGTTATCACCAGATGCTTGTGCTTTTATGTGCCTGAGGTAGAACAGAACAGCATGTATTGCAGTACACTAGAAAAGCCTTAAATTTGAGTTGTACTGCCACAAACAACTGTAACAATGGTACTGTCTGTTCCTTTGGAATATATATGTACACTTTTCAGCAAGTAATGTTCTTGTGCTCTATGCATAATGTAAGAATGTCCTGCTGTGCCCTTGTTTTTGTCCATAAGACTCACATGGCATCTGCTGCTTGACACAGAGCTCCAGCAGTCCTCATTCTACTGTTTTTGCACCATTTTTCGGTGTCAGTGACAGCCTTTGAGCTCTGGACAGGTAGATCAGAGTAGAAGGCATGGATCTGAACCATGCATATGTGGATCTCTCTTTCCACTCGTTAAGTACCCTGTTACCAGCTTTGCATTCTCCATTCATCAGGAGATGCTCTATCCCAACACATACAATTTTAGGGAACTATTTCAGCTGTCAGTTGCCTTTTCATTTTAGAATCATGGAACAATTTAGGCTGAAAAAAAACTTTTTTAATCATCATTATAATCTTGTGCTTTGTTTGTCAAATTACAGAGGACCGGAGTGGTCAGTACGTAGTTAAACTTTAGAAAAACATGGTCTCTGATAACAACAAATAAATTTATTTTCATGGCAATTGTAAACTATCTTATAGCAGTCTTGTTGACCAGAAAAGGATTAAGAAACTAAATAACTTACTGTTTTCACTATATTAAAATAAGAAATATTTCAGGAAATATAATAACAATCAATCTCTTTAACTAATTTTTACTATAATTTATCTTTAAGCTGTAAGCTAAAACTTATATTTTTCACATTGCTTAAGTTTTACATCTATTACATTTATCATACCAGTTTATCCCATGAGTGAGTTAATTGTCATTAATAAAACAGCAACTTAAAGAGCAATAAACTGATAGTCTATCAAGAACATTCAGATGTGATTAAGCTTGACATGAAAGAGAAATTAAACCTATGATGTAACAATGATAGGAAATTTTCAACTACAGATCCTTTAGGAACTTCATTGACAATCTAGAGATAGACCAAGAAAATTATATCTTAATCCTGTGCAATATTTTCTCAAAAGTAGCATTCTATCTTTATGTTTCAACTTGATTTCAACAGACATACAAAAAAGATGAACCTGTAAAGAAAATTCACACTTCACTGAAACCAAATACACCAATGCAGAGCAGGCTATTTTATATTATTTTACAGTCTTTCCCAAACATTTGTTGACTTCTCTGTTTCTTTTTGTTTAAAGTTTTTCACTGAAATCTACTTGATGAATATAATTAGTAACTTAATTTCACCATTTAAATCCATAGTTACATACAGAAGGAATACCTGCCCCAGAAGATATACAGTCATCCATGGTCCTAATCAGATACTGAAAGCAGATCCCAAGTGCTGTCCTAAATGATTTTAGCCAGGAATTTCTTACTTCTTTATTAGACTTCATATGCCTGAAAACTTCCTTTTGACACCCTAATCTATTATGAAATCCTCTACAGGTTAGCTTCCACTCTTCTAAATATTCTATTAGTAAAATTATCTCAAGAAAGTGCTCACATGCTTAACAGTTTGTGTGTTTTTTCTGCTAAATTATACCTGGTCTAACTAGTAGGTTTTGTCTCCTGTCTGTCCTTAGATTACCAGAGCTAAAACAATACTATCATTAAAAGAGCAGTCAGTTCCTTAAATATGCTATTTTGCAGCTATAGCACTCTTCAGCTATGAATTGCTGAAATTAACATGTAAGATTTTCAAAAGCACTTATCATGACTTATGACTAATCCTCTAGAAGCCTTACAGTTTATCTTTGGATGGGGCAACCCTGGTTGTGTGTATAGTCAGGGAACATGAGGCTGGAGAGCAGAGACAGAGAAAGAGACCTGGGGTTCCTGGTCAGTGTCAAGCTGAACATGAGCCAGCAGTGCCCTGGCAGCCAGGAGGGCCAAGCGTGTCCTGGGGGGCATCAGGGACAGCATGGCCAGCTGGGCAAGGGAGGGGATTGTCCTGCTCTGCTCTGCACTGGGGCAGCCTCACCTCCAGTGCTGGGGGCAGGTCTGGGTGCCACAATGTAAGAAGGATATAAAGGTATTAAAGAGTGTCCAAAGGAGGGCAACCAAGATGGTGAAGGGCCTTGAGGAGGAGGTTGAACATTAGGTTGAACATCTGGCTTTTTCACCCAGAGGGTGGTTGGGCACTGGAACAGGCTCCCCAGGGGAGTGATCACAGCACCAAGCCTGGTGAGAGTTTTAACATCATTTGAACAATGATCTCAGACACTGGGTGTGAGTTTTGGGGTATCCTGTCTGGGGCCAGGAGTCAGACTCAATAATCCTGATGGGACCCTTTCAAGTCAGCAATATTCTGTGATTCAGTAATTTATTGGAGAGCCATTGATTTTAAGGGAAAAAAATAGAACCAGAACCAAACCCTTTCAGATATCTCATCCTTTTGACCCAACTCGTATTGAAATCAAATGGCTCAGTAAGAGTCATGCAGTTAGTAACTTCCAGGGGTACCTGATTATTTATGGACTTTTTTCCTCCTGCTCTATGTCACTGCTGAGCAAAGAGTATGTAAGACCTAGTTCTTATTCATCTTTTTGGAAGAGAATAGTTTATAGGAAAAAAAAATCAGCTGTCTCTCCTGGTGTGCTTGGTTTGTCACTATTAATAGTAGTTTTGTTACTAGGATGCTCCCACAGGATTAGGAGCCTATCAAATACTTGACATACACAATAGCCATGATGCAGACTCACCTTTACACTTGCTCTTTGTCTTTTTCTATACTGTTTGCAAAACAGACTTTAACCAGCTTAAACATAACAAAATTATCAAAGAAGCAGGATATAGCCCTGAAAATACAGTCTTTATCACAATATGAGCCTAATGCAAATGTAACAAAACAAGAGCCATTTATGAAAGCAGGAGAAAGATATTACACAAACCTCCAAAAGAGCCTCTGCAAAACCCAAAATCTAAGTCCAAATGTATCTTTCCTTTTAGGTCCAACACTATTTTTGTTTTCTCCTGTTTTCTGCCCTTCCTGGATCCACTTCCTAGATGGATTCAGGAGAGGAAAACAGAAATATAAAACCCTTACCTGCAGGTAAGAGTTTATTTTCAAGGTATGCCTTAGCAAATACATGACTACTAACATTCATTGGTTTCCCAAGATGGTAATTTCTTCTTAAGAAGCACCTGGAGGTATACAACAGTCCAATATTTCTCCATATTGGCTTACCTAGACTTATGTTTGTCTACAACTGGGTATTATAGAGCAATAGTTGCAAAATGTTTTGTTTAGACTCCATGAATTTGTCAACAGAAACTATTTACAGATGTTATTGTGACCTCTTGTTGATCTATGAAAATTAATAGATGGTTCAAACACCTTCAGTTTTCCTCATTCACAAAAACTATGAAAGAAGTATGCAAGTAAATAAGGATGAAGTCAAAGGTGTTCCATCTATTATTGTGTGCACAATTGTGTTTTTCTCCCCAGTAACAAATTATTTTAAAAACTAGGTAAGATCTAAAATACAGAAAATATCATGTGAAAGACATATGCCATACACAGATTTACTAAGTATGACTACCACTATGACTAATTCAACTGTAAGAAATTTCAAACAAATGAATACTAATAAGATGTTTAAAATTAAACATTATTCTGTGTTTTCCTAGGTTCATATAGAATGGAAGCAAATATTTTATATATGGAGTATTCTGTGGCAACTGGACAGACAATATCTTGGGGGAGGAACAATTAAAAATGTTCTACTTAAAATGTTACACTGCTTTTGTGGAAATTTAAACCATGTTTGGAAAAGCTCCAGTGACTTAACACAATCACATG
This sequence comes from Thryothorus ludovicianus, assembly GCA_013397245.1. Classification (NCBI taxonomy): domain Eukaryota; kingdom Metazoa; phylum Chordata; class Aves; order Passeriformes; family Certhiidae; genus Thryothorus; species Thryothorus ludovicianus. Next base: position 61,983 of record VZTB01008042.1, on the reverse strand, counting down.
TGGCTTCATATACAAAGAACTGCAATTTAAACAAAAAGGAAAAAAGAACATTTGGAGTACTTTTACATCTCCACACATATATAAAAAAATAGGTTCTACCTAATTATTAACAGCAGAATAATTTATCTTTGAGGTTTCAATTGCAGGGAAATAAACCAAACAATGAATAGCACAATAAATTTTTAAAATTAAAATCCTCCAATAAAACCTACAATTTGTAACTCAGAGTGGTCAGTTCTTGGGCTAGTGTCCCAAAATAAAACCTAAAAATTGTATCTCAGGGTGGGCAGTTTCAGGAATGTGGGCTATAGTTAGTTTAATTCCATAGAACTGAGCTTAAGCCATCTGTGCATTAATACCTCTAAAAATACTAAGACAATACCTTCCCAAAAAGTCCTGAGAAGATTCAATTTGCTGGGGAACAGATAAGAATTATTTTATTCTTTATCACCTTGACTAAATACTCTACATTTGGTTCTGAGATGAGACATTGGGGAAAAAAAATAAAAAAAGGCAAAATTATCTGGCTTTGGTAACACATCTGGTTTTATGATGTTATACTGGCTACAACTGTAAAGAAAAAAGCCCAACAAACTAAACACTGGAAAAATAAAAGAAGAAAAGTCACGACTGCATAATTTCAGAAAAATGCATTTTGAAAATTCTTTCCTAGTAAGCCAAGAATTGTGGCTGCCTGGAGTTGGAGAAACATTACAAGACATGCTCTTGCTGGCCTTTACAGCTGGATAGGGTAATGCATACACCAGACTTGGGTATCCATTTAGCTAGTGGTCCATTTAGATAACAGAGACAGATTTTGTATTTTCTACAGTTGTTCAAAGTTTTCTAATAATCATGACGTTCAACTTTGACCACCTTCGTATTAACAAGAACATGAAATTTTGTCAACAGTCAAGTAAGAACAATTGCTGTGTCTGCAGATCCTCATTTAATAAGAACAATTTTATCTCTGTTGGCTTCAGTGAAATTTCTTGTAAGGAATTTGAAGAGACTCTGTCAATATGTCTGAATAGCTTTAAGACATGGCTGTCAATACTTGTATCAGATGTACATCCCTGAAATATAACTTGGTAATCTGAATATAATATAAATGTCAAAGGAATCTTAAACTGATTTGGTATTTAACTGTGATATGAACTTACTCAACTCCTCAGTTCAGCTTCTACCCATGAAATTATGTAAAAAGAATTACAAGAAAGGCTGAAAATCAAAAAATGTGAACAGCTATAATGCTTATATGGGTCAGGGAAATTGATGTAATTAGAAGAAGGGTGACTTTGGAACAGTACTGCGGAAAAGTTCTTGTTCTTAATTAGAGTAAAATTCTGTTTCAGGTCACACAACACATATTGACCACCTCTTGTTTTACCAGAGTGAAATGTTTTATCCAAGAGTATGCAACAGCCTGCATGTTTCAACCTGTCAGCCTTTTTTTAAATCCTGTATTTTAAGTGCATTTCCAGAGATTACTGAAAACTGTCCTCCAACATTCACCTGCTGAAAAATTACAAAACAGGAGGACAAAGAAGAAAAATATATCACATTTTTATTTGTAAAATGCAACATGAGGTACTAAGTAAACTCTGTCAAGAGTTGCACCAGAGCACCTGATGGCTGACACCCAGTTGTGGAGTTTGGCTATCCTCAGCTATATTTGAAACTAAAGATCAAAGGAGGAGAGAACCAAAAAAGTAGTAAAATGCATACACAAGCCCTCCCTCTGCTAGCTACACAGCGTCCTCTAGCACCTGAATTTTCATTTAAACAGCCTTTTGGCATTCCACCTATGCTTTTCTAGGATAAATATCTGGGAGAAACAGTTTTGGATGTCAAAATCCTTTTACTGCTTTATTTCCAATCCTGGAAGGCAAACTTGACATACTGCCAATCAAGAGCAGAATAAAAAGCAATTCTGAACTACACTGTGTTGAAGTTTGTTACAATCTTCCCAAACTTTTTCCTCCGCTATGAATATATTACACCACACAGATCTGTAATGTTCTTTACCTGAAATAATAAAAAGTAAAATCATGAATATTTTAAAGGGATCTGGATGACAGCCTGAGAAAATAGTTACAGAGTGTAAAAGACATTCTGTCAGTTTCCTGAAAATCAATCACTCTTAGTTTGAGATTCCAGACTTACTGCATTCCATCTGTTATGAAGACATGTTTAAATAGTAAACAGTTAATGATAGAAAACTGATATGAATCAAACAATTTTACAGGAATTTTTTAGAGTTTCACAGTATTTCCTGCATTCAGGGAAGGTTGTTACTGGAGATTTAATAATACAAATCGTTCACAAAATACTGCTCCACTTGCTTTCCACAGCTAAAAAATGGCATAAAAATTTGCAAAGCAAATTAAGCAGTACCATCTTCCACAGGCATTATCTCATTTACTATTTAAATGGCTGTTTTTCAACAGTCCCTCCTCTCAACTTCTCTATATATAAGGAAAGCTTTTTCTTTGAAAGACACAGATTACACTTTAACTATATTTGTATCATATAGTGTTATACGTATTTTCAGGCCATATGCATTTTCTTCTCCATCAGGCCCCCTCCATCAGCATGGCTTTAGGTCAGGGATTAAAGGCCTGGATTGACCGGGGAAAAATCCTAAAAATTAAGTCCTTCAAACTTCAGATTGAAGGGGCTGTTCTAGTTCATCATTATTATTTCAGAGGTCCAGTTCAGAGTTCTCTATCACACATAGAGATATATGTTCATCATGGTACCAGAAATAACACATGAAGTCCTCATTCCACTAATGTGGACTTCTAGAAGTCTTAAATATAATTTCCTTGTATTACACAATGGTAATAGGCTGAGAAAGGTGAGCTTGATAAGTGGTGATTCAAGCCTACAAGGAAGCAGAAGAAAACTCTCACCGTTATCTTCTGGCACAGTGATAAAAATTCTTGTGGAATTTTTATGGAAAATTCTGTAACATTGCTTCCAGAATTATTTTTTTAATTTTATCACTTTTTCTCAAAAAATCTATACATTCTTCGCATAGAATGCCAAAGCAACAGGCTGACAGAAACCCCATGAGGAACAACAAGAAGTGCACGGTCCTTCATGAGTGAACAGCCCCTGGCACCAGCCTGGAGGCTGGCCAGCTGGGAAGCATCTCCACAGGAAGCATTTGGGATTCCCAGAAGACACCAAACTGACCATGGTGTCTACCCTTTTGGCAAAAAAAAACCACCAAGAGCATCCTAGGCTGCATGAGGAGCAGTGCTGCTGGTGGGAGGACAGAAGGGATCCTGCCCCTTCATTCAGCCCTGGGCATCACACCTGAGTGCTGGTCCAGTTCTGGGCTCTCCAGACACAAGAGACATGGGCATGCTGTAGAGAGTCCAGCAAAGGCTGCAGAGATGATGGAGGGATCAGAGCACTGCTCCTTTGAGGAGAGTCTGAGACAGCTGGAGCTCCGAGAAGGCTCAGGGGGGATCTTATTAAGGTGTGCAAATACCTGAAGGGAGTGCACACAGAGCAAGGAGCCAGACTCTTTCCAGACAAGCCCAGTGATACAGCCAGAGGAGATGGGCACACACTGAAACATAGACAATTCCCTGCAAACAGCAGGAATCACTTTTTCACTGGGAAGATGACCAAGCATTGACGTGGGTTTCCCAGGAAGGCTCTGGAGTAAATATTCAGAAGTCATCTGGACATGGTCCTGGGCAACCAGCTCTTAGTGGCCCTGACTGAGCAAGGGTTTGGACCAGATGTCTACAGAGGTCTCATCCAAGTTCAACCAACCTGTGATTCTTTACCACTGAGCAGCCAACTGTCAGTCCTTGAGTTCAAAAATAAAAGTTTCTGTACTCAAGAAAACATGGGGAATTTATCTGAGCAGTAGTGATGGTAACATTACTTCCTGCAATGTTGCAAAATAAATTTTCCACTGGAAGAGTCTTTGACCATGATCTAAAATAGATGACTCTGCCATTTGTTGCTCTTCTATTGCCCTCTCACACCAGAGGGGCTGCTGTGAGCTTATTGTTTCTGGACCAGCCCTCCACAATCATAGGTGACTTTTAATTACACATTATGCTTATTCTTTCTAATTACTCAGTGCAATAAAACACACCAAATTCCATTGTTACTTCAAGAGAAGACCATCAGGGAATGGGGCAGATTCAGGTCCACTCATTATGGGATTGATCACAGTTAACTAAGTATTCTCTTACAGTTCCTAAACATTTGAGGACTTCAAATACCATCTTCATCATTGCTTCATCCATTAGCAAACAAGCCTTCAAGCAACGCTCTTTGGTGTAGAGAAAGGTACAGAATTTTTTTTTAATACAGGACAGGGCCTGGGAAGTATGCAAATTACTGCATGTTTTTATGTTGTTCTGCTTTTAGGACTAGGATTCAAACATCATTCCATCTTAAAAACCCACAGGCACTACTCTAGACACCATGAGTATGTTTCAGCCACAGCATTTCCTTGGCACAGCCACAGAGAGGGCATCCATCCATCCATCCATCCATCCATCCATCCATCCATCCATCCATCCATCCATCCATCCATCCATCCATCCATCCATCCATCCATCCATCCATCCATCCATCCATCCACCCATCCATCCACCCACCCACCCGTCCATCCATCCATCCATCCATCCATCCATCCACTCACCCATCCATCCATGGATCCCCGCAGTCCCGGGAGGGTTCCATCCCCAAAGCACCAGGATAAGGTGTCACCGCGCCCCCTGCTGTCCCCGGCCGGGCTCCGGGACCCGCTCCCGTGCTGATCCTATCAATCGTTCCTGCCCCTCCTATCCCATCATTTTCCTGCAGCTGCATGTTGTGGACAGCTGCAGCCGAACTCAGCACATTATAACAAAATATGTGAAGTACAAGTGCCTTTTATCACAAAATTATTTTCATTTTTAATCCCTTTTTTCTTCAGACTACATTAAAATGTCGTTTAGTGTCTTTTCTGTCACATAGAAGCCTTGAGAGACTGCTGCTCAAAGTAAGCAGCAAAGAGTTACTCCAAAAACACAACCTCGTAACACAGTCAAGTCCCGGTCCTAAAAGTTTTGAAAAATGAGGTTAAGTTCTAATACAAATCAGTTTTCTACAACTGCAGTAACAACCGCTGTTCCAGCAGAACACAGCTACCTGTTTTCTTCCTTTTTGCATTTAGAAATAGCAGTGTAATGCTGTGATTAAACACAAAAGGAATGCAGGAAATACCACACATTAGAAATCCATGTACTATCTGTTTGTCCTGGACTTGAGGAACTTATAATCTCTCCTTTCTGCAATGAGCATTAAGTGCTTTTTCTATGAGTTAGATACTTAAATCTGAAATGGGGCTTTGTCAGCCCCATGCGAGAAATGAAGCCAAAACAACTGTGACATTATCTCAGTTAATGATGAAACAAAATAAAAGGGCCCCCTCATTACACTTTACCACCACTCACATATTCCTAGCACATTTTCCTAGCAATCAGGAAGATGTTTCATAAAGTTTTGCCACAGAGAACCACTGTATTAATTGAATAAAGCAGCAGTAAGTGTGTCAGATTAGTAGGTCTAAGTAAGAATAACATAATTCCATCATTTTTTTGGGTTAAACACTTGTCTTCTGTAAAGAAAGACAATGCTGCTAAGGAATGGGTTTAAGCAGTACCCAGTTATTTTACACAGACATTTACAGGATTGTTTTTTAATGTCTAGAAAGCTTTTCACAGTAACAGTGCACAGTAGCAGTGGCTGTGTTTTATATTCATCACAAATGTTCAGTGCAACACAGAATCTGTCACTTTGGAAGCCTCTCACACCTCCTGCAGGTTTACTAATACCTTTCATATGTACTATATTACTAATCTTTAATCTGTGAGAGCTTTAACACTCAGATAAACATAAGCAAACTCAAACATAGTAAGTTATATTACTTCAAAATACAAGACAGATTAGGACTCACACATAGATGATTTAATTTGCATCCATGTGAGTACTAATGAAACTGGGTTTGCAAAGACAAGCTGGACGAAGGGTTAGGAAGTCCTACACACATCTGATGCAAAAGTGTAGTCTCTTATTGATTCTGTTCTAAAAATGCTCTTCAATCCAAAAAACACTTCAGAAATCGTAGAAACCTGACATTTTTGAATTATTGTGTTTCAGATATATTAATGTTTCTAAAAATAACGTCATTACATAACACACCTTGTAGTCAACTGAATAAAAATGACAGCTAGTTTATCTAAAGTTTTTTAGCAAAAAATGCAAAATGCATAGGTGATAATGAATCACAGTATGCTTTACTTTAGACTTAGGCTGCTGAACTGTTTTAGTTTCATTGTTAAAAAGATGTCTAATAGAACTGTATCAGCTTTTACCTGATACCTTAACTCACTAACCTTAGGAGATCCACCAAGTAACACAGAAGAAAAAAACCCAGATAGTCTTGGGGTGGTGTTGTCTTGGAAACTGCAGCCCAGCTGACTACAGTTCCTTGGAGAAAGAGTTCTATATGAATACTTTTATTTAGCATAATTTTGCTTTAGTGACATTCCTATGAGCTGTCAGATCTGACCCAGAAAATATACAGCTACATCTGCTAGATTTGAAATCTTTGTTTTCTGTACACAAAAAAATGATTATTCACAGAGTGAGGAAAAGCTACCTATTTTAATTGAAGTGAATTTGCATTTAACCTTCTCAATGGAAAATGCACATTAAAATGTTGTGTTTGCTGATTAAACTAAATCTAAAGGACAAGATGCATGTTTTGTTAATTAAACTACAGACCGATGCCACAGATGTATGCACTTCAATTTCTGAGCTATAATAAATAAGGTAGCACAGTTGATTGCTTCTTCTGTACTTCCTTGTATCAAATAAATTAAAAGGGATCTCATTTATATCCTAGTCTTTTGAGATCAGCCTCTTGGTGCCAAGGGGAAAGGTTAAAAAAACTAAAAGTCATGTTTCTGGAAAGTCAGAGTGAGACATTCAGGATATAGGCTAAAAAACAGTACTATTTTTAATACTATTTCCTAACCCTCTCTGCTACCACCTTTAATTCACATGTTTTCAATTGTATCTCATCACACTTGAGAGGTGGCAAGTAAGATTTATGCCTCCCCTTCCAAGCAAAAAAAAACCTTCCTTCTGATGCACAGTATTTTGTGCATTAAAGAATAAATTAAATAAGCATTAAATAAGGTAAAATTAGTTTCCTGATCACTACATTAATACAAAAATAAATAGCAACAAAACTAGCTGTGATGTATGAAGCTGTAGCACATTTCCAGAACTATCATAACTCTTCTTTACTTACATTAATGGGCATGCAGTAGAGTTCCTTTCTAGCAAACCTTTAAACCTTCTCCAGATGAACAACTGCCCTCTCCTATTTACCCTCTCCAAGATATTTTATCTTAATACTACTATTACTACTACTACTACTATTACTGCTACTAATACTAATATAATAGTAATTCAGAATGTGAGTCATCAACATCTCCACAAAAATATCATTGAAAGATGAAAACAGTATAAGCAGCTGCATATACTGAAACTACAAACATATTCCGGGATTCCCTCTATTTGCTTCTCGGACATTAAAAGAAAGGTGAGACTTTAACCTATGGCTCCACATGTTGTATTTTGCCATCATCTCCACTAAAAATGTGATTTCATCACTTACAGAATGGGGAAACAAACAAGTGTCTGATTCTCTTCAGCAACCCATGTTCCTATGTGCTTAATGTGAAAGTGCACATTATGCTACAGGTATCAGGACTGAGTGTTGCAAGATCTGAGGGCTTCAGAGTTGCTATTCTCAGTAGCCTTCTGCTGATTACAAGTGTTTTTTCATTATCTAGCTTGCATGCATTACCCTTAAACAAAATTGTTCCCTTTTATCAAGTCAACGTCTTTTTAAAAGTTTCAATCTCCGCCTCCCAGGGAGGGAGTGAGGGCTTAAAAAAAATTCTCTTACTCCTTTATATTGCAGGACTATTGTGAAGAAGAATTAGTTAGAATATGTAAATATACACCGAAAGGAAATTAAGTGGTCACAAAATTTCATTCTCTACCATTCCTACTGTAAATCAAAACCAATGCTATTATATATATAAAATCAGGTCTCTTACATATAAGGAAAAACTCTTGAGACTGAATATTGTCCTTCATTAGAAAATAAGAAAGTATTCTTAAAAGTAGTCTAAGGTATCATTTAGCAGTAAGCGCAAACACTGAAGATATTCTAAACACAACCCAAAACATGCTCATTTACAAAATCATCCCACACTGTTACAATAGGAAGGAAAATGAAATAGTTGTATTTATTACTTTTCTGAATCCTTGATGACTGTAAGCAAAATCACGCTGAAACTACATTTATATAGGAAAAGAGTTTCAACACAGGTTTGCTGATATGGACATTATAAAGAAATCTCAGCATTGTCTTAGCTAACATTGACTACCTCCTCCTTTCTTTTTCAAAAAGAGGGGTCGGGGTGGTATTCAGAATTGTGGTACAAATCATGGAAACTCTAGGGAGAACTTGAGGGATTCAGATACATTGACATCAGGGGAAGTAGAGGTTACAGGGGCAACAATGGAGAGACAACACTTTTTCAAAATTGAAAACATAATTAGGACAATGACAATAACCGAAATGAACCAAAGAATACTTTTGACAATTGAAGAAAGCCATCCTGTGTGTCCCCATACGGAAAAGATGTTCCCTAGCCAGTCTTCTGATTTTTGTTTGATGTTGGTAATCAGTTCTTTCATTTCCCGTAAAGAATTGTGGATGTCCAGGCTTTTTAAGGACAGATTGAAGCAAAAGACCTGCAAATTCTGAGCATTCATGATTATGGAGCAGCAGCAGATAGTCAATTGCAGCATGATTTTAAAGGGTAGCCTGCCTAGTTGTTTCCTCTTCTGATAGGAGGTCACTAATTGCGGTAGCTGTTAAATTTGCTTGTTTCACCATCCAACACTCTAGGTGGCCCAATTCTCCCAGAGCCTTTGCTGCCAATACCCAAGGCAGGAAGATGGATATTGCAGCTCTTTTAGGGTGCATCCAATGAATAATTTTAGAATCACAGTTTTCATCTAATTGGTTAATGCTTCTTTTTTTGATGGCTGAATTGTTTCTACCTTTCCAATCGTTAATTTGGGTTTTGTTGGGGGTTAACAGTGACAACTGACAGAGAGTACACGGACCTCTGAGCAGGTGAGAGGGGATGCCGGCCCAAGCATGGCCTCCACAAATTAAAAACAGGCCTTTCTCTAATTTTCAAGGGTATCCACTTGCCATTGAGGCCATACTAACATGATTTATGTATTGGCACCATTGGGCAGCTTGGAATTCTTTTTCGTATTGGATAACAGAAACATATTGGGTCTTATGATAGGGATTATAATTGAAATGACTGCAAAAGGAAGCAGGGGAAAAACCTGAAGTTCAAATTCCTGTGGTTCTTTAATCAGTAGAGGTTTTTCCAATATTGCCACAGAGAAAGGGAGTTTTTGGGGATAGCATGTGGAGCTGAGCATTCACGTAAAACAAAAGAGCAACGATTTTCTTTCAGGGTGGTTAAGGCTTTTGGGAAGTTCTAGGGACTTTAATAGGATGCCCACTAGGCAGGTTGACATCAGGTTTTCTGCTGCTGCTGTGTGGACAAACAAATGGGATCTTGCTTTAGGGTCTCTGCCAGAGCAACCCAAACCTTTTTCTTGGGCTGTGGGACAATCCAAGATTGTGAGGCAGTACAGGAAATATTATGAGGACCCACAAAACGGATGGTATTCTGGGGAATGGCTTCTTCTCTGAAGAGTAACTAACATAAATCATCAGACACTTCAAAACCATCAAGAAATATATTAAGGAGATGGAAATCTGGGTAAAAGGGGGATTCTGGATTTCTTTTTCCTCTAGGAAACTCTATCCTTTTTCCTGATAGACTCTTCCCTCACTCTTCCCTCACCCAGCGATCTGCTGGGGTGTTTGGGGACGTACAGTTTCACTCACTTTTGCGGGATCCACATTCCCAGGGGTGTGGATATGCAAGCGTACCCTCAACCCCGTGTCACTAATTTCTATGGCTCCCCAATCCTTCCATTTTCAGGGTCCCGGACTAACACAAGGGGATGTTCTTGGAGCTTTTAACTGCCGTGAGGGGAGAAATGTCTGACTACTGGGCGGTTCATGTTCTCAAATGAGCAATTCAAAAAGTCGATGGTGAAGAGGGCTTTGCACAATATCCCCTGTGGTGTTAGCCCTCTGCTGCTCTCCCATTGATGCTCCAAGATCCTTTTGAGTGATTGGTTGGCTCGCTCAATCACAGCTTGACAAGTGGAGGAGTGAGGGATGCCATACTTATGCTCAACTCCTCAGCTCTGCAGGAACTCATTAAAGACCTTGGAAACGTAAGCAGAGCCATTGTTTTGATTTCTTTAGGGATCCCTAGAACTGAAAAGGCTTTCAGAAGATGTTTAACAGCATGCTCACCTTTTTCTCCTGCATGGACAGAGGAATAGATTGGCCCAGAAAAAGTGTAAATGGAGACACACACGCACATATTTCAGACAGCCAAATTCAGGGATGTGAGTTATGTCAGTTTGCCACACTTCACAGCTTTCCACTCCTCTGAGGTTGACTCCAGCGCCCAACAATACCATGGCCTAACGCTGGCAGGGAGGACACATGGCCACAATGGCTCTGGCCTGATCTCGCTTCAGGTAGAACTGCTTAACCAGGCCAGGCATATTCTGATGGAACATTTGATGGCCTAATTTCAGTTGCTGAAAGATGCCAGGAAGCCTCACTAAATCAGCAGTGGCAGTGGCTTCTAGGGAATTGGGTCTTTAATTTCCTTATGCAATTGGGCCAGGTAAATTGGTATGTGATCTCACATGCATAACAAAATATGGGTGCTCTTGGTGGGAGACAGAATAAATCAGTTTCGAGAGCAATTCAAATAAAGTTTGGTTTGAAATCTCTCTGAGAGCTGCATTTTCTGCCCTTGCCACAACCCCTGCAATGTATGCCAAATCCATTACAGAATTGAATGACTTTGAAAATCTCTCAAAAGCTCTAACCACTGTGGCAAACTCAGCAATCTGAGGGGAGCCCTCTACATAATCAACATCTACATCCTACTGCTAATGAGCCTTCCACGTCATCACTGACCTTCAGGATGCTCCGGACACACCAGTGAAAACTGTTAGAGCTTTGAGCGCTGTTCAGCTCCTTTTTTCTTTTGGTACCAATTGGAATTTCGAGGCAAACAATTTGTGAGCAGGGGCATGGACAGAAATTTGCCCACTATACTTCTCAATGGCAATTTGCAAGGTTTTATTGTTTCTCAGGAGACGTTCAAACATTTCCTTTGTCAACTTCTCTGAAGATGTTTCATCCCCAGAGAGGCTGAGCAGTAAATGAATGCATATAAAATCACAACCAGCTAGTTCCTGAAGCCTCGCCCAGGCTTTCCTGACCAGCTGCACCATTAACTCCTGTGGCTTTGTGGTTTTTGGACCAATGGTGACTGAGGAATGCCCACTCTATGATCAAGAGTGGGTCCCTCTGGTCCTGGTCCCACTGGAAAAGACCATGGAAGCTTGGCAACTTCCCCAATACAATAAATTTGAAAGGCAGACCCAGTTTATAGCAGTGGGATTGTCTCTCTGCCAGTGCAGTCTCCACCTATTCTAAAGCAATTTTTGCCTCTGGGGTCAGGGACCTTGGAGAACTCCAAGGTAGCTCCTCTCCCCCATCAATAAATTGAAGAGGGGGGCTAGGTCATCAGTGGTAATGCCGAGCCAAGGCCTGACCCAATTCAAAGTCACACACAAGGGAGTGCAGGTCTGCTAAATTTTTGGGATAACTGTTAAAAGCAAATCTTTGAGGAACAATAGTCTTCACAGTGATCTCCAGGCCCAGATATTTCGAAGGAGGCATCCTTTGAACCTTTTCTTCCTGTGAAGTGAAACCTGAAGATGTTAAACCTTGACCACTTGATCAAGTGCGAGCTGAAGTAATTTGTCGTCAGGAGCTCACACAAGCGCATCATCCATGTAGTGAAGGATGATGGCTTCCCTCATTGGGGTGCACACAGGGGACAGCAATGAGGCAATATACCACTGGCAGATAGTGGGTGAGTTCTTCAAGCTCTGAGGTAGAACTCTCCAGTGGAAATCTCCTCCTCACTGAGGCTTCTCAGTTCATGGCTGGTACTGAGAAGACAAACCATGGGGCGTCAGCAGGGTCTAAGGGAATTTTGACAAAACAGTCCTTGATGTCAATGACTGCCAAATTCCAATTTTGGGGGAGCATCTCTGGGGAAGGCATCCCTGGTTGGAGGTGTCCCATGTCTACAAAGACTTTATTAATTTCTCCGAGGTCATGGAGGAGCTGCCATTTGTTCTTTCATGGTGACTTGATAACAAAGACCGGGGAGTTCCAAGAGCTAAAGGGGGGCTCAATGCTCCCTTGAGCCAATTGCTCTTCCAGCAGCTCATTGAGCGCCTTCAATTTTTCTTTACTGAGCAGCCACTGACCTACCCAAACTGGTGAGTCAGTGGTCCAATCTACTTTCGGCACTCCACAGTGGCTGCTATCAAAAATCCCAAGGGATTTTCAGGATCTTGATTCAAATCTCCCATTGTGATATGGCATCCCATCCCCACAGGGGCACCATGTAATCGGGAACAAATGGGCGTAAGGAAACAATTACCCATCTGGTCCCTCAATTTGTACGATACTCTCTGAAACTCTTGCCAATTGGGCACCCCCTATGCCCTGTATCTGGCCTGCCATGGGTTGCAATTCCCAATATGACGGCCATCTCTGTTTGGGGATGATGGTCACATCTGCCCCTGTGTCCAACAACCCTTTCATTCCAAGGGTCTCACCACCACCCTTCTTGATGTAAAAAGAAATGATTGGCTTGTCTTCACCCACCACTTCTGCCCAACAGATTTCAGGTGTGTGTTCTCCTACTGGGACACTTAATGGTATGGGGATGGCCTGGGCAATGACTTAGCCCTTGCCCAAGTGGAAGGGTGGGTGGCTACATTGTGCTTGGAGAATGAGGTATTCCAGATCACCTGGGAGGGTGATTGGGGAGACTTCAATCTCTGGGTGTGTGTTTCCAATATCAAAGTTCTTACAGCTGGGTCTCAGAGGCATCAATCTTCCACTCAGTGGATCCATAGCAGTTACAGTCCAGTGCCAGGACCTGAAAAATTGATCTTTAACGCAAGCCAATAAAAGTGATGATTGAGGAGACCATACTTTTTTACTTTGTTGTTGGTGAAGAGAAGTATCAGTTCAGTGAAAGTTGTCATGTCTAGTGTCCATGTCATGTCTAGTGGTCCCCCTTTTTGCACAACCTGCTCCATTTTTATCAGCATGCAGAGCAGCTTTGTGCCGCCCCCTTACATTTTTTTTTGATAGTTGGAGTGTTCCCCTCCCTCTGTGCGTGATTGCCCCAGGATTTGGTGCCATGCAAAATCTTGTGATATGCCCCTTTTGGCAGCAGCAGTAACATGTTACATGTTCCCATCCTGCTGGAGGTGGAGGTGCATTGGGTGCTACTGTGGCCACTGTCCTCTCAGATGCTGGGTGTTTCTTTATTTCTGGCTTAGCAACTGCAGCTGTCTTTTTCATGCATGGGTCCATGATTGCTGATAGTGTGTGCAGAGGATCAAGAGGCATTCCTAAAATAATATTTTGGCACACTTGGTTGGCATTAGTTTTAGCTAACTCCAATAACAAGGCTGAATGAAGATTGGGATTTTCTACTTGTCATTCAATTTGTAGGTCTAACCTATTAATAAAACTAACAAAGGGTTCATTTGATAACTGCTTGACATCGGAGTAGCTAACTTGGGGCTCGCAGGTTGGTAACAAATTAAGAGCTTTCTCTGCAGCTCCCCTTACTTTCTCAAGGATAGGCTTATTTAGTGCTCTGGCCTGGTCCTTGGCTTGGGCCCATTGCCCTTTGCTGGTCAGGTAGTCCATTGAAATACTCCCAAAGGTGTCAAGTGCGCCATCTGAACTTCGCAAAAGCTCAGAACAAATGGCCAATACCATTTATCTACCCGTATAATATATTCACCAGGGTTAAGGAGGCATGTAAACAAATCTTTGAAACTGTATGGGAACAGGAGGTAGGAGGAGAAAGTGGCCCTCAGCAAACCTTTGAAGTCCTGACTTTCCCTACCAAAATCCTTCTGAGCCTTGCAAAGGTCTCTTTTGTATTGATAGGACAAGGGCTCCCATTCTGGGTTCTAGTCTCCAGCCTTATCACATCCGGTTCTAGTGGGGTGGGAACTGGAAGGAGAATCATGAGAACTGGAAGTTGGAAGGGGGTGGGAGCTGTTGGGAAAGGCAGAAGAGGGATTACAGGTGGAGCAGTAATGCAAAGGGATGGGAACTTCCACAGTAACTTCAGGAGGTGGAGTCAGGGTGGAAAAGGAGAGGTCCAAGGGAAGAAGAGAAGGGTATGAGGAAAGAAAGGTGTTGGGTGGAAAAGGGAGAAAAAGATTGTGGGAAGAAGGAGCAGAAGGGAGGGGTCTGGCCATGCAGTCACCGCCATCATGTGCCTCCAGGAGCCATTTTGAGGGCAATGGGACAGAGAAGGAGAACAGGAACCATTTTGGGAATGGTGGGATGGGGTAGGAGGATGGGGAGGAACCTCAAATCTTACAACTTTGGGAGTTGAAACTGGGGTAGTTGGATGAAGGGAAAGGTCTCTGGCAGCATGGCCAGTACTGCCAGAGCAAGAGTGCTGAGGGGAACGCAGAAAGCCAGGAATACTGAGGTGGACTGGGCTACCTTTCACTGAGCAGTCTGCCCTGCACAACTCCCCCAGCGTAGGGTGAAAGGTTCGGTGTGGCGGTGTGCTTTGCAATCAACTTTGTATTAATAGTCTGTTCTGTACTCCGCAAGCTTTGTATTTGGTTGTGCCCTATTCTCCCCTCCTCTGAGGGCAGGGCTGGAGTTCTTCCCAGGTTCGAGAATGTTCTCTAAGAGGGCCCAAGGTGATAGGTCCTGACATAGGGAATCCTCCTCCATCCCAGGGAGACTGGCTGTGAAAACTATCATTCAGCAGTCAGGTCACCCCCTGAGGTGTCCTGCTTGGTTGACCCCTTGACCATCCTCTATCCCCACCCTCCCTTAAAAGGTGTTGCACTGAATTGTTCTCCACTCTGTCTGGGTAGAAGTTTTGAGGTGAGAAGGTTTGGTGTTATTTTAGTCTTAGTATTGGGTACAAGTGAAAAATGAATCATAACAATGCAAAGTTCTTAAAGTATTGAAAATTGATCCAAAACTTCTAATCTACTTAAAAATTGCAAGTGTACTTATTTAGAATTATGCAATCAACGGACAATGTACTATGACTTCATGCATACATTTTGAAGAGGACTGAATATTAAATTGCTATTCTTATATAAGTGTTATAATAAAAAGTATTTAAATTGTAAATCTTAGCAATTATATACACTGTCAAAGCTTCTAAGGTGGGCACTGGTATCAATATTGCACTAAGACTAAAACAACACCAAACCCCAACCCATCACAAACCCAGAAATTAAGACTTTTAATCCATAGAATATTTTTTTCATGATTAATGACATCTTAAAGATGATTCATTTAGGTCTGATTCCCCCAAACAGAATTATAACAACACAAACCCAAACCAAACCAACCTCATAGCTAGAACTATTTCAGTCACTCTATTCCCAGACTGAACTTCAATTTGCTGCTTTTCACAAATGTGACTCAAACCTGTACACAGACAAATTGCACAGGACAAAGTGAGAAGGCAGTGAGCCAGAAAAGATATAATATTAATTACATAAGACTGACTTAGTCCTTTTCATCAAGGCAAATAGGCATAAATCAAAATTACAGGGTTATGCTGAACATAGCAATCTATTTTGAAGAAATAGTTTATATTTTTCAGCTAAAAATATCTCCCAATACTCACCAAGTGTTTCAAAACCTTTCCTCCTATTTGTATTTTTGCTTATTTGACATCCAGAATGCAAAAGTTTGCTTCAACAATATTAGACACCACACATAAAAACAGTGTCTATACATCCTATGAAGTGAATGAAAACCTGGAATAGCAGAGACATGTAACACAACGACCTGAAGCCAAGATTATTAAGTCTAACATTTTCCACTTAATAAGTAGGCTATTAAGAAGGCCCCACAAAATATCCCATATACCATTTTATTTTATTTTTTTTATTATTATTTTCAAGGGGGATATATGGAAGGGTCTATGGGGCCTCTTTTGGAGGGGAAGGTAATGATGAAGCAGAAGATAATGATGACATTGCAAGCTTTCAAATTAGAGACAGATTAACTACGCACGGTTACTGCTTTGTAAATACATTAATTTCTAATGACAAGTAAATACACAAGTTGCAGAAGGTCGAGAATTACAATCGCCTGTTCGCACTCAGCCTTGAAAACAAGCAGAGGTCTCTTGGGAGTCAAGAGAAGGTATGCACACAGTGCTTATCTTTACCGCTACGCGGCCCAGCGCGGGT
>VZTB01008042.1:33328-45240 GCA_013397245.1 Thryothorus ludovicianus | reverse complement strand
CCGGCCAGGGCTGGGGCTGGGGCCGGGGCCGGGCCCAAGGTCACGCCGAGAGCGGCCGCGGGGACCAGCCAGGTCTCCTCCGAGCAGGAGGGCCGGCTCCGGGCGACTGCGGTGGCACCGGTGCCTCGTTGGGGCAGGGCGCCGTGTCCCTGTCCTCGGGGCTCTCCTGCCGCCGCGGCTCCTCCTGGACTCGCTCCGGGACCCTGAGCCGCTGGAGACCGGTGCGCCCGCGGCCCGGCGGCCACAATCGCCCCGCCGGTAAAACCTACCGAGTCATGGAAACCAGCGAGGGCTCCGCAGTCTGGAAGCCACAGAGAAGTTGCTGAGTGACCTCTCTCCAAGCTCGATGTTTGGCAGTGTTAAAGTCATCGCAGTCGGGATGAGGCTGAGCCTTCCCGGCGGGTGGGCCAGCCCCGTCGAGCCCGCAGGAGGCAGCGGGTTCTGCGTGTGCCCGGAGCCGACAGAGCTCTGGCACTGCTGGGAGCACAGTTTAGGATTGAAGCCTCCTGAACTGCACCTTAGCACAAACAGAGCAGTGTGGTCAATGCTACCTTTCAGTTCTGTATCTGTTGGTAATATCTAAAAAGCCAGGGCTTTTCATTGTGTGTTGTTTAGAGGAAGACAGAATGACTGTGAAAATGCAAATCACAATAATTGCTAGCTTGTGACAATCAGATTTATCCAGCAATCTAGGAGGTAGATGGCCTATTTTATTCTTCAGTGTTGTTGACCAGACTTCAGACCATGTTTTAAGTGCTTCACATGCTTCTGTTTCTCAGAGTTTATTTCGCTAGCCTTTAAGACACAAACTAGGGAAGTATCTTTCAACCTATGTGCAAGCTCCATGTTGGTCATGGCAAATAAAGTAGCACATAATGAATAACAACTTCTTAATTTAAGTGAGGTGTATTTGTGTCAGCTGGAAACTCTGCAGTCTCTGAGGTGATGGCCTATTAATCTGTTCCAGAAAGTGATAAGCTAAAGAATTGCATAGGAAAATTTTATGGCACTTAATTTATCCCTTTGCTTAACAAGAGAAGATTAGAGTAAATACCCTCGTTTCTCTAAATGTAGTAAGCAATTTGGGTGGGCGGCCAGGTTTTAAAATGCAGCATATGGGTGTTGTTTAAAAAAAGGCTGCGTTTTGCCTTGAAACTTCGTTTTTTGGATGTGAAGCATAATGTGCTGTAAACGGCCAGTATTTATGAATGAATGTTCTGATTTTTTCATAGTTCCCCCTCCTCTGCCAGAATTCTTTATTGGTAGCAAACTTTGAGATGGTGTTTTTGAAGAATTTACTGCTATTGCAATTTTCTTTCGTAGATGCAATCTCAAAGATGTTAGTCGGCTGCAAGAGTTGTGTGTGCTGAGACTGATGCACTGTGTCATGCTTCAAGTGAAAATGCACAACCTGCTGCCAGTTTATCCCTCAAAGTAGGAAAAGTGACAGTTTTATCTGCTAGATATCTGAAGGGGTTGAAACTACTTGAAATGGGGCTCTGCAGGCCAGTGTAGGCTGTGAGCTCTTTGCTGTGCTACCTCTGTGCCTCGGGAGCACCAAGGTAGCTGGGTCTTTTTGTATATCTGCACCTTGCCTTCTGCTGCTGGCTAGCTGCAGTTCCTGACAGGTGGTATCCTGAATTAAACATGTTACAGTTCTAGGTTTAGATTATTTTACATGGGAACTGCCTAGCTTCACTGAAAATAAGGAATCTGCTAGATGCATGATTGTTCCTGTTCAGTTACCATACTTTTGTCCCCTACTCACCTCTTTCCTGGCATTTATTGACCCTTGTCAATGGCTGCTTGTACACCTATCCACTTTGCATCTTTCAGAATGGGTGGTTTGTTTTGGTAGGTTCATAACTTCGTAAGTTTTAAAGTGGGATCAGCAGCAAAGAGCATGTGAAAATAGAGTTTTAGACTAAATGTAACATAGGATTGATGTTTCTCTTTTTTTCACTTTAAATGAAATTAGCAGCAAGATTGTGTATTTTTCTAAAGATGAGCTTCTAACTAAATATATAACTCAAAATTCTTTTACCTTTTCTCTCTGATAGCTCCATTTATTTTCAGTTGTATAACTGTGTCAAGATGCTAGTTTTCAATTTTATAAGTCTTCTTTTAAATTTTCAGGGAAGTATTTTTACCCAGTCTTCCAGGCATAGGTCTTGATAAAGTCACATATGTGAGCTATCCTACTGGAACTGAACAGATCACCAACAGTAAGCAGATCAGTGTATACTTTCTCTTTCAACTTTACTGTTCCTTTACATGTAAACTGAAGCAGAAACAGATGAGCTTGTCAAAAAAATACATTACTTTGTTGGGTGTAACTGGCAAGATGAACTCTTAGATGATAGCCCAGCATTTGTATACAAAATCTGGGGATACTGCTTCCATTCTTCCAAGAGTAGTTGGGTTGTTTCAAAGATGATTTTTCAGAAAGGACATCAGAGAAGTTCCCTCTACGTGGAGTTTCTAAAGCTGAAGACCCATAATGGTCGTGTCACACTAAATGCTTCCTCCCCTAACTATACTATGGTATTATGGTTTTGTGACAGAGGGAACTTTTTTGTATTACCACAACTTTAAAAGTTTAAAGCAGATTCGCTAGTGTTTATTGAACAGCTAAATCAACAGACTGGGTCTCTTGAGGCAGGTCCTGCAATGGCTTGTCAGTACTGTTCTGTCCTGGCTAAGGTTTGGATTTTGCAGCTCCATGGTCTCCTAGATGTGATTTTGTACATCTTCTCTGGTCTCAGCTCAGGCTGAAGAAGTTCTGTAATGGCAGAAGATTTCATGACAATTCACCTAAAACCTTCCACTACTTTCTAACTGTTACCACAGTGTGTCTCAGGAGTATGAACTGATGTGGTATCCTGTAAATATGGAAACAATCAGTGAAATTTTTGGAATGTGACAGTGGTGCCTGCTTTGAGGAAAATAAATGTAAAAGCACTAAATAACTTCTAAACTTCAGGAGACAATATCAGAAAATTGGGAAATCTTGGGAGAGAAATTTAACTGTACTTTAGACTAGTGATAAGAATGCCAATAAAAGCAGTCCTCTATTGGTGTCTTCTTCAGTATTGTGAGCATTTTGCACCAGTCATTTGACCTAAATGTAGGCATTGACCATTTTGCAGAGAGTTTGGGCTGTCTTGTCATATGAACAGGCACCACTTCCATCCTGTGTCCAGGGGTGTTTAGCATGGTCAGTCACTTCATTTCACAAGTGCTAATTCAGCAGTGTCTGCATGTGAGTCCTCCTGCAGAGACTTGCTTTGGGTGCGTGGTTCTTCAGGCATTCTTGAGTAGTATCTCGTGGTAGACTTTATCTGTTGCTTGGTCCTTCTGCAGATCTGAGGTACCTTGAGTTCACCTTACCTCTGTTTTCTGTGGCTTGTGATATGTTGTGATGTATGGAAGATCAAATCTGTTTTCTTAATAAGCAAATATGTTCTTAAACAAGCACACTATGCCACTTTTGATTACCTCAATAATAGTCCAGTGAGAGCACAGAGCTAAATCAGCACACTCAATATTTATTACATAAATCAGCACACTCAGTATTTATTACATTTATTACACACCAGTAATAAATTTTATTTTAGATAATTGAGTTGAGGTTGAGGAGCTGACACTCGAAGTCTATCAGTAAATCTTGTATTAAGAAGATCAAGATGCAGAATTTGTTTTCTAAGATCACAAGAAATCTTTTTTATCCTGCGTGAGAGCTGAGAATTTCCCTCTTTAGCAACAATTTTTTTAGTTGAACGGGAGTTGGTGGAGAAATTATGCATAATGGAAAGTATAAAATATAACGTTGCTTTCTGTCCAAACAAGTGTGAATCCTTGATGGGCTGTATTTATTTTAAAGAATCTGCTGAAGCTGCTATTCAGCATGCTAGAAAAATCTGACAAAAAAGTAAAATACAGTATGGCTCATTGAAACTAAACAACTGAGTCTCTTCTGCTTTGTTTGATGGTACAAAAGCTCATATTTGTTATTGTTGTTTTAAAGGCTTACATTTCTCATATAGAGAAATGTCATCTGATCAGACTGTCCTCTGTGTCTCAAATCTTCCTCCTGTTGCTCATGCATAGGACCATGAAAAATGGGACATGTAGAAGTGAGCATACTCTTCTGTGTGATCTTTAATTTCAGAGCACCTGGTCACGCTGCTGCCAGGCACAGCTGGGTAGCTTTTGGTCAGTCAGGTGCCTGTACTAGTTAGCATGGCTTGTTTCTATTGCCGAAGTAGTTGTTGCTGCTCTGTTGCATATTTATTACAAAACCAGGGGTGCTTGTGTTGATTCAACAGAGTTAAACTGAATGATAGTCTAAAAACAGGAAAAAAATGAGGCCTTCATCCGTTAGGATCTTTGTAAAAATCAAATAAAGCTTCTCAGATTACAGATTTCAGCAAAGACTAGGGAAAAAGATGACAGAATGTTTGGTTGGGAAGCACTGCCAGCATGCTCTATTGAGAAAAATAATTGTCACCTACTGGAAAGAAGCTAAATTATATTTCTTTCTGTTTTTTAAGAGATGAAATTGGATTAATACCCTGCCCTGAAGCCAGATATAACCGGAGCCCTATTGTCCTGGTAGAAAACAAGCTTGGTGTGGAGAGCTGGTGTGTGAAGTTTCTTTTGCCGTATGTCCACAATAAACTTCTCCTCTACAGACAGAGAAAACAGTGGCTGAACAAGGATGGTAAGTTCTGAGTTGGAGAAGAGTACATTATGTAATCTTTAGTGCACGTTTTTTATTTATTGTAAAATCATTCAGTTTGTAAAAGAGCTTTGAGATCAGAATCCAGCCATAAACCTGACCCTGCTAAGTCCAGCACTAAATCATGTCGCTCAGTGCTGTGTTTACATGTCTTTCAAAATACCTCTAGAGATGGTGTCTCTATCACTGCCTGGGCTGCTGCTGTTTTAATTTTGACACTTTCAGTAAGGAAATTTTTCCTCATATCCAACCTAGACCTCTTCCAGTGCTGCCTGAGACCATTTTTTCTCATCCTGTTGTTTGTCACCTGTGAAAAGAGACTGATGCTCAACCGGCTACAGTTTCCTTTTATGTGGCTTTGGAGAGCTGTAAGGTTCCTCCAAGCCCCCTTTTCTCCAGACTAAATACCTCCATCTCCCTCAGCTCCTCTTTATGAGACTTGTGCTGGCCATGCCGTTGTGATCCAAGCCAGGATGCCCTTGGCCTTCTTGACCACCTGAGGACACTGCTGGCTCATGTTCAGCTGCTTCTGGCCAGCACTCCTGGGTCCTTTTCCACCAAGCATCTTCCCCCAAGCCTGTGGTGTTGCATGGTGTTGTTGTGACCCAGGGGCAGGACCCATCAGAGTATCATGCAGGTGGCCTTGGCTCATCAGTCCAGCTTGTCCAGATCCCCCTGCAGAGCCTTCCTGCCCTCCAGCAGATCGCTGCTACCCACAGTGGCATAACCTCCAAACTGAATGAGGGTGCGCTCAACCCCCTTGTGTGGATCATTTACCCTTCCTAATGCCAGTTTAACCTGTTCAGGGAGAAATGGTGGTTACTGAGGAGAGCAGGCTTGGGACTGTGCATCTTAACTTGAACAAGTTAGGGTCATTTGAAAATAAAATTTCTTTCTCTCATGCCCAAACTGGAAAGGTTAGAGACAGACAAGTTACTTCAGTGAGTCATTTGAGGAAGTGATGTTAGTTGGTATAGAAGGAATACTCTTCTGGTTTGCTGAGTCAAAAGGAAAATGTGGTGATGTATATATCTACTGTAAGAAATGAGTGCAGTGTGTTTCAGATGTAGAGGTACTAGAAATCATTGGTCTCTACAGCTTGGTAATTGTAAAGTTTTATTTCCTTTCTCATCTCTTTGTTTTGGTTTGGTTTTTAGTTTAGCTTGCCTGTAAAGTTCTTTTGTATATGTTCTCTAAATAAATTCAAAATAAAGTATTATGAACAGGTGTGACATAGGAGGTATTTGACTGCTTATAAGGTGTCCTGTTCAGAGTAAGAATGGAAAAGAATAATTAGTTTATGAAACAAGTTTTTTGTTTATTGTTGCAGTGTCTTCTAAATAGCAGTTGAAATAAAGAATGTTCTTATGCTGGGCTTCTCAGTGTCTTATTTCTGTTGTTTTTTTTTCTTTTAGACATCTCTTTCTAGTACATTTTACCAGCTATGGTATGTTCTACATCCCTCAGAAAGAGGGTTATCTGTTGAAAAGCACCCTGTGTCCACTCATAGAGTTCAGACCTTTAGTATTTCACATGCAGCTGGGTTTCAGTTTTGGACTGTTACCATATTTTAATTTTTTTCTGTAACTAACCTGTCCATAAAGCACTGACTGTGTCCGTTTTGCTTCAAAATGTGTGGGATTGTCTTCCTCTCCTGAAGCATACCAACAGCCACCATTCATTCAGTTGTGTTGATTGCAGCTATATCAAAGGCAGTCTTCCTGGCTGCTTTATGAAATATTGAGTTAAAGAATTATGTTTTAAATAGTGAGATGCTAGCATACGTCTGGTGCAGACTCTAGCACCTAGTCATAACTAACATGGAGTACAGCTTGGTGTTACTGCTAGGTAAATGTTGAGAGTAGGTCTGTGTGGATCAGGAGATGATGTCTGGTCAGCAGCATTTCTCCTTTGATATCTGCTTTTCTTTAATATTTTATTCCTGTGGTCTGTTTCACTTTAAGTGGATGAAGCCAGCTGTGCACAAATGCTTATTAAAATGTAGTATGTCTCACAATCAGGCGACAGGTCTGTAAATGGGCACTTGAGCTTCTTTTGCCTTGGAGATATTACGGAGAAAGAAGACTGAGGTCTTTAGTGAATCTTGGATTGGGAGCATTCTTAAGGCAAAGAATGTTGCCTGCTTTTGTCTGCCTGATGGTATGGTCTAGATTTGCTAAGCATGCTTTGGTTTGTTAAACACACTTTGATTCCTTATTACAGATGTATGGGTGTATTATGCAAGCATTTTGGAAAGAGTAGCACGAAATGGCAAAAAAGATAGATCATGACAAGGAGGAATCCATTCTGCCAACATAGAGTGCAGTGCTAGCTGTACACCTTGGCTGGTGTTGGAGTAGCAGTGTACTGGCTCGATCCTTATCCTTCAAAACAGTAGCTTAAAGAACTTGACGTGTTTTCATGTGTTGGTGGGTATGACTGACCCATTGATTGTGTTTTATTTTTGCCTAACAGATTTTTTCTATGTGCTTGTGTCATTGTGTTTCCCACACTCCTCCAAGATGGTTGATATCATGTCATTATGTGATTATCTATGAAAAGTATTTTGTGAACTTCATAAATTTTACATTGCCCTTTATTTCTTTTTTTTTACATAATTTATTTACTTGAATGTTTTTGCTCATTACAGTCATCTTTAAAAGACTCTTCCTAAGAGTTATGTTTGCTGACATAAGTAACTTCCATTTCTCCTTGGTCTTTATGGTTTATGGTTGGACCTGTTAAGACCAGGATCTTTTTGGTAACTGCTACCAACCTGCTGCTACTGATTTATTCAGTTCTGATAGAGAAACTGGTGATTGTGACATCATTCCAAATTTGAAATCTGTAATGCAGACAATTACAAAATTCAATAAACAGAGCTTTAATACAGGGAATAAAATTAACGTTGACTGACACGTAGCTAAATACAAAATTTAGCAGCATAAGAAGAGTTGAACCGGCAGATCTTCAGCAGGGAGACTTCATTTTGGTCTCAAATGTTGTTGTAAAGTCTAACCATTGACATTTCCACACAGAGAAAAACTTCTTGTTTCAAGCCAAACTACAAACATTGAGATCTCTGTCACATTTTTGGGTGTCTGAAGACAGCTGATAGCCCCTGCCTGTGTGCTAGCACCCTGCTCCAGTCACACCAGTGCAGGTGCTTCATTGTGATGATCACACCTGCCAGTTCCACAGGGATGGTGTCTGTGGGGCTCTGCTTCCCTCACAGGTGAAACCTTGCAGAGCCCTTCCTCTCAAAACACAGCTCAGAAAACTCTTGTCACTGAATAGTGCAGTAGCATGGATTTTAGACTAGTGCCTGCAACTTGTTTGACTTTGCTTTGCAAATGAAACTCCATTCTGCTTTGTCTCTTCATTTACAAAAATCAGTTTCAAATGTGTGAGAAGAGGTAGTCTACGGAATTTTCATATCTGCTGAGGTTTTCTGTACCCACTGTAAAACACATTCATGTCCTTCATCTTAAAACCCTTTTTGTAAGGGAGTTTAGTATATTTTACCATAATTTGGTTTCACTTTTGATAAAAGGTTTGAGCAGAAACTGCAGTGCAGTGGTGGAGAGGATGCAGGTAGAAGTCTTTCCCAGGTGGGCTTGGAGACTTGTCTCCAAGGTGTCATAAGTATGTCCACTCTGTCAGGAGATGTTAATGTTTTCTCTTAAGCATTCTAAAGGATTTGGCTCCAGATTGCTTTTGTAGACGAAAGTGCATGCTTGGAATTTGGCAGGGTAGTTGTTTTCTTTTGCATCTAGTAAAGACATGACATAGATTTGTCTATTACTAGTAGTCTCTACTCACCTCTTCTGTTTTGTCTGAGTCACTGTAAGCCATTTAGAATAGAACAGAGGAGAACAACAGGGTGCTGATTTAAGTATCTGCTTTCAGATGTGATGCCTGATATTTTTTCCTTTTTCTGCCTCTTTCCTTTGATAGTGTTCAGGATGCAGAGAACCTGTAATGGGAAAATGGACAAAATGTGGATAAATTCCATTTAAGTTGTACTTGATTGGGTGCTATTACAGACCTTTGCGATTACCAGAATGGTCATATTAACTAGAAATCATGACTAAACAAGCTCTATTGTTCTAAGTAGACTTTGAAAATCTGTTCTGAGAAGAATTCAAAAGACTAAAATAGGCTATAATAAAATTTTGCTTGATGTTTACGTGACAGTGGTAGTACCTAATAATTACTAAAACCCTTATTGTAGATAAAATGGAAAATGTACATGAAACAATCACAGCTGACAATTTTAATGGTGCCTCCTTATAAAAATTATATTTTGATAAATGTTCCAAACTTAATTTTTGAATGTAAAGTTGAAACAGTATCCACAAAACACATAGCAGATGTTTAATTTTATATATGTATTTTGTGTTTGTGAGTAATCCTGGTTATTTGAATTGGGATGGCCAGCTGCATAAAATTAAATGGGTGTTGAAATACTTTGCTGGATCAGGAATTGGGTAAGCCAAGAATAATATTTGTACATTCAGGCAGCAAATTAGGAAGAAGCTTTGCACGTATGAGAAATAGTTATTCCTTGGCAGCAAAGAGGGATTTAACTAAAACATGTGAAAATAGTTAAGTTCATCCTTGAAACACTTTTCAAAACACTACAGCTTAGTGCAAAATCAACTATATACTAAAGAATTCCACACCACACCCCCCCCCATCACCCCTTGCATTATGTGGTGGCTTAACATGTTCCTCATGAGGAAGAACATAATGGGTAGCACAAAATTTCTTTGTTGGACGTAAATGATCAATCAGACACGCAGTAATATGTGAAGGTATTTCACTTTTAGGCCTACTTAACTATTGTCTCTTGTTTCAGAGATGCATGAAGCCATGTCCCTTTGCTTTTTAAATTAATTCATGTCCCATTACTCTTGAATTTCTTAAGGGTTCATTTTGTAGTCGTATTAACTGCATTAACCAGACATCTGTTTCCATGAGATCCCATCCTTTTTCCTTCAAGTAATGAAGTACCTGTTATTTGCTGGAAATCACCTGAGATACGATCTAATTAGTATATTAAATGCAGTGTGATTAGGAGAGAATGTAGCCAAATTTAATTGACAATAAAAGTTTGGATAGTCACATTCAGATTTTATGGCATAGTTAAAAATAAGTGTGATACGTAAATCTACGGTATACAGTGCTTAAAGGCAGGGATGCAAACAAATATTTTGGGTTTTGCTTTGGGTTTTTTATGGAATTAGTCTCAAAACTTGAGTCTAAAACGCTTCTCAATGTATTTAAAGTGTTTTCTGTATAGTTCAATAGGGAGTACTTTTGTAATCCTCATTTATAGCTGTGGTGGTTCATTTTTTTAGCTACAAGTTTTTTCTAGTGTGTGTATTTTTTGTAACAGTATGGTATATGGAAGCCATCTGCAGCTCAGGCTTATTCTAAAATAGTGGGATATATTTTTACTTCTCTATAGTATTTAAAAATCTTTGGATTTTCTTTGAAGAATTTTCTGCTTCTCATATATAGTGTATGGTTAAAATCACTGTATACTTGAGGATTGTATGTAATGATTTTTCCTTGCTGAGGGCATGCTCCGCTCATTATTTTAAATAATAAAAAGGGAGGAGATGGCAGATCTTGCTTTCTCTTAAATTAAGCTGTCATTTCTTCTGGAATGAGAGCAATATTTTACAGAAGTACAGCAGCCCGTAGCAGAGAGACTTTGGGGAATGGGAGGGAGTAAGGGACTGCAGAGCATGCTGTGTGCAAATCATTACTAATCCTAATATCTCTGGTTCCATTGTTTTAGAGCTGATAGATATCACGTGTACCCTGCTGCTGCTGAACCCAGACTTCACCACTGCTTGGAATGTGAGGTATGTTGCACTCAGAAAATGCCATCAAAAGACCTGGGCCTTAGATGAGTCAGCTGAAGGCTTTGTTTCAAGTGATTGTTAGTGATGCAGCAAGAACTTGTCAGCTAAGAAGTGCTGAAGGAATGTTAAAATCCTTTTCCTTCCTATATATTGCAGATAGTTTGAGACTGCTCTTTTTTGGTTTATTTTGGGATTGGTTAGTTGGTTTGTTTAGAGGTTTTTGTTTGGTTGGGTTTTTTGTTCTTGTTTTTGGTTTCTTGTTTTTTTATTTTTATTACAGACTGAAGAATACAGTGCTGCATATGAAGGCATGTTTGCACCACATTTTCAGGATGTATAAATCCCAGTGAACTATCATTCCTCTTTCCTCCTGCTGTTAATGAGGGTAGTGCTCAGCTGATGTCTTCTGTGTGTATTCACTGTTCTCATTTTTACCTCTCCTTGAGTTCTTCTGAGATTTCAGCTCAGTTTGCTGCCATTACCAGTGCTGGCTCAGTAGATACACTGCAGGACAGGGGGGAAGATGTCTACCCTTTATTTTGAATATGTTTTTCCTTCCCCTCTCCTTTCTTGTACCTGTTGGGTTTAGTATAGCTTCATCATTGGTCAAGCTGCAGAACTTGTTCAGGAGTCATAATGGAGGAGGAACAGGAATTTACCTCCTTGCTCTTCAGGAAGTGCAGAAACAACAATTCCTTACAACTTTGTAATCTTACAACTGATCTGTACAACTGTGAAGTTCAGAGTTGGAGGAATATTCTCTTTTGTCGGTAAGACTGGAGACAATATTCAAGTTATAGTTTCGGAAGGGCTGGAGTGCTGACAGAACTATGACAACCTTTAGAAGAGCATTAATGGAAAACAGGTCTTCTGTAGTTACGGTGCGCTATTGCAGGTGGTGCATTAACAAAAAGACCTAGAAAGATGATTGCTGTGTCTAGTTGTCAGCCCTAGTTATGGCAAATTCAGTTTTTTCTTTTTTCTTCTTTCACTGCTGATATAGTTCTGAAGGATTCTGCTGTGTTTTATATGTTTCTGTCTCTCTGTTCTTAAAAAGGAATAAGTGTGATAGCAAGGGAATTACTGTCATGAAAGTGTATAGCTTGAGTACCTTTGAAGTGATAAAATGGAATTAGGAGCTTGTATAAGTACTAGAGCTGTTACAGTAATCTCATGGTACTTATAATTGATTTTTTGGTTTATGTTTTGTGGATTTTTTTTTATTGAATATGCATTCATCCTTATCAGTCTGGCTTTTTTTTTTGTGCCTGACAGCTGAAAAAGTTAGCTTTTAT
>VZTB01008042.1:541-14435 GCA_013397245.1 Thryothorus ludovicianus | reverse complement strand
AAGCAGTGAACTGAAACACAGATGTCACTTCTAAATGCATCTTTGCACTCATTGGGTGATGAGATATATATATATATATAAAATTAGATCTTACTGTTTTATCAGTGTCAGATACAAAGAAAAGAGTGTAACTCACCGATTCTCAAATGCACTTAACATTCAAGTTAGTTTCAAGGGAAGTTCAGTGTCCCTGTCTATGATAATTTTCCCCTGTGTACTCAGAGGTATATTTCTTCTCAGCCTCTTCTCTGTTCTTCCAACCAGCAAAGAAGAATGTAGCAAAGCATTGGTGAGGCGGCCTAATTTTGTGTTTGAGTAACTCTGACTACCTCCCAAAAAGTACTTTGACTGATGTCCGTAAGTGGAGTTCATCAGGCTCAGTTATTTCAGAACCTCATGCTAGGCCTATATCCTCTTTCAGATGTGAAAAGCAAGAGCTTTATCAATGAATCCATCAAGTTTTCCAGGGAGAATTTGAAGTAGAAAGGAAAAAAAATCTTGTAGTTAAAGTTGGAAAAACTAGAATTAGCATAAATTTTCATTCGTTTTTTCCTCTGAAGAAGCAACTCTGTTGCTGAAAAATGGAGGAAATACACTTCCAGGGAATTCCATATATTAAGCTTTTTAACTGCAGACCTGACACTTCCTAGTGGCTTTTGCTTAGTGTGTAATGTTACTTCTCAGGGCATAGTCTATTGTAGTGAATTAGGGTGCGTTTTTACAGTATACAATTATTGATTAAAAAGAAAAAAAAAAGCTAAACATATAATAACTGGCTTTTAATTTTTTTTTTTGTCTAGCATATTATAACCTACCCACATGCCAGCACTGTACCCAGAAATGTACAGTAGACCTCTCCATCTCATCTGCTTCATACTGTTACTCTGCATCTTGAACTGCTGTTGCAGTCTTGTAGGAAGCTCCTGACAGTTGCTGGATTTATTCTCCGAGTTTCCTAGTAGCATTCAGTAGAGTAGTTAGTATCTCAAAGTATGTCGTAGTTATGAGGAAGCTTTTTACAGCATCTGTGTTGATGCACCATAGTTCTTAGATTAAATATTTTAAAAACTTTCATTAGGATTCTGAGCTAAATCTTTTTTGATAGCTGTCGAACTCTTACATGCAACAGAGTTCTTCTGGAAAACAGAACTCTTAACTGAAGTCTGCTTTGTTAAACATCTTTGTCTGCACCCTCTGGAACCTGCTGTACATCCTACTGTATAGACAGGTGGAGAGAACCCTCAATGAGGTGCATATTTTCTTCACAGGACATTTTCTGAATGGAATACATTTATGGTTAAACAAAGCTTGTCTTGGATGAGGTACACCTGTCTGTTCATTGTGAATAAAGTTATGTAATTGGTACATTCTTAACATGGTACGATTTCCTGAATGGCTGCATGTAGTGAGTAGATTAAAGGAATGTGTTTTTTTTAACTTGTTGTTAAAAAAAAAATCACATAACTGATACGAGGTACTAGAATTTGTTTTTAGAAAGCAAAATATACCTGCTGTGTTCATTCCCTTTTGTACAATTTTTTTTGTTCTTGGAATGGCTGCATTTTAAACTGGGTAGTAGTCATCCTGTAAAGTGTGCTTGGGAACACACTTTACTTCATATAAACTCATTACTTTCATATAATCAAAATAATAGATATCTTAAATGTTTTTAAGTAGCACTAAGATCCAAGGTAGTGACAGCACTACAGTGTTCAAGTGAGCCAATAAATTCTAATTTTATAACACCATCATGTTCATCAAAGTACTATTCTATGTAAGGAAGTGTTTATTTTATCAAGATATGTGCAAAAATATTTAATTCTCATAGCTTTCTTATTAGGGGGATATACAACTAGTTTTAAACATAATATTTTGCAATATTTTTTCTATGAAAAATTCTCAGATGCACATTTGTTACCATTGTAAATTTTATGTAGATTTCCAAGATAAATTAGATAAATCATACATTTTGTAGCAGAAAGACTAAAATTATGACAGGACAGTAAGACACTGGAAAGTAATCTGCTAAATGACCAGTCTTCTACAGGACAGTGAATGTAAAGCGTTTGTTTTTCACTGGTCTTACTTTGTCATAGGATGAATTCCTGTCAGATGGGGATTATTTTTTATTTTTTTTCCGATAATCAGTAGAGAATTTATCTGTGAATAAATTACCTGTATTTATTCTCCCACAAGAAGTGTGCATGTATGTGTGAGCGGATGGATGGTGGAACTGTGTTTATGTCCTGTGAACACTGCAAAAGTCACCCACATTTGGCTGTCTGCTAACAGACTCCTCCATGGATGAGCTGCCCTGAGTCTGAGTCTAGCAGGGTCAGTGCCAGGTTGTCTGCTGAAATCAGTGAGATTTATTGTTTCCCCTCTTTGTCTTAATCTGCCTGATTATCATTAGACTTGGGCAAATGCCTGCACACACCTACCAAATTGTTAGTGGTGGTGTTTATTCCAAGTGCTTGTAGAGAGTATTTGAGACTGTGAAAGAGTTTGTAAGATCTTGCAAGCTGGGAAAATTTGGGGGTGCTCAGTCAATACCCAGAGGATACTTTTCATGAGTCCTCCAGAAAGGAAATGGACAGTCATATTTTGAATGAGTGCTTTAGCATCACAGGAGACTGAGAAAAGTATAACTAGTACTTAAATTGGTATTTAAATAAAAACAACAAGTAGTCTTTTTGGTACTTTCTTTTCAGTATTTTTCTCACGTTCTTTTTGTAAAAATAAATCACATAAAATATTTTTAGAATTACTCTTTGTTTTGTGTGTCTCTTGATTTTGAGTTATTGGATTTGAGAGCTTTCCTTAATGAAGCAGTTTTACTGGAAAGTGCTAGCACCTTTCCTGTTTCCTCTTTGACAATGTGATTCATTCCAAGTGTTCTAAAATGGGCACCTGAAATCATTGGGTGTTACTGAAAGTGTTGCTCATCATCCTAAATGCTTAAAAAAGCTTCTCTCATATACTTCTTGTTTTCTTTTTTTCTCATTTTCTCTTACTAGCTGCTAGGTAGAAAGAATATGTAAGGAAGACCTAGTCGATAGGAGCAATCTTGGTTTACTTAATTTGGGTATTCATTTGTTCAGAAAGGAGCAAGTAATAAACCCACTAGGGTCCTTGTATAGAAGTAATTTTCAGGATCTGGTTATTTGTTTGTAGTCTGAATGCTTTATTTTTACACCTATTGAAATGAGTTTCAAAACTCCCACTAACTTCATTGACTTCAGATCAGGCCATGCTGTGGAAAGAGTATCAGCCTTTACCTGGTAGCCATGACATATTTAGTGTGATGAATTGTAAGGGAATTGTTTATTCTTCACAAATGGTTGTATTTATGGCTTCAATTAAAAAAAACAACATGTTGTGTACAGTCATTCAGACTGTGGATAAGGAGCCACTAAGATTATGGAGTGTTAGAGGTTTAAAAGGGCAGCTAGAGAAAAATTGAGAGTACTACTGGGTATCAGTAGCTAAGAAAGCTTCCTTTTCCCCTCTGTTTTTTTTTCCCCCCTCTATTCTCTCCTCTCCTTCTCTCTCCCTCTTTCTCCCACCTCCTGCCTCAGCTCAAAACTCCCCATTCTCTCCCCTGCCTCCATGATTTTTCGTCTTTTCTAGTGGCAAAAAGTTTCATACAATATACCTGTGTGCAAACTAGGATAACACTTCTGGAAGTATTGCATATCAATAGCAAATAGATAGCAGTGCTCAAGATTTGTGCAAGATATTTAGGGATGACTGGTGAGGTTTTAAGTGCTATATGATAACTGATGCAATATTGAATGGGTATGTCTTAATAAACAGTGGTGGATGGCCTGAGTGTTACTGTTCTCCAGGTGTGCTGTCTGCATTTATTGTCAACAATAAACTGCACATTTGTCACCCTTTCATCTCCACAAATGCTTATCACTAACTAACAGCTAATCTGCTTTGTAAAGTGCATCTACATAATGTTGATTTGAGATGTTCTACAATTATTTGTTGTTATCTAGTAGTAGATAACTTCCACCATTGCCTTTAGTCCTTCTTCAGTGGCCACATATAGATTTTCATGTTTATAAATCTGTGAAGGGAATTTGAAATTCCACCATATAAAACATGCATTTTCCTGATGTCTAGTTAGAAACATAGAAGGGTATCTTAGCACTGTTTTCCAGTTGTGCACACTGAGTTTAACTTGTTTATCTCAAATATTTTGTATTGCATGATAATTAAATTTTTTCATATCCTAGTAGTACAAAATTACTTACAAAATAAAAAAGAGCACCCTTACAGTTCTACCTATTCTATGCAGATGTCTTCCAAAATTTACAGGTACAATTTTAGTGGTGGTGATTGGTAAACAAATTATTTATCAGCAGACTTGTTTTTATATGTATTAGTGACAAAATGGACTAAGCACCGCTGTAAGTTATTGTATTTCTGTAGAACATGGAAAATAGTGTAATACTGTTTTTGTTAAATGTTGGCAGTTTATAAATAAACTTTTCATCTCCTAAAAAAACCTTTGTCTTCTGACAACACTGAGCTCCCATTTTCAATCATTGTGAAACAGAGACTCTTCATAGTTAGTGCTAATCTCTTCTTTTGACAGGAACTTCATCTTCTCTTGTTAAATATGTGACAATAATAGACTTATTTTTTTGGTTCTTTTACATTCTGGCACTTGGGCCTTTTTCAAAAGCTTTCCTAGATCTTTGTTCAAGCTTAGTTTCTAAAAGGACAGAGATGAACAGAAGTTAGTTAAGGTACTTCTTTCTGGCAATACAGTTGGC
This sequence comes from Thryothorus ludovicianus, assembly GCA_013397245.1. NCBI lineage: Eukaryota > Metazoa > Chordata > Aves > Passeriformes > Certhiidae > Thryothorus > Thryothorus ludovicianus. The sequence continues at coordinate 9,648 of VZTB01008042.1, read as the reverse complement.
TATACTGTCTAGAGTTGCAGAACTTGGACAGCTGTTTGCTGCTTAGATTTCTCTAACTTTTCAGAATTTCAGCATGATGTTCTGTGATGTTCTTGTCTTTTTTAAAACCTGAAATCAACCAGAATAGCTTGTGCCAGTGTTTCCAAGTTCCATGCAATTTCTATGCTGTTAGAATTAAAGGGAAAGCGTTTCACAGGTATTGAAAGCAGGTAATTGACCTCTTGTGTTAAGAAGATATACCTTCTTTGGTTCATATTAAAGGTAGTTGTAATATAGAAGTACTACTATACATGGTACTTTGGTTCTAGTTGACTGCCTTTAGAACATTAATTCTGCTGTATAAATTTTATGAGACTACCTGAAGAAGAACCCTCCCTAATCTGACCCCTGATCTGAACAAAAAGATACTTGAGGTATGCTTGTTATTTTTGTAGACTTCCTAATTAGGTACATAAAAATACATTAACAGCTGGATCCATAGTGTCAATGTGCAGTTAAGGTCTTCAAATAGTAATCTACTTCGTGTATATGTGCTTCTATGATTCCATTTATGAGGGGTTGTTAATTTTTTGGCAGAACTTCCTTAGATATTTAGACCTGTTTCATAGACTTGAGTAAATGCTGCAGCAAATTTGCTTCCAGTCATTGCATATCAGCCAATCAGTAGCTCCACAAAGAGCTTTCATTCCAGGCTGTAATCCAAATAATTCTGAGGTTCATTTAAATAATTTATTCAATGAATTAATATTAATATAAAAGAATGTTGAACAATGAGAGCCTGTGGTTGGGATTGGGTTTTTATTTCATTAAGCAGTGGCACTGGGATATTTCAGTGTAATGACATATGAAAAAACTCTTTAAAGTCATAGTTTTGTATTTCATGTCTATTATAAGGTGGAACAATTGGTCCAATATTTCTCAAATTTAATTAAGAGTTTCTAGAATTGTTGTCTTGGTATCTTATTTAGATATACAGGGAAAGAGCCCCGGCATGGTCATTCTCTTTTGCTTGCACTTTGTAATAATTTTTTGTTCTTTGACACAGGGCTTCAAGTCTTCTACTGTTTTCTAGTTCCAGTAAGTCTAAATCTTGCAGAGCTACTAGTACCTCTTTGGAATACCTCTTTAGAACTCCTTTGTTGAATATCAGAAGGTGGTGTCTGCTTTTGCAGAGATACAGATTATCTGGTTGTAAAACTCTAGTCTGTTTGGGCTTTTACACCTCTGAAGTTAAACCATGGATTCACCACTTCCTTTGTAACCAAACATTTGAAGCACTTGGAAAACTACTTATCTGCAGTGTCTGGTAAAGGGGTAAGAAAAGAAAAGAAGTGGAAATCTTATGTCAAGAAGTATCAATAGAGAATGGGTAAGTTTGTGGGGCACAGCGTGGAAAAAAGCACAACAGAAGCAGTTCTTCTAGTTTTTTGTCTGAGTCTTGGTATTACCAGCATGACCTACATCTGACATGCAGACATGTTGACAAGCTAGGAAAACAGTTCCTGGAGGAAGATGACAGCCTTTGGAGCTATCATGACACTGGTCCAATGCCAGACACCCACAGGAATCACTTGCTCATCCTCCCCTGCAACAGCTGGACAGTGGAGAGGCTGTGGATGAATCTCTGCATCCCTGTGGATCCCCATGGGCTCTGGGTGAATCTCTGCATCCCTGTGGATCCCCATGGGCTCTGGGTGATCTCTGCATCCCCATGGATCCCCATGGGCTGTGGGTGGATCTCTGCATCCCTGTGGATCCCCATGGGCTCTGGGTCGATCTCTGCATCCCCGTGGATCCCCATGGGCTCTGGGTGCATCTCTGTATCCTCCATGAATCCCCCAGGGCTGCAGGGGCAGAGCTGCTTCACCATGGTCTCACCACAGCCTGCAGAGGAATCTCAGCTCTGGCACCTGGAGCATCTCCTGCCCCTCCTTCACTGACCCTGGTGTCTCTGTGTTGTTTTCCTTACATGTTCTCACCTTCTGCTCTTCTCTGACTAGATGAAAAATCTGTGCACTTTGTTTTGATTTTCTTAAATATGTCATCATGGAGGTGTTACCAACCACTCCCATTGGTCCAGCCTTGGCCAGCAGCATGTCCGTCTTCAGAGCCATCAGGGATTGGCTCTGCCGGACATTGCAGAAGCTTCCAGCAGCTTCTCATGGGCATAATCTTTGTGCACCCCTGCTACCAAAAACCAGGCCCTGCAAAACCGATACAGAGGGCAAGTGTTTTTGAGATTCTGGAGTATTCACAAAGGAAGTGGGAATTTTTCTATTTAATATGAGACAGCTTTTTTTTTTTTTTTTTAATCTTGACTATATTCCCAAATCTGACATACTCTCTAGTATGATTTTTTTTATGCTGAAAGAGTATGCAAAGAGTACTTTGTTGTTGTCTCATAGCTCAAAAGATGAGGAAACCAAAGATTTTTAGCTGTGGAACCTGTGAAGTTTTAAAGGGCTTGCTTTCTTTCACCATGTAAGGTTGCTTGTTTAAACAGAGGTATTAATCTGCCTGACACCTCTGTCTGATTGAGAAAAATGACATAATTGAAGTTTCACTTAGTGGTTTTCCATGGTAGTTAGTGATTACCAAGTGGAGTCAAACAGAAGATAGGAAGAGAAAGATCAGTCTGGCCATCCACTCTAGAACTAAAAGCTTACATCTTTTAGCACATACAGGCATGAAACAAAGTAAAACTAAAAGGTATCAGAGTTCTGTAGTGTCATGCCTGGTTAGCATGGCTAGGTATTCATCTTTAGCTGTATGGGACATGACTTCTTTAAGCCAGTGAGATTTCTCAATACTTCAAACAAGTTGGTGAAGCCATGAAAATTTAGTAGCCACTGATAATCTGTTGATCTTAATTTCTTTCCTCATTGGGAGGTTTTCACTACTGAAGGACAATATGGCTTTTTCTTAGGAAAAGGGGAAGAACCACCTCTCTGTGCATGACTGCTGTCTTTACAAGGTGCTGTCAGGCTGTGTTTTATGAGTAACTGGTCTCTTTTACTTCTTGCTGTCTACCTCTGTCCACTACCTCCCATCCCCACTCCTGCACACCCCTCCTGCATCTGCACGGGTACACCAATCGCCTTGGACATCCTGGACCCTCAGGTTTACATCCTCATCAGTTACAACTTTTCCAGTTTGCCTGTGGTTTTTTAACAACCCATCATTTAGGTTTGTTTCTTGTCTTTGCCTCTGTTAGTTAATTTGTGCTGTGTTTGTGGCTCCCCCTTTACTTGTTACGCCCTTTAGTATTGGAAAAGTGTTTGATCAGATACATATAAGGGAGCAGAGACTCTCTCCCTTTACATACCCTTGCACAAACAGGTTTACCTGTTTCCAGGAAAGCTGAAAACCTTGCTTCAGTGTAGATTTCTTTATCCCTTTATTCTTTACTTTCTGAAGCCTTTTCACTTTGGAAAAGTAAAAGCTTTCAAAAAAATCCTAAAATGAATAGCTTTACTGGTCCCTGTGGTCCCATGAAATACAGGCTATTCAGTTAGATAGTGCTTGAAGTGAATTAATACAGAAATTATAATTTGCTTTCCAGCTGCTCATGAGATTGGAGCAGTAGTTGAGTTTTCCCTGTAAGACAGAGCAACCACAAAAACAAAGGGAAAAGTGCGACTACTGCTTGAACTGAGTAATTGGAGGTGAAGTGGCAGAGCTGAGAAGTAATTTCTAAGTGACTGAAATGAGAATAGAAAGGGAAAAAAATTAAATGTAAAGTGATAAATTCCTTTCTGTCTAGAAGGACTTTGAGTTGTCTCAGTCAGCAGTTGGTCTTCAATTGATGAAGAGAACATACTTGCATTAATGAAGTAGGCCCACTGGGTTAAAAATAGGGATGCAGACTTAAATGCATATTGATACACAGCAGGTCAAAGCTGGCTGCACTGAGTCATAACTAGGAACTTGAAAATGAACAGTGAAAATGTCAATTATTTGCTATACCTGCTAGCAGAACGAACCACTGCAAACTTACCAGCTTATGAGTTAAACTGCCAGATTTCACTGGAACAGAAAGTAGCACTGGAACAACCTGTTGATGGCTCTGGATGTTGAGGGGCAAGAAGGAAAGATACCTATCCCCATTCCTCTCTGATTAGGGGTTTCCATAAGGGATGCAGAAATATTAAGTATCTCTTCCTTTAAAGGTCCCCTCCTCTTTCCTTGGAGGGCAAAGGAGGGGATGAAAAACCTACTGAATGTGCACAGAAAGTACTATGGGCTCACCACCCCAAAGGAGAGTAACCACAGAGCAAGAGAGACCTGCTTTACCACTGCATGGAATGGGCAGATGGACCTGCTTGTCTGGCAACCTCAAGGTTGCTATCCTTTGTGAAGGATAAAAGCTACTTTATGGCTTCTCTGAGTATGGCTGTGTCAGTGGATTTGAGCCTTCCTATATCTGTCTGTATGGTAACTAGTTTGCAAGATATTATCATACTTCTTTTTATCTCTATTGTTTATTTTATGAATCAGTGAATATATTTTTTGGAGTTCTTGTTTTGTGGTGCTAAAGCTTTGATAGGAATAATGAGTTTGTCCCCATTCAGGCCAGGAAAGACAACTGTGTTGGAGTATGATACATTAATTAACATACTGTTAAATACGCTAAGCAGCATGAGTAATTTGTTTTATTTTGATGAATCTGTATGAGCAGGACAGGATTTAGCTTTTGTGCTTAGCACGTGACTGTTATGTGTTTTGTTCTGGAGGGTTGAAGTCAAGTCATGTGTTGTGAAAAGGCTCGTTAGTTCTACTAAAGCAGATGATTTCCCTTTCTGCACTGCTCAGTGCACCACAGGTCCTACTAGGCACCCAAAAACCAAGAAACAGTTGGTGTACATTTCTTTAGCAACATGCAAATTGGTTAATGCATGGCCATATATGAATCCTGTTGAGGAGGTGTCAGGGACATGGCTCTCTGGTCTGGCTCTTGGCCTCCATAGGATATTGGTCATGCACTCAAGGGAGAGAAATTCAGTCTGCATGGAATTTTTTATTGCACTTTGAGTGATCTTTGTACTCATTTTTATGTTTTTCAGAAATACAATGTATATATGCATGTCTATATGTGTAATTTTCTTGTGATTGCAGTTTCTGAACTCCACAAAACCAGTAGCTGGAAAGTATTTGCTTAATGAGTAGCAGACCTAATATTTACTAATACTGCGCTGTTGTAACTGCAGCAAAGAATCCATGACATTTTTGTGATTATACCACATATGAGCCACAGTATTCAGTCTTACGATTGATAACTTCTGTGTGAACATATTTCATATAGAAAAAACATTTCACTGGTTAACTGTTTATACTTCTACCTCCCACAATTAATTAAAAAAACTGCTAATGAAACTAATTTCTGCACATACTGTTTTTACTGCAAACATTGCTCAGGAAGATCTCCAACATTACAGTTTCTGACCATTTCCCTTTTCATGCCATTAGCTACATAGTAACAATTAAAATGCAAATGGCTTACAGTTAGTGGTGTCTTGAGGTGCACTAAGTATCTATGAAGCATGATCTTCAGTATAGGTCAATATAAAGAAATAAAACTATAAATAAATCCAGGCTCCATTTTAATAAAAGTTAATACAAAAATAAGCGCCCTTCCTTCGCTGTTAACATCCTTCAATTTATTCTAATGACGATATATAGTAAAACCATGGCAACAAAAAAAATCTCAAGAGAGAAATCATAAAATATCAGACTATCTTCATCTAAAATTAAGATGAAGAAATATTAAGAGATTGCATGTAATCATAGGAGTTTGCTACATCTTTACAGCACAACAAGCAGACTGTTTAAAGGAACTGTGCTGTCAGCAATTTAAATTTGCCTGTAATCCCGCAGCTCTCCTAAGACTGACAAATATGCAGACCTTGGATTTGGGCTTTCTTCTGTTTTCCTTCTTTGAAGACAAAATAGTTATATGTGAACACACCTGTATATGTACTTGGAGCAAGGCTGAAATTTCTTCAGTAGATAATCAAAGATACCATTTCTCTGGCAAAAGCTGCCTTTCACCTTAACTTGGTTTATGTGCTAATGCCAGCACATTTCTCACCTAACCATCCACTGACACTTTTCAATCACGTGCACTGCCCTCTCTTTTCACCTTTCCAAATGACATTCTTCAACCTGACCCAGCAATCTTACTTTGCAAGAGCAAAAGATATTAGTGCATGAAATATATCTTCCTTCAAATTCACTTTGCATTTCATTTGTTGCTGCCATCTACAATACAGTGACTAATGTTAGTTTCTCACTAAATAAAGCTTTTCAAAATGGAGGATATGAAAGGGTCTTTCTATAGTGAACATGACATATTTCTGAACTTGGTCTAAACAAGCTAGCTTCCTGGGCTCATTTGACAAAGGAGGAGTCTCCATTTTCAGCCTTCAGTCACGTTTAACATACGAAAGTCCATTTATTGCTATGCTTCACCATCGCCTTAAAAACCAGACTAGAGATATACTAATAGCTCTTACTATTTGAATGAAAGTAAATACAAGTGTATACGCAAGATTAAACAGACTATGGTTTTAATTTAGTCTGTTCCTGTTGTTTTTTCAAAGAACATGAAAGTTATTTCAATTCTCCACAAGGCTTTATTATCAAATTTTACTCATCATTCAAACCACGCAAATATCCCTGACTGCTATGACAGTGTCTCTTGTGTTGGCTCTGCTAAACCTTGTTTATTTCATTTGCTTTGCATTTGAGTAAAAACTCTTGACTTTTTTTATTCTTACATTTGCTCCCTTGTTCTGAATACAGGCTGCCAGCTGAATGATTTTCTCATTGATTTGGAGTAAGTTAAGCTGGGTTGGGTTTTTGTTCTGTTATTTTGTGTTCACTGGGCTTCAACCAAGACACCAACTGGCATTGTGTTCCTACAGCATTCTCATCAGCAAGGTATCACAGTATTATGAGACTGACACATGAAAAGCGATCACATACAATTACTGTCCACTTGAAAATATATTTTTTTAAAAAGATCAGTTTTCACTGGCACTTCTCTTTCAAATGGTTTTGAAAGGAGCTCTTCCATACTGCCAGGTAGTGTGATGAAGCTTAAGGTATAAATTGCAAAGTGTTCAAACATCAGGGGATATATTTTTTATAGTATAGCTACCACTTTGACATTTAGGTACTTCAAAGAGCAAATGGTGAAAGATTGTACCTGATATCTGTCACAAACATCACCTTGAAATAACACCTGTGCATAGCTCCTTTTGCTTTCTCTTGGACCTCTTGGGGTTAATAGTGGAAGTCTCAACTAAGGCTGAAAACTTACTGAAATAGAAAATCAGAAGGACAGTAGTGCCAAATCAATTTAAAATGTGAGCTTGCAGGCAGAAGGCTCTTTGTCCTGATTTGGGCCAGGACAGGGTTAATTTTTGCAGTAGCCAGGACCTGTAGGTCACAAACAGGGGCAGGAGGAAGGGGTCTCTTCTGGTCAGGTAGTGGGGAGCAAGTGGTAAAGGGTAAGGTTGTGTCTGCATGATGAGCACATGTGAATCCTTTGCCTCTCTTGTACACTCTGTTATTAATATTGTTGTTACTGTTCATTTACTATCTCATTGCTGCTTCCAGTAAATTATTCTTATCTCAACCCTTGATCTTTGCCTTTTGTACTTGCAATTCTCCTCTCCAACCTTCTGCAGGGGTGAGGGGAAGAGAGGGCACAGGAGTGAATGGGTGGCTCATGGTTTGTAATGTTTCAGTGCCAACACTACTGGGGAATATCATTCCTAAACCATGACTCTATGGATTAAAAAACTGTATCTGAGCCTGCTTCTAGCTTGGTTTTGCCAAGTATTTGGCCTGATCACATGACTGATTTCTGTGGCACTGCATTCAGAAGTACCTGACTCCAGGAACCAGCCCACCAGTGAGGACACCATTTGACTTGTTGATGAAGTGATGAACAATCTTTATCAGAAAAAAAAAAATAAATCTAGTCACTATTACTATAACTATAATCATTATAGTAATAACATAATAACTATTAACTATAGAATTATCTTGGGGTTTTTTCACATTCTGTAAAGCAAGCACCCCAACTTTTTGGGAACAGTGGCTAATATTTCAAACAGCACTAAAAGACTTAAAGTGGTGTTGATTCCCAATTAATTAGAAGCTATATTACTCATGTGCCATAAAATATAATCAAAGATGAGGCAGAAGTAGCATTTATAGAATAAAGTATTTGATTTCTTCAACTACTACCTTAAAGACTACACCTATCTAAGTGATAAAGAAAAGCATCCTCCTTGTGCAAGCAGAGATTGCAGAAGTGCTTGGAGGCTTGTTCAGGTATCATTCCCTGGACATGGAAAATCACTGTCTATGGAATCTAAGTGTTTCTTATGCTGCTAAAGAGTTACAGGCAGACTGGATGAAGGCCCAGCGAAATTTTATATGGGAAGTCAGTATAGTTGACAAAATTGGATTTTTATGCTTGAAAAGATAGATCTGATTCCATGCTATTGACTTAGCTATTTCTGACCAAGAAGCTAGTAAAGAAGATAAGATGGTTGAGTCTGGAAGATACTATTCATAAAACTGCCTTCCTTTAGTTCATTGCTCCAGTACCAGAATTTGAAAACCTTTTGATTTCTGAAACCTACCTATTTCAGTACCAGCAAGCACCCCTGAAACAGCATACTCTGTTCTAGCAACGGGTAATGCACACACCACTAGAGTCAGTGATTAATGTTTTTTGAGATATGAAAACTGTAATCCTGAGCTATCAGAGAGTAAAATGTATTTATTTCTGTTCCTTCTGGGTCTTGAATGATCTGACCTTAGAAGTGTCAAGCTTGCACTGGCCTTTTTAGCGTGTGAGAACTGTTTTGATTTTGGCCCAAGCCTTAAAATAATGAGTCACACACCTAAGATCATTGCAATGTCCAGTTCCTGAAAATACATGGAAACTGACTAGATTAGTAGACTACTGTAGGAAAAATGTGTCTGAACTGCCAGGGCCAAAGCTTTTATCTAGGCTAATGGGTATATAAAATATATTAATAGCAACACCCTCTTTCTCTCCTCCCTCCCTCTCCCCTTCCCCCCTCCCA
>VZTB01008041.1:700103-765186 GCA_013397245.1 Thryothorus ludovicianus | reverse complement strand
AACATAAAAATGAATACAAAGTTTCTAACTCCAATCTTTAAGATTTAGTGCATAATTGCTGTAAATATTTCAAACAGAGCAAATAGGGTTTAATCCTGGATTACTGGTCCTTAGTAATGAATTCTGTTCATCATTACACTGTATTTTGATTACCAGACAATTTAAAAATACTTATTTAATATTTTGTGGCTGCTCTTAAATTTAGTTTCTATTTTAATGTAAAGATAGCTAAATAAGACACCTTAGTAAAAAATTATCTAGAAGTGGTTTTGACAAAATCTAAATATACAAAAATACATTCTTTTTTTTCACTTTTCTTTCAGGGCCCCGAAGGTCCTGTAGGCCCCAGAGGAATAAGAGGGATTCAGGTAAAAGGAAAAAAAGAAAAAGAAAAACCAGCAATGAAAACAACAGTATCTGGTTCCCTGGGATTCAAAGATTTGAAATATCATACCCCTACTGACATGGAATCTTTGAGTTGCTGAGTTCAAGGCACCCAAAATCTATCTTCTAAAGCAGCACAATTAATAAGAATTTGGAGAAACAATCTAGACAAATAAATCATCTTTATAATTCATTCAGTCTTAAAGACCACAGCAAATACGGTTCCATAAAAACCAAAATCACTCATTTCTCTTTCAGTGTTTTAACTCTTTCATTCCCTCAAGAAGTACATGGATACTCTTTAGTCTCTTGTCATCCCAATACTCTCACACTGAAGCTTAGCCCATCATAGATGTTTCAGTATACCTTGACTGTAGATTATCTTTAATTATATTCAAAAAAGGGAGGGCCAAATTGTCTCCCCAAATATCAGAACCACTTCCAACTGGGTTCAGTTCCTGAATATATTAATGCATCACAAAGCAAAGCTTCAGTTCTGATATGTTTAAAACTCTTATTTTCATGCAGACTTCAGCAAATAATAGATTGTTTTGCAAGCTGCCATTTTTATGAAAGCTTGAAAAATTTCATTGAAACCACTCCTGTTTTAATAGGGTCTGCAAGGACAATCTGGAGACCAAGGGCCTGAAGGCCTGCAAGGATCAAAGGCAAGAATTGTTTTATTTCTTCTCATAATTAATATTAAAAGGTATTAATATAGCCTCGTAAGAATTATGATTTTATCCTTATATTCTATACCCTTCTTGTAGAGGATGCAGTTTAACTTGTCACAGATAGCAAATTGTGACAATAATTTTTGTATTCTACAGGGTTCTTAGGAAAGGTATTACTTTGCTCTTTGTATCAAGGTCAGGTCCAAATCACACTCCCATCTTTATTAATGAACAGTTAAAATAGAGCCACAAAATACTACTTAGCATTGCATTTCTTTAGTTTTCAATTTAAACTTTTTTTTCCCTAAGTGCCAAAGAGGAATTCTGTTTGGCATCTCAAATCAAGTTCTTCTTGAAACTGAACATTCTCAAGAAGAATTCTGTAATTCAAAAGAAATATTGTTGTGAGGGAAAACTTGAAAATAAGTTTGTAAGGGACATGATTTGTTATGTCTCTTGATATCTTCTTTGCACCTGCAGGCCAACAGTGATACACAGAACAACTGAGTGTCAAAACTTCCACGATATGAAAGATTTTTCCTTTTGTTTAACCTCTTATCTTTGTACAAGATAAATTATTACAAGGGAATTTTGAAGCATTGAAAGGATGAACAGATGAAGTACTGTGTAACACAATTCCAATGGGCTGAAATTCAGGATACACTAAAAATTAATCTACAATGCAAGTGAAACTGATTTTCCTAGACACCTATTTATAAGCAAAGTTGTTTTCTCTTCATTCTTTGAAAGGGTGAAAGAGGTCTCCCTGGGCCACCTGGCTTGCCTGGAGAGACTGGAATAGGACTGCCAGGCTCAAAGGTACAAAAATCTCATCTTCTGTATTGCATGTATTGTAGGATAAGGACTAAGACAGCTGAGCTAACAGACTTGCAGATTCACAAGAAAATTTAAAACCATAAATGCTGGTTTTGTGGTACTGGAAAGGTATTTTGCATGTTACCACAACTGTTTGCAAACAGTTGCAAACAAAAAGTACATTTTAAATACATACTGTGAATTATTTTTTTACAGTAGTTGTTATGCTTGACATAAACTCAACCCAAGAAGAGTATGGCTAGGTAAAAACACATCCATAGTCTCAAACAGAAATTAATCTGTGCAAAACAGGCTTGGTTTAGATGACTGGCATAAAGAGAGCAGAAACTCTATGACAGAAATACTGACTTCATGGGAAGGGACAGTAAGTGATATGTGACTACGTGGCTGGACATATGAAGGGACTAATGAATCTTTTAGACTCAAGATTATCTTCTCTCAAATGCAGAATTGAGGCTATCCCCTAAAGCTGTGAAACTGCACCAGTTCAATGCCTTTGGGCCTTGTGTGCTGTATGACTCTGAGGACACTCAGATTTTCTCTGCTGTTCCTGTATTCTCCTGCATCTAGTATTTCAAGCACAGAATGCCTGATGAGTTGTTACATGCTGCACACATAAAAATACCTAAATCAGATGTAATCAAGGTACATCTTTCTTTGAAGGGTGACACTGGTTTGACAGGAAGACCGGGCCCTGTTGGCCCACCTGGAATTGGTGAGCCAGGATTTATGGTATGTCTATTTTTTTATTTGGTGAGAGGCAAGCAGGTCAGAAAGCAAAACTTCTCCCTGCTTCCCCATAAAAATGTGTGCTAAATTATACCATGTCTTTTCTTTCTTCTACTATTTCTCATTCTTATATATATTACATTGTCTGACTCTCATTTCCCTCAATAAACTGGAAATGTTTCCAATTTCTTAACTTTTCTAATTATCGTATCTCCAAAACTGGTATGAAAATATAACATCTGATGCAAAACCACACAAATATATAAATAAATTTGCCCCCTGATAGATTTAATAGTGTCAAATCCCTATGTGATAACTTTGAAATTGACTGCTTTTCAGTACCACTAGAACATTAACATCTGCATGGCTTTGAGGAGGAGACTTTCAGAATTTATAGTAGATTTTGCTCTGAAGTCTCTTCCTTCTTTTCCTTCCCTTCCTCTTCCTGGCAGTTGTAAACTCAATCTCTTTGTGGTAATTCAGAAAATCAGCATGTCAATTCTATGGTCCTTTTCTAAATATCAGGAAGCACTTTTTACTGAGCTATTTACAATACAGCAGACTTAAAATCCATTTCTCTTTACCTGGATGAAAGATTTCTAGTAAAACCACAAGGGAAAATCTGTTCAGTTTTTTCACAAGTACCTTCTTCTCCATTGACAAGGCAAAATTTGAAATTAGCATTTCATAAGAGGTACTCCCATGAAAAAGAGAACAATTGTTTGGTAGGTGAACTGACTGATTTCAAACCTGCTCGAAAGTACAGTGCTGCAGAGCTGCAGGAGAAGAGTCCAAGGAGAAGAGCATTACAAATAAGGCTGGTGGTGACAGTCAGGGCAGTCACACTTCCAGAGTCTCTTCAGTAACACTACAGAGCCAAGACCCATTCTGTGGGGGAAGAGATGCCTGTGATGTGAATATTTCCTAACCACAAAAGTACTGCTGTAACAAGAGATTCTGATTTTTAAAAAATATTCTAAATGTTTCTTTTATTTATTTTAAAGTTTATTTGCTTCAAAAGAAGGTAATTTTAATTGCTTAATAGAGTGCAAATATCTTTTGTATATATCTTTTACCTCAGGAATAATTCTNAAAAGAGAAGGGCATGCTATTACTCTTTGCCATTACAGTCTCTTTCAGCATTACTTTGCATGGGCTTTAATCTGGTTCTGTCTCTCATGATTATACTGATACATTAACAGGGATTAGCAAGAATTAGCATGAGATTTAGGGAGTGAAGATTTCTAAAATATAAAGAATAGAAATTTCATCTATATAAGCTGTGAATCCTTAGTAACCTGAAGGGTATTGTTACTGCTACAGGTCAGAATGCTCACCACTTATTCACTGGGAATGCTGTGTTACTGTATTGTTTGTAACAGGTCATAACTACAACATTTGAAGACATGTTTATAACAGACAATGACATAGAATGCACTGCTCTTCATTTGAGTGATTAATACATATTCTAGGTAATTTAAACTTATGTTAACAGGGGCCTCAAGGACCACAAGGTGTTCAAGGAGAAAGAGGTTCACCAGGAGAAGGGCTTCCAGGAGCAAAGGTAAAGCAGTCAAAGGGTTCTAAGACCAGAGCAGCACCATTAAATAAGCGCATGCCAAAACAAGTCCATAGAAGGCACAGGAATTTGAGAAAGTACCTTGTAAATTAATATTAACATTTGCCATCAAACAATCCAATATATTTTGATGGAATTCACTTAGTCCAAATATGACTTGTAGGTACAGATAGCCTTTGGGGCCTGTAAAGCAAATATTTAATTTACTTGATGCTTGATTTGTGGGATCTAAGCCTGGAACGAATTCCATAATTTAAAAACAGCCTCAAGCATTTGACTTTAAATAAAATACCATTAAAAGATTCCTACAAGAAAAATTTCATATTTTGTTATTGGGTTCTTTTCTTAGTCCTTATATAGAGAGATCTTTGCTGTCACTCTAACAACAGGCTTCTAAGCTTCTTATATACCCCAGCCACTGGTTATGCATTTTAGCAGAAGACTGAATTCAGTTTGTGGGAAAAGAAAGGTGCTGTTACTAATTTGCAGATCCAGTGGAAGTAATGACAGTGGTAGTTTTTCCTACATGGATGGACTTCCTAGAAGATTCTTTTGCTGCCCACTGAAAGCCAGTTCCTAGGCTGAGTTGTCACTGGCCTTTGGTTACAATAGCAAAGTGACACAGCTCGTACATGAACTAAATGAGCAACTAAACAGTTGGCTCATTTTCATGCAAGCACCAATTCTGCTTGAGAAAACAGCAAAAAATGGTTTCACAGATGCAGAGCCCAACTGCCCCTTTACTAGAAATCTTAGGATTTCTGCTTAGCACAATAGTGTTGTCAGCCAGGTTGAAATTTAATTGCTGCTAGCAACATAATATCTTCAAACATTCAGTGTGTATGTTATGATGACGAATTACTTAAATTATTTAACCTCACTGTTGATGGCTTGTATCTGCAGATCTCATGAATGAAAATTAACAAAAATACAATTTGAAGAAATGCATTTCAAAACCACTCAATTGCCACTGAAATACCAATTAATGTGGGAAGAAACACTACAACTAAAACACACCAACAGGGCACAGCAGGAACAAGTACAGATGAGTGCATAATCTAACCAAAACTATTAAGCAGCTGAGATGGATATGCAGAATAAAATAATCAAAGTGAAATTCTGTCAGCATTATTGGAACTCTTCATTCTATAAAAAATGTATTACTTTTTACTGCCAAGTCTGACCTAGAGTCAAGCATGTATCAACAGAGTCCATATATATCTCTAATCCAATCTATGGCTGCCAAGCATGTCAGTTCTTTGGTTTTAAATACATTTTAAACAGTTGATTTGTTAATCTAAGCAAATTTTACTGTTGCTTTCTTCATGACTTTTTACTACAAGCTCTCAGTTTAGTAAAAAGGATAATGAAGACAGATGTTCTAAAATGCCAGGAGTTAAGAATGTTATTTTAAACAGATCCTCATGCTGTATTTCTGTCAAAGTTAAAATGATGGAATTGGTTACTAAGGATAGAAAATATCTGTCTGGGGCATAATTTTATTGTCTTGGATGATTTTTTGACAATTTATACAAGCTAACATCTGCCTCTACATGTTTTATTAAGAGAAGTACAGGAAAGCAAAATATTTGTTCCTTTATTATTAACCAGCACCTTCCCCAAGACCAATGTTTTGTAAATGAACATTTTGAATGACAATGACATTTACAAATAGACTTCTACAACAATACAGTCAACCTGATTTTCATTCTGGCAAATGCTTAGTGGGAGCCACATCCTCATTACCCCACTTCAATGAGATTAACCCACACTTTGGTGAGATTAACCCATGAGAAAAATAAACAGAATTCAGTTTTTAGTTAGTCTCAATACTCAGCCCTGCTGACATTTAAATCAGTTGTGGGTTTGCTATTGATTTGAGAGGAAGCAGAACAGGACCTTAAGTAATTGAGGTGGGCAGAAAGATAAAAAAAAGAAGCTTGTTCAGCTCTTTCATTAGCAATTTCAAATTGCAGGGCAAATTCTTTTGAAAAGATAATCTCTTCGGTATCCTGGAACACAGATCCAGGAGCAGTTTTCTGGTTCTTTTCATTTTGGTTTTCATGATGACAGAGCAAACACTGTCTCTAGTTACTTCAGAGAGAGCAGCTGTGTGTCTCAACAGTTAACAACTTCTTATTTTTTCATGTAGGGAGATCGTGGCTTTGATGGACCAAAAGGCCCTCGTGGGCTTCCAGGCATCAGCATAAAAGGTGAAAAGGTGAGCAACAGATACACCTGGGGACTAATGGAGTGCAAATAAATCTAATACAGGGAATACAGGGCTGATAGTCATTACAGAAGGTACAATGAGGCAAGAAACACATAAAAGACACTGGAAAATGTGGTATTTAGTTGAGATTTATGCCCAATAAATTCTCCCAATCCATTTTAACATCTCATATTAAAACAGGAGATGTTAAAAAAAGCATCTGATTCTGTACAAAAGCAAAGGTTTAAAGAGGGAAAAAGAGACTAGAAGTTGTTTGCAACTGAACCAGTGGGGAATAAATGCATGTGTGAAAAAGGTCAGATCCTAGGCTTTACTGACTTCAAGAGAAGTTAAGTCAACATGTACTGACTAGCATGGGAGTTGTCCCAGATTGTTTCTGTATCTTTACACAACTAAGCAACTGTACTTTGTTTGTCAGGGTGAGTGTGGTCCTCCTGGTTTACCAGGATCGGTTGGATTACCTGGAATTGGAATTCAAGGAGAAAAGGTAAAATTTTCCCCTCACCCCACACTTCACTGTATAGTAACAGAGACTATTTTATTTTTAATAATTACTTAACTACTCTTCTCAGGGAGTGGAGGGCCCAAAAGGACCACCTGGCTCTAGAGGGCTACCAGGACAGGGGATACCTGGACCAAAGGTCAGGGAATTGTCTAAAGTAAAAGCTACTGTGCTGTTCTTATTGTTACGTTTCATGATCATGAAATGGGCTTGTCTCTATCCTTATCCACATTAAACTGGATTGCTGAACACTAACCTAAGTATTGACATGGACGCAATAAAATATTTTCTTTATTAATATTATTAGCCATACAGTAGATCATACTCTACTGAAAAGCCTTGATAAACTAATGCTATGGCTATTTGTTTAGGTTTTTGCTTGACTCATACAGAAGCTTTCAGGTACCACATACCAGACAGTGAGCTCCACTTTGCCTGATACACTTCCACTGAGAGGGTTGTCTGCCTTGAGCTTGTGCTTTCTTCATATCACATGGAGGTGCAGTAAACCTATTACAAAAACTAGTTGCACTTAAAAGAGAGGACCATCCTAATTTTCATATCATCTTTTATTCTCATTGTACTGTTTCCATTCCAGAAAAAAAATATAGATATATTAGAGATTGACTGCCTTTATTGAAACTTCTGCTACCTATTGTCTCACCTGAATTTGTCTGTCTACTATACCTAGATGTTAAAAATGGTCCAAGGTGTAAGGAAAATGACTTTTTCTGAAGAAAAATGGTCAGAATAATTTAGCCTTAACTGATTCACAAATACAGAACTGTTAATGAAAGACATTACCCTAGAGGTGTTTGGAATGGAGATTTAAAGTAATTTCCTGAAAGATGTGATAAAGTTCTGAATGACTGAAGGCTATTAAAGCATAATATAAAGGAACTAGAGGTGTAAGTGGGTCAAGTGTCCATGACAAGTAAAGAATTTTGCAGCGTCAAGTATCACCTCTTATATTTAAATGATTGTGCAGGCATATGTTTACCACTGCTAAAAGGTAAAAAAAAAGAATTAAATGTCTGTGGATGTCATACATGCTCCTGATATATCAGCTCTTTGGCAGGAAAGATCCTCAGGGACATACAAATATAGATTTATAGCATCAATAATTTCCACCAACAGCTCTGTGACAGCTCAAAACATGGCAAATTCCCAATCTTTGTGACCAAGGGTTTAATACATCTGACTATAGACAATATCACACTAATCTTTCTTAAAAATTAAGCAATGAAGCATATGCTTTTGTATTTTTCATAATAACTCTGTTAAAAACTTAATATCTGCTTAAGGGTGAACAAGGCTTGCCAGGAGAGACTGGAGTGCCAGGAGAAAGAGGTATTGGAGAACCTGGTTCTAAGGTACATTGTTAATAGAGGAATTATTTCATCTATTTATTAATTTGGATTAAAAAATTATATTTCCTGAGTATCCTTTCTGAAACCACATAAAAACAGGTTTAGAAATAAAATTTAAGTTCTTAGTCTTTTGAATTTTTACAGACTTTCAATAACCTCTGGATATGGCAGCATTTTAAATACCCCTGTTCTGTAAGAATGTAATAATACTTCTGATGACTGGAAATTTCCATCTGCCTGGCTCATGCTCAAGTCATTGTTGCACACAGGTCACCTACAGCTCTGTCCAGAAAACCATCCAGAATATTAAACAGCTGCCCCAATTTGCAGTCCCAAGTGTAAGCTACACTGTAGCCAGAGAGGTGAAATAAAGCCCTGAACTGTGGTTATTGTGCTGCTCCTTCCCTTTCCACACAGAATATGATGGAAACAGAGCAGCTACATCCTCACACCTTCATAGGAGAAACAAGCTGTGCTGGTGGACAGAAAGCACAGTTGAGTTGCTAAAAGGAGAGGAAGCTGTAATCAGATTATCTTAGTGCTGAAGTGCCCAAGATAGTAACCAGTGCCTATGTCATTAACAGCCAGATTAACATAGGATATGGGAATAGGTGGAAAAGTACTTTTGTGACAGTGGAAAGGCACAAGGCTGTCCTGGTTTTGCTCTTGCTTGTTATAGATTTGTGACAAGGACTAGAAAAGAAAACAAATTATTTAATTCCTCTCTTTAATTTCACAAATTACAGTAGTGCTGGTTGAACCCATTTGATCCCAAATTTTCCCATTTCATCTAAAACCAGGTCAGGCCCTTGAATCTTACATAAATAGGGCCATGATAATTCCACTGACATTAATTGATTTGCATTGATATGCATCAGCAAGATGTCAATCATTGTGTCACAGTCAGTTCTATCTCATATTTATTTCAAATGCTACCCCTTAACGAAAGATGCCATCATTGAAAAAGAATAAACTGAATAATTAATAGCTAATAATTTTAATTGCATAAATAAAATGCACAGTTCAAAATAATGACAGTAGCATAGTACCAAGTAATGAGAACTGCCTTTATAAAAAAAGACAAGACTTTATATGCATAAATGTTTTCTACAAATATATTTGAAGTTTAGGGAAAAAAATTAATTCAGAGAAGGAATAGTACTAAGTCTGCATCTAATAGAAGAACTTACTTTTTACTGATGTCAGGGTGATCCAGGGCCTTCAGGACTGGCAGGTCTGCCTGGTCTTCCAGGAGAAGATGGAGCCCCTGGACAAAAGGTTGGTTCATCTCTCTCTGCAGTCTATCTGCTTCATCCCAAGCATTGCTACTGTTCTCCCTGTGCTGACATCCAAACCTAGAAGAGAGAGTGTTCATTGACAAGGGCAAAAGCACCACATTTTTTCAGCAAAAAAAATATCTTTCAAATACACCTTTTTAGGAAAAACTTCACTTTTTTCAAATTTTTTGGGGTGGGGCATTGCCTTGCCTTGTTTACCATTGTGTGCTTTTTGTAATTCATTAAATGCCCTGCAACTCAGAAGGGAAATCACTAAAATGGCTATGGGCAAGCTTTCGTGGCCTTCTGACCATGTTTTTTTCTGGATTCAGAAACCCCACTATTTAAGGCTACATACTCTGAGTGTTCAGCTGTCACTAAGGAAAAGTGCTACTTCACACATTCCACATTGAGTTGTACAGTGCTTGCTTCTGAATATGGGGGAAAAAACCCATACACACTTGACATTAGTGGGAGTTTTCTCATTGGTTCTAAAAGGTCCGTGGTTTTAATAAACTTATTCAAGGGAATACAAGTTCATCTCGCACCACTGTCCCTGGAGTGCTCTGAAACTCTCCTTTGATTTTTCTATCCGAGGGTGAACCAGGGTTGCCTGGTCACAGAGGTCCTGAAGGTTCTCCAGGGATTGGAATACAGGGGGAAAAGGTGAGGATTTCTTACTAAAGGTATCACTCAAAATTGTAATGTTCCAGGAATAGGTTTCTCCTTTTTTTGTCAAATACAAGTTAAAAAAAATAAAATTGTTCTGGACTCATAGTTGTTTCATTTTTGTTGTAATTATTACAGCCTAGTAATCTCCTTGAACAGCAGTTTTCCTTTCAGAACTTTACAGTATTCTTAGCTTTTCTGGTCAATCAGACAGGAGACTGTGATCAATTGATTGGCCCTATTTGCCTTCAAATTAAAAAAAGCTACTAGCAAGTGAATATTTTTCTGTTTTGATTATTTTTCTAGGTATCTTTTTTTATGTAGTTACTTAACTTACTTTTCAGCTGCAATTACCCAGCCTTTAAGATTCCTTATGGCTTTTATTTTTCTCACAATATTCTGTGGTAAACTGGTTTATTTAATTTCGGATTAAATCTATGTTGTTTAAATTGTACAAATACAAAACTGGACAATTGATGAGTAGAATTAACTGACTTGCCAACAAAGGCAATAGGAATAGCTAATGTGCACCATCTACAAATAGAAATCTGCTATTTTTCACTGACATTTGCAATTTATTTCAGTTAATATATTCTTAAATTATTTGGTATGTGTGACTTGTCTTTTCCATTTTTGTAGGGAGATCAAGGACAGAGAGGAATTCGTGGATTAACAGGACCAACAGGATTGCCTGGACCTGTTGGACCTAAAGTGAGTTTATTACTATGTTATATGTGTAAAATAGTCTCCTAAAGCTGTAGATTGTTTCAGATCTCAGAAACAACTGTTCTAGAATGAACTCGCTTCATAAAAAAATTATTTCAAAAAAGTTCAGCAAAGGCTTCTCTTAGCAAGAATCACCATGACCCCTATAAACACCTAGCAGTGTTTTTTAAAAACCTTTGCATTTACCATATTGCTTCCCTGTGGGTTTGGAAAAAGTAAAAATATATACTGGTATTTTTATACTGAAATATTTGAGAAGATAGTATGGTGTATGGCATATAAATATATGACAGGACTTTATTTTCCCTTACACTGACTCATGGCTGATACTCTTTTATGGATTTGGAGTTTCTGTTAAAATACTCAGTACTTGCTGAGAGAAGAGCCACTCCAAGTTTCTCCTCCAGTTTCTTATTCTTTCACTATTTATACACACAAGAGTATTTCCACAAAAAAGGAAAAAGAGGCAAAAAAGTACACGGAAAGAGACATTTTAAAAAATCTACTATGACAGAAATGTATATATGTTTTCAGTATACCTACACAACTGGGCAGAGAGTCCTGAGCACTGTATGTGATGGACCAGGTCCTGAATACACTAAGAAAGGGACTTCTAAAAACATGTTTGATCAGTGACTAAGAATCTCATTTCCATGGAGAAAACAGAATATGGTTTTTATCAGTTCTCCAAATATTTAGATCTATCTCTGCATAGAATAGCTTATTGGAAATTCTAATAGAATTTTAATAGAATTAAATGTAAATTGTTACATAAATGTTTTCTCTGTGCAATGGTCATGCTCACTTTCAGAAAAATCCATTGTTTTTTCTCTCCTATCTTCACTGCAGGGGGAGCCTGGTGCACCAGGACGTCTTGGAATGCCAGGACCTCCTGGAAGATCTGTGCCTGGACCAAAGGTACCATCCACATTCCATCTCCTAGTGCTTAGAAACCCAGGGTGAAAACTCAAGTAGGCTATGTTAATATTTGTGTAAACAATACCAGCCTTATGAGGTCAACTAAAAGTGTTTTTTTTTTCTATGAATAGAATTGTGGATTCTATCCAGTCTAGTTACCACTGTGCCCTGGTATTAATTGTATGGCAGCTTGAAGTGTGACCTATCTTTGTTCATTTCTTTATTTTCAATAACCTTGGCTATCAAAAAACTTTGGTTTATTCTTTGTATTTTTTTATTTATTCTTTCATTTTTATGCTTTTAGAGTTTAATGTTTGCAATAGCAATAAATAAAATTAGCTGTTATGTTCATTATATATGAATTTGCATAAAAGAAACCCACAGCCTGTGGTGTTTAACAAGATATGTAACCAGAGGATTTATTTTCTTCATTGCAGGGGGACATTGGGTTACCTGGTCTTGCTGGACCAATTGGAGAACCAGGTTTTGGGCTTCCTGGGGCAAAGGTAGCTCCTAAATTGTTAAACTAATTTCTTATACAACTGTAAAATAAAGCAGGAGGATTTCTGTGAAGCGACAACAAATTTCCTAGGATGGCCACAGAATTCCACTGAAATGTTCCACAGTTCTGAATGTGTGTGTGTCCTACAACTCTGGCAGAGTATAAGGATTTGCAGAGCTGGAAACTCATGGATGGTAAATCCACTAGATTCTGTGAACTGTAAGCTTTCAGATGGCAGAGAACCAGGAGAAGAATGGCTGTTTCTAACTGATAAGGAGTGAATTCAGAGAGAACACACCATTAACCCTGCTTACAACAGCCTACATATTAATTAGCAAGCAGTTATTTTTTCTCAGCCAGGCTCTTTTGCTTCATTCATAACTTTGACAGAGGGTTACAGTGTAAGAAGAACTTGAATATGTAGCTAATCTCTAATGGCTTTCATCTATTTCTGTTCTAGTACTGCCTCAGTAGTACCTAGATTCAACTTTCATAAGAAACTCTTCAATCCAGGAAAGATTTTGTCTGAAGACCTAGAAACTCAGGACATATAAACCTGTGTTTCTCCAAATAAACTGGATCACTGGATCCTGCCTGCCCTTCCCCTACCTTTTTTTTTCTTAGTGAGTTTGACAGTACTTTTGAATACATCCCTAATCCCTTGTTATTTGAGTGAACTCATCAGAGTAACAGAAGCATGAGAAACATGTGACAACCTCAATCTCTTTTTAAACAGTGATTTTCACGACTTTTACATTTATTTTCATCAGGAGAAGATTATGCTGATGGAATCACATAACTTTTTAGTATAGTCCAGTCAATTCAGAGAACTTCATGGCGTCCCATTCCTGGGGATATAACAGGAATTAACCAGCTGGAAGCACATCCTTTGCTCGGAGTTGCACATCTCTCTCCCTCAGCCTTGAGCCCCCTAAAGCTCTTTCAATTGGGCAATACTGCATGTTTCTGTGACTATGTTCTTCAGTTTTTGCTGTCTTTGCCAGCATTAGTGGTTCTGCTTTTGCTTAGTTCTTAGACAGACAACTATATAGGGTAAAGCTTTTTACAGTCTAATTTTTTTTTAATTATTTTTGCATAGGTCTTTTCTTGCCACTGTTTTAAATTTGGGTAGCTACAGGAACAAATGCAATCTTGATTACCCATTCTAGTTGAACTGAGCGATTCACTGCACCCCCCAGTGTGGTTGGGAGGGTTAAGGTCTTCTGAGTTTTCTTGGTAGATCTGCTCCAGCTGTCTGGACCCATGAAAGGAGTTCAGTTGTACATTTCCCATAGGAAGATCCTGTTATACTCAAAAGGTTTAATGAGGTTCCACAGCATTATAGGAAAACAGAATTCTAGAACAAATGGTGATAATATATGGGGAATACAACTAATTTCTTCTTATATGTAGGCCACAAATGAGAACAGATAGAGCTCTTGAAAAATACTAAAATTAGTGACTTAGGAGTGAAAGGTCCTGTAAATCATGAGAACTATTAAATGTCACTAGTTTAGTCCAGGATTAAATAAACCTAAAATAATAATTCACATAGTAAAATACATTAGCCAATAAGCAAATAAACTCAAATTACAGTATATTTGCCAAGTAAGTTTCACTTTCATGGATCATTTCTTACTAGCAATTGTCTTGGCATTCACTCAGCTGTTTTTCCTGCCTTCATCAGGGTGACCAAGGCCTTCCAGGACCCCCTGGGCCCTTTGGGCAAAAAGGAGATGGTTATCCTGGCCCACCTGTAAGTTTATAGATTTTTCTTTTATGTGAATTGGGAAGAAATAAGTGCTTCGCCTAAGGGATTATCCTCCATGTCTGACATGCTAGGAAAGATTTGCTGGTCTAAAAGTCCAAAAGGCCTAAAACTGGAAATTCACTTCAGCACGGAAGAAAATGAAATGTCCCTCTGAAACAGCACAAGATCATCCCTGTCCTCCACTTCTCTTCATTACATATTGTAACATATTCCAAGTGGGTTCTTTTTACCAAAGTATCACTGATTTTTCAGTCAGCTCCCTTAAAATCTTCATGTAGGGTCCTGTCTTCTGCCCAACTGTACAAAATTTATTCCCAAATAGGAAAATACAATCTAGCTAAGCAGTTAGGTCCACCTATAAAAGCAACTGGTGTGCAAAGATACAGAACTCTTTACAGAGGCCTTTATTGGCAGATATAACCAATCCCTGCAAAAAGGATGCAAACGGAAAAGACTCCCTCCTCTCCCTTCCCTGCATATGTGTGCAACACTGGCCTCACATATCCATATATAAGCTTATAAGTGTGCTCCACCAGCCCTGACAACTGCCTGCCTGTGCTGCAAGGAAGTCTCAGAATGGCTGCTGGCTACAGTAGTCAGGGAGTTTGGATCACACATGTTTGCATTTGTCTATGCTAAAGACAACAGCAAAAGTGCATTTGCCCCACTGAGAGACAAAAATTAACAAATATCAACATGGAAATTGGAAATTGATTTATGATACTTTCTGATATTTTTGTGCAACCCGATGAAGAACTACTCCTGCAACTGCCTCTCTAATCTCTCAGATTAGACTCCTCTACCTTCAAACACATTCAAAGCCCCTGTATGAAATGCAATACACATGCAAATGCTACTGACACTACTTCTGGCATATCAGAGTAAAGTTTAACCAGTTTTAGATCACAGTGATCCCATTAAGAGACAATATAGTCAAGACACTACCATATAAATATTAACATATGCATGTAGTCAATGTAGTTGTAAATTAAATTTATATTCTGTCTGTGCATATAATTTCAGGGCTTGCCAGGCCTCCCTGGGATTCCCGGTGAACAAGGCCCAGATGGAGTTGGACTACCAGGACCTAAGGTACAGACTTCAACTTCTAGAAAAGCAAATACTTGTGCATAATTGACTTGAATATGTTTAGACCACCAGCCACCATTTATCCCCAGTAACTTTCTTGCCCTGCCAGCAATGTCCTTGGGTTAGCATTGTTTGGACTTGCATAGTACAGTTCAATAGCTCTCTTCTCTTTACCCCATTTGGGTATAACAGATACTTGGAATTCTAGAGATAAATTAAACTTTGGTATTCACTACTTATTTGGTATTCACCCTTATTTTCAGGGTGATCCTGGCAGTAGAGGACCAGTTGGCCTCCCCGGTCCCCCAGGAAAAGGCCTGCCAGGACCAAAAGTAAGATATTTAAATAATTTTGTCTCTTTTTGTCTAATTTTTAAAATAGGGAGAAAAATATACTATAAAAATGTGTGATTATGCATAGACATCTACATGTTTTCTGTCTTCTTTGGAAACAACTAATCTAACAAATAATCTTTATTTTGTAGAAAATCAAAAATATTTCTGGTGACTAGTCACAAACCATAGCCTCCTGGTGGTTGCAGATGGTAAATGATAAGGTGATAATCGTGCAGTGAAGATCAGTGACACAACATTCAGCTCCTGCAGACATTAGCTGTAACTGAGTGGCAAAAATTTCTTCAGACCTAGCATTGGTCAGAATTAAGGGCCGGGCGAGCACTTAGTATATCTTGCCTATACTTTTGTTACAGCTATAGGCACACTGTTGAGTTCTTCTGGGATTAATTCCTCTTTTTTACCATATAAATCAAATAATCATCTAATAATCAGTATGAGGATCCATCCCTGCAAAAAGGATTATTTTTGTAGTTATTTTTTAACCATGACAAAGGCCCAAAAAGAACCGTAACTATAAAAAGCAATTTTCACTGTGAAACCTCCCAAATTGGAAATG
Organism: Thryothorus ludovicianus; assembly: GCA_013397245.1. Lineage (NCBI taxonomy): Eukaryota > Metazoa > Chordata > Aves > Passeriformes > Certhiidae > Thryothorus > Thryothorus ludovicianus. The sequence goes on along the minus strand of VZTB01008041.1, from coordinate 749,014 downwards.
TTTACGCCCCTACAGCTGTTTTAGAAGTCTACTGAATACAAAAGAACTGGCTTGAATGTAAATCTAAAATTCAACAATGTCAAAAGCAAACTTTATGCAACAGAATAATATGTTACCTGCACACTGTGGCTTATTGGTCCAAGATTCAGTTCCCATTGGCAGGAAGGCGAGGTCCAGAGAAAAGCAGAGCTGAAGCACCTCCTCAGGCAGTACTAGTCCCAAGGAATGTGCATGGGATCCTTACAAACAAGGAAATTGAGAATTTCATACAGGGACACTAGAATAGCAGTATAGACATAAAATTAGTATGTACTATGGGTCTTGATTGCTTCCTGTGAGTAACATGGAATGGGAACATTTTCTCTAGAGTTTTATTGAAAATTATCATATAAATTAGCAACAAGTATTTATTTGCAATGCCACATTAGTATGTATACGTATGTCTTACTGTGTAATGGTGGTAAAAGATAAAAAAAAAACAATAATAATCTTCTAAATTTTAATTCAGTCCCCAATGTCCCACCAATACAATCTCTCCTTCAATGCAGCATATATTTCTATCAGCAAGGTGATTCATGTTCACCAAGTATTAAGCCAAGTGATGCCTTTAAAGTATAAACTGGATTATTAAAATCTGAAAAAGGCCAAAATCAGTCTTTTCCAACTAGAGCAATCTTATTCCCACTACTTATAAAAAGACATGTTTGGTAAAGGAAGGACAAGAAATTACATGGCAGTATAACAATTTATTGTGTATTTTTACTATGAACATTCTCTAGGGAACCATAGGACGCCCAGGGCCACCTGGCTCTCTGGGACCTCCTGGTGAAGGTATTCAAGGAACTAAGGTAAAAAGACTCAGTGTCCAATATTTAAACTTGTTGAGTGGTCAGTCTGACCATCACAGTCTTAAGGAGGTTTCACATTGTTTCTTATAAAAAAGAGAGCCTCGGGCTAGAAAATGAGAAGGATAATGTGAGCACCTGCAAAGTATGTTCTGTCTACTGCTGCAAACTAGCCCAAACATGTGTGTGTTGAGGAAGGAAGAATGAACTTTTATCAGTCAAAGATACCTTTGCAAAATTAAAAATACTACTCCCTCTTCTCAACTCTCATGCCTGCAGAAACAATCTGAATTAATGTGTACTACCACTCTATTCAGCAGAGAAAAAACCTCCATCCTGAACCTGTGTGTACTATCAATTTTTCCTTGTAATATGCACTTTTACCCAAAGCATCAGTGAGATGAGTCAGACTCAAAAGATAGAAATAAGAAAGGCAGAATGGGAAGGAATAAAATTGGATGGAAAGAGGGAAAAATTTAAAACTATAATCAAATTAAAATTCAATCTAATAATGATCATGTGAGTTTTCAATACCATGTATCTTTATACTGAAGAAGTATTTGAGAAATATGTTAGCTACTAAATTGTCTCAAGTGCCTCAAGATTCTTGTTAAAATGCAGTTTGAAAAACTTCCTCTTTGAACATTTTAAATTACTGTGATGAATGATTACAAAGGGTTAATATCACTACCTGGATTATCATTAGGGGGAACAAGGTATTCAAGGAATGCCAGGACCACGAGGCCCCCCTGGAGATGGGCTTCTGGGAGAGAAGGTATGATATCTAAATCAGAGATAATAGTGAGATAATTCCCTAGATGAAACCAAACACACTCAAAATGCTCTTTATCTGTCAGTTCTCACTGAAGGCATGTGAATTGCATGTAAAGGGAGCCCCAGACACTAGATTATATTCTTATTAGAAGTTGTATTGTTATTAGAAGTTTATTCTTCCTTATTTATTCTTATTCTTTAAATATTAGATTTAATATCACTGTCTTTCACCTACCTGCTATGTAACATTTTGGGACTACATCAGTCTTGAGAAAAAGAGAATGGTGGGTTGGAATCATTTTTAGATGTGATCACAGTGGCTCAGAAAGGCTGTACAAAGTCCCATAGTCTACTAAAAGTCAAACCAAGACGCACTAATACATCCATTTGCTATGCCAATCACCTTTGAAATTTGACAGAGAAATTTGAAAAGTGTAACAAAAACTGACTTACCCTTACCACCATGGTTTTAAAGGGAGATCGAGGAGCTACAGGTGACAAGGGGAAAAAAGGAGAAAAAGGTGATGTGGGTGACCCTGGTTTATCTGGAGAACCTGTGAGTAACTCAGGTTTATGACAGATGTTTTCTTAAACCACTCAAAAACAAAGCTGGGTTGTGTGTTCTTCCTTCTATTTAAATACATATAATCTGAAACACTTAAGAAACTGAAACTATTAAAAACTTTAAAGGTACAAAGAAGACAATTCCTTGATTAATACCCCACTTCACACATGGATGTCCTTAAAGCAGTTGTCATGGTTTAACCCCAACCAGCAACTAAATACTACACAGTGACTCGATCATCTACCTCCTAGCACTGGTGTGATGGGGAGGAAAATCAGAAAAAAGGTAAAAAAAACCTAAACAAGCAAAAGACTCATGGATGGATATAAATCAGTCTAATAATTGAACCAAGGATAATCATAATCTTAATCATAAAAAAGCCAGGTGATGCCCAGTAAGATTGCTCACCAGTGCTGATGGATCCCAGCCCATCCCTGAGCAGGGATCGGCCCCTCCCGGCGGCTCCCCCAGTCTCTGCACTCCCTGTGCCCTCCCTTGCTGTGGAATATCCCAATATCCCTTTGGCCTGAACAGCTCAGCTGTCCTGGCCATGCTCCCCCCAGCTCCCTGTGCAGCTTCTCACCCACACAGCCTGGGAAACTGAGAAGTCCTTGACTATGGGTAAGCACCACTCAGCAACAACCAAAACAACAGTGTGTTGTCAACATGATTCCCATAATAAATCCAAAACACAGCTCTGAACCAGCTACTAAGAAGGAAATTAACTCTATCCCAGCCAAAACCAGGACAGCAGTGAAAGATAACTGATAATCAGTGATCCAGTGGGAGACTGGAAGTCACCTAATTCCCATAAACCACCCTAGAAGGCTGCAGGTACTACATGAACAAGGCAGTGCATATGCATCAGAAGAACACTTTTTCTAGTTTAACTTCCTATTGGCCAAATATTATTCTAATAATGGTACTGATGAAGTCATATTGTGAAATACAATTTTATTATCTAATTGCTATAGCTTAATTAGCAATCGCTGTTACAGGGCAAAACCGGACCAAAGGGAGACCAAGGCCTAACAGTAAGCAAATTCCATTATTTAAATCCCATTACAGCAAGATATAAACAACACTATCAGATGAAACATAGCCTTATAATTATTTTGGAAAGAGCTTTCTGATTAGAAGTCATCTCAATAATAATATAGAAAGAATCTCAAAGATTTCTGATTTTTTCTCATCTACTTTATGCTGAATTGGAATTAGAAGTTCCTGATGACTTTAGGTATTTTTCTGCTATATGTTCTTTGATAGCTAGTGTTAAATCACCCTAGAGTCTAAAGAGCAAAGATCTTCAAACTTGTCATGGTCTATCATGCTATGAACTTATTTATATTTCTGCTAAGCCTGTACCACACTTGAGCCCAATTCAGTAAAGCATGTCAGTGAGTATACAAATACTACTACGGTTTATGATGGAAGCTGAGCAGCAGTAGCAAAAAGTTGTATTTGAAAGACTGACTCAATGCCAGATGAGTACTGTCATGCAGTTCAAAAAAACCCTAAATGATTGCTCTAATACTTAGAAACACTTTGTTCACTTGTCACAGAAGCTATCATTTTTCTGAACAGACAGCAGTTTTGGGGTTTTGTGCTGATGAAGGCTGGGTAATAGTGAGCCAGGTACATCAGGGCTGACAACTGCAAATTCCATTCTGTGTTGGTGCTCTGGCATATGTCAGCTCACTACAAGCAATCCTACACTTCCTAAAGTTGGGTCTATTTCTCTGCTCCCAGTACACATAAAAGGGATATCATATTATTCAGATGCTAAAATATTCACGCCTCCCAGTTTTAATGGGAATCAATTAATCACAAAACATTCTTTAAAATAACAGGAGTTAATTGTTTTAGAGATGCTAACATGTCGTCAAGTTATTGATTCTTGTATGCATATGAAATACATCATTGTAAAATGTGGAACTAATTACCAAGGATAAGTTTGGAAGTTAAACAGTAAGATTTTTATAAGTCATTGTAGGACACAAATATTAATTATAAAAAAAATTTTGTGTGTCAATATTATACCTAATTTGAAAGGGACAAGTTGTAAAATATTTTAATATTTAATTTTTTTTCACATCCAGAGAGAAGATATAATTAAATTAATTAAAGAGATATGTGGTAAGGACTCAGGAAATCTTCATGTTCAGATTCTGTATTTCCTTCATTACATTTGCATTCTTCTCTTTTCCAAAAGCATGCCAAATCACATTGTGATCTGGGTTTCTTTTATTTTTCCTTTGTAGGTTGCAGTATTAAATGTAAGGAAATTCCTATGGAGCTTGTATTTGTGATTGACAGCTCTGAGAGCGTGGGACCAGAAAATTTTGAGATTATCAAAGACTTTGTAACTGCTTTAGTAGACAGAGTAACTGTAGGCAGAAATGCCACCAGAATCGGCCTTGTGTTATACAGTTTAGAAGCTCGCCTAGAATTTGGTCTCAACAAGTACCCAACCCAACAGGATGTTACGCGAGCCATCAGAAGAATGCAATACATGGGAGAAGGCACTTACACAGGAACTGCTATCCGCAAAGCAACCCAGGAAGGATTTTCCGGGGCTCGAGCCGGGGTGCGGAAGGTAGCTATTGTGCTAACAGACGGCCAAACAGACAAGAGAGAAGCTGTAAAACTAGACCTTGTTGTTCGAGAGGCGCATGCAGCAAACATCGAAATGTACGCAATAGGGATCGTAAATGCTTCAGATCCAACACAGGCTGAGTTCCTGCGTGAGCTAAATCTGATTGCTTCAGACCCAGACAGAGAACACATGTATCTCATTGATGACTTCAACACCCTCCCAGGTGCGTGCATTGAAGTTTGATTCTGCCTTGTATCTGATGCTTCTCACAAGGGGGCAGGGTGGGGGAGAAGCATTATCTTTGTGGATATGTTTTGATGCTGCAAAGTAATAGGAATATAGAGATACAGATCCCCTTCATTTAGAGTGTTACATTATGGGGCAATGTGCCAACAGGGGAACATCACCCAGTCTAGGAAAACAGCAGCTTAAACAAGTTTTCTAAGATGAGTAAGTGCTCAAGCACTGAAAATCTGCTGGCTGTAAATCAGAATGAAACCCGTTGGAGTTCACTTCCCTGAGGAAATAACCTGTTTTCACTTGGTTATTCACATCAGCAAGATAAGCAGTTATATTCCCATTACCAACTAGTAGCTGTTCCTAAGCTTAGATGAACACCCTTACATGACTTCATTGTATTTTCTACCATGCAGAGGACTTACATGCAGGCAAATTTGTGACCAAAAATCCATACTCCAAAGAGTTTGGAATAATCTTCTTCGATGCAGGTAAACAATCTGAAGGCAATCTGGACTACATGTGCATTACTGACATATATAAGTAATCCAAATTTTAAAAATACATTGTATTTCTCAGTATGATAAGTTCTCTACTGTTTTTTTTTTTTAAACAGCTCTGGAGTCCAAATTAGTCAATCAGTTTTGTGAAGATGAACATGGCACCTTAGTATACAACCATAATGAAAATGGTGCAAGTATAAGTGGGCGATCCTTCCATTCAGTATCTCCAAGTTCTTTATATTACATACTTCAGAAGAACAATGTTAATAGACAATCACTTTCAGCACAGACACTTGGAGTATCTACAGTAGAAAGTCCTCTGAGTCTTGGCCATCTTCCTCAACAATTAGCTCCGGTATGAAAATTCAGCAGACTTTAACAAGCAGAAGTTTAAAGTACATATCTTTCTGTGCTACCTAACATAATTGTACCATTTCCCTTAACTTCCTACAGGACAGGTACTTTATCTTGGTATGCTCAGAGCACATTGTTCTGAGTAAGAGCTCTGATGTTGCATGCAGGCAATTAACTAATAGCTATAACTTATTCCTGATACTGTTGCAAGGATTCCTTTGTTTAATACAGTAATATTTGTCACACAGTGTGAATCATAACAATATTGAAAAGCAATTACACTGTTCCTAATTAAGTCTAAGGACAGTACTTGAACTCAATTGTAGATTATAATTTTAAGCATATAAATATACTTCTATAAAGCTCAACTAAAAAAAATATCCCACACTTAGATATGACAACTTTCCTGGTAAAACAACCAGAAGTTAAAATCCTGGTTCTTAGCATTGAAGTTAGCATAAATGGAAAGAAAAAACATTAGAAAATCTTAAGTCATGGAGGGATTGTTCATTTTGAAGCACTTCACAGTATCTGGAAAGAAAAAAAAATCAAATGCATATTTCAGACCAACACACCTCCTGTGGTCTATGAAGCCCGTGAAGAGGAACAAGATGAAGAAAAACAGCCAAGCCTTCTAACAGTAAACACTAGAGGTATTTCTATTGTCATACATTTCTTCATTTTCATTTTTGGCTGATGAAAAATAAATGTCTCATTCTGTTTCTTTTCACCTGCAGCTGTGTTACCATTATTCTCAACTAAACAACCACCATCCAATAAAGTGATGACATCATCTCTTTCTAATGAGGGTCCCACACCAAGACCTGGTGGGTTATAGATCATAACTACTTTTTCATTTTGTTCCCTCTTCGCCTGTACTAACTTTTAATAAGGCTTTAAATCAGAGTAACTTTGTTCCGTTCTCCAAAGATTTTGTGAGTCTGTGGTATAGAAGAGAAGTAATTTCAGGATTTTAAAACAGATCTAGTTGCAGTTCTTGTCTTCCCAAGTTCCAGATCTCATGGCTCCAATTAAAGCAAAAAAAGCAAGGCTGTCTGTAACCTGAGAGGGAGCTCCTGAGGGGCATCAAAAGAGAATGTAATGATTACTGAGGGTGGGCCAGTCAACAGGTCATTCTTCAGCCAGGGAGGGGCAATCTACAGAGGTGGGAGGCTTAAAGACAGTAATTTCAGAATTGGACAGAAAGAATGTATTTCTCTTTCAGAGGAGCAATAGGAAAAAACAGTGTTCAGTAATTTTAAGTATAATAATTAGCTGAGTGCTTAAAGGGTTGGTTCTTTTTATATGAAATGTCCAAATGTATTTTGTTCATCATGTGGGCAATTTTCAGTTCCAGTAATAGTGTATTATGATAAGAGCAACAGAAGGGAGTGATAGAAACATGCTCCCATGTTTCCTGGGAAGAGCAGCATGACTTGTTCAGTCTCTGGCACTAATTCTCTTTTCAAGAAAGTGACAAGACGACAATTGCAAAAGACAAAATATTAGTCACAAGGCTAAACTTCACAGAAAACTGTTTTCTATCTCATGGTATTATTAAAGTGAGTGAAACTATATTACTATGTCACAGTCCTTTAATCCATATCTCTAGGAGTTTTACATTCAAACTTATGTACAAAATTACTACCATTTTATTAGATAAAAATGTCTTACAAAAGTAAGATAAGAGTTTTATACTCCTCACAGTATTTTAATATCTCTTCTCCCATACCACAAGAAAAACTGATGTGCAGCAGAAGAATGCAGCAGATGCAAAAACAGCAGATGCCACTAGCTTACAGCCCTTTGGCTTACAATTTAAAGGCTGCTCACAAGACTGGTTGCGTGTAATTAGATTTCAAAAAACTGTATTATCATATTCAAATTGTTTTCTTTTTCTATATGTGGAGCCATAACACTATTCTTTCTGGAATTACTAGAATCACGCCATTAAAGGAACAGTTTATTTGACTACTAAGATGCACTTAACATGCCTTCAATATTAACAATTTTAGAACTAAGAATGAATCTTAAATTATTGTATAAGATTAGCAGAAAAAAAACAAAGTAAGAGTTTTAAAGGTAAAATCTATGGAATACAACTGAATTTTACAAACGGACCTGTTTCTATTCATCTTTTTTTTTTTCCATTTTAGAAAGTATTGTGGACCTGCGGTGCAAGCTAAGGCTAGATCAAGGGCCATGCCGTGTTTATACAATCAGATGGTATTATGATAAACAAGCCAATGCTTGTGCTCAGTTTTGGTATGGTGGCTGTGATGGAAATGCAAACCGCTTTGAGTCTGAACAGGAATGTAGGCAGGCCTGTGTATTTCTTTCTAGAGGTAGGAATTAGTCTCTACATTAAAAATTATAATGTTGAAGCTATTGGTTGTTTGGCTTTTTTATCAAGTATCCAGCATGGTATCTAAAATCAAACCAATTAATTTATACAATGCTAACATTATGAAGTCATGTGCCCACTAACTAAAAAAATGTCTACCTATGCAAACATAGTTTAATGCTTTTATCATTTATTATATGACATAGAAATCATAACAAAATAGAAAATTTTCAATAGTATCAAGAGTACAAAAACTCCTTTTTTACTCAGTAAGACCAGTGTAGCATTTGCCATAGCAATTGTCTTTCCTTCACTTAGATCTTTAAATACTACCATTGTACAATCACTAACTAGACTTTATTTTAAACTACATATATTGCTTTGGAAACCAACCCTCTGTCATTATGTAAGTTCTTTTTCCTTTGTTATGGAAATCTGGTATTTGGCATGGATTCTGCAATGAAAACTTCACTACTTTTAAGTGAAATTATTCTCACAAATAGTATTTTACTATTTTAAACACAAAATATCAACTTCCAAATTACATGCAGAGTACTACTTAACACAGATAAATACAACAAATTCATCAACTTGTGGCTTATTTTCTCTCTGGGTCACAAGACAGGGAGGTGGTTCAGTTGCTTACCCTTCCTAAACACATCACAGGTACATTTCATCCTTTTTTTTAGTAAATTCTCCTCAGGTTTTATTAGCTAGCCAAGATCCACAAATTTCTATGAGTAACTATACCAACAACTGGCATTACTGTGTTGGGTTAGTTCATGCCCAAAATGGTCCTTCCAATGTGTTGCTCTTCTGAAAGTCAAGTCTTATTTTTAAATGCATTTTAATATTTTTATCTTCCTTAGTTAACTATTTAAACTTATGTTTAAAACATTAAACAGAGCACAGTTTATTGCCTGCCACTGTGATACTGCTTTTTACATTTATGTCTGCCTGTATATGTTGCATTTCCTGTTATTTAATATACTTTAAAGCTTATTTCTAATAAAACAATTCTGGTTTTACTGCCAGGACAGAAAATGGATAACAGTACCTTTACAGGACTAAAAACTTACCTCATAGCTAAATTACACTCACTGTGTCACGCGTTTCTGGTAACAAGACTGGGTTTCTGCCACAGCCCTTACCAAGGCCAAACATCTGAGACTACGCACTCCTTTACATGGAACTCGATCATGTTTAGTGGGATTCGTGTGGCTTGGTTTCTTTTTTTCCCTGAGCAAATGGTAACTTCAAGTGTATCGACAATAAAAGGAGCTTGGCCTGAACGAAAACCTCCTCCACCCTTTCTGCTTCCAGAACGCTGAGCCCGTCCCCTGACAGGGCCGGAGAGAGGGCCAGGCACGACCCGCCCGCTGCTTTATTTTATCCAATTTGCGTCCATTTCCAGATGAGGTCCTCGCCAACCTAGGCACAACCTTTAGGGAAAGAACTACCAAAGGATAAGTTCTTCTCTTACGGTTCTTATTCAGAGGTTTTGGGGTTTTTTAAATTTAAAAGTGGTAGGGCACTGCAATTAAAATTTGGACACGTTTTCAAGTCATTCCCAATTTAAAATTACATATCTCATCCATTTTAAAATAAACCCCCAAGCTCCAAACACGCAGCCCCGCAAATCCCCAAAGCTCAATGCTGCGATACCAGGAACGCAAAGCGCTCCGAACCCTCAGGCTTTAGCGCCTCAGCCGAGCCGGGGGGCGCGCGAGGGCGGGCGCGAGTGCGCGCGCGCTCCCCGCGAGCGGCGCCGCAGCCAATCCCGGCCGCCGCGGCAGCGCGAGACACCGCCCCCGCCGTTGCCAGGGCGGCGCGCGGACTCGGCGGGGCGGGTGGCGGCCATGAGCGGGACGCTGGACGTGCTGTGGGAGGACAGGGATGTCCGCTTCGACATCTCCCCGCAGTGAGTGCCCGTGTCCTGACCCGGCCCTGCCCTCACAGCGGCGCTCCCGGGCCCGCCCGGCGCCGAAAGGCGGCTGTCTGAGCGCTGCCTCCGCGGCCTCAGGCCGAGCACCCTTCGGGGCGCGGTGCGTGGCGGCAGCGCCCCGCTGTGGCGGCGGCGGGGGAGCGGCTTCGCCTGGCGGCGCGGGGCGGGACGGGGCGGGACGGGGCGTGCTGGGTCGGGGCCACGCACCGTCTCCAGTCTATAAAAGACCACAAAATAGAACGAAAGGTTGGACGCTGGAGTAATGAAGGAAAGGTGTCTGTTTTTCCCAGCTGAGCCTTTCTAGCGCTGAGAAGTAGAACCAGACTGAAGGCGTGAGTGTCTGCGGGGACCGTGGCACTCATGGTTACCAGGACTTGGCGCCACTGCCGAGGAGTTGGCATCCTCCTCAGGATACGGGGCAGGGGCTGTGCAGTATTTCACGAAATTCATGTCTTAATAATACGTTTTGTTTCTGTCATGTCATACTTGAAGAGTTTTGGCTGCATTTGACAGAACGATTAAAATACAGCAAAAATTCACACTGCATTTCTTGTTATGTAATTAACTGGCTAGATCAGTTAGATAAAGCAAAATAATATAAGCAGATAAATAGAAAATCTCACAAAAAATCCCAGACTAAACAAAAAAACAAAGTACACCCTTTGTGGAAAATTTACCAGAGCATTTCATATGTCCTTTTACATCTGATACTTCTTTTGCTGGCATCTCTTCTTTCCTGAGCCTAGCTCTACTCCTTATGACCTGCAAGTACATCAAGAGGCAATAAACTCAAACCCCTAAAAATTACGTGAATGCAAGTGAGTTTGGGTTTTTTTTTTATTTTTTCCTCCAATTTCCACACACTTTGTCCTTATTTTGGAGTATAGTTTTCATGGTCACACTTGCTACATAATTATTTATTTATTTACTATTATAATTCAATAAATATATTAATATTTTTCTTCTGTGAGATGTAGTGATAATTTCAGGTGTGTAAAATTGATTTTTATGTGTGCATGTGAGGATTTTTCATTGCATGATGTGCTGAGCAGAAAACAGGAAAGTGAAGCATGGAAATAAAAATGGCCTTATTTTTGGAAGATAAATTATTTTTCTTTTTTTTTTTAGACAAATGAAAATGAGACCTGGAGAGGTCCTTATAGACTGCTTAGAGTCTGTTGAAGATACCAAAGGAAACAATGGAGACAGAGGTAACTGCATACTCAGGGAAATATAAACTTTCTACTCTTTAACCTGTGTAGTTCATGAAAGCCTGAGCAGGTTTCCATCGATCTCTGGATCAGTGCTCTGTTGCACAGAAGGGATCCTGCCTATTTCACAGATCTGCCTCAGAGTGTTTACTTAAAGTTGTAGGGAGGTGATTCTTGTCTCAGAATTTGCTTAGAAATTGAAAGCCTTGTAGGAATACCTGTCTATAAACAGGGTGATGCTGTTCTGCTGTAATCCTCTTTAATGGTCAGTTTGTCCCAGCATGTTTTTGAGTGAATCAGTAAGGAATGTGTAGTTGGCAGGGGCTGAAGGTGCCAGCATGCTGAGATGACCCTTGGGGGAGGTTGGATGTGCTGCTGCACAGGGTGCAGAATGGAATAAATTTGCATATGGCAAAGGGGTGAGGTTATTCATGAATGCTGCTGTGATATTTAACTCACTGCCTTGCCCTTCTCCTCCCAGAGCAGTTCTGCACTGATTATGTCTGTATTTTTATGTAAACATCTGGATTGAAATCAATTTCTTGGTTTGATTTTGAGGAATGCTGGTATATATTAGAGGTTGTTTACTTCCTTTTCCTTGTTGGATTTTCTCTGCTAGCCTTTTAAGCATTTAGGTGTTCAGTGGTTTAATGATTTTTCTGGTAAGATGTCCTACGGTTTTCTTTATTCAAGGGGAAAGAATGTTCTGTTGTTTCAGAACATTTATTTAGATTGAAAATAGCTACACTCTTTATCTCCAGGCAAACTGCTTGTGACAAATTTGCGGATCATTTGGCGCTCACTGTCATTGTCCAGAGTCAATCTCTGTAAGTATTACCTTTTGTTGCCTTTGAGGTGGCATGCTACCCCTTCACAAAGTATTGATTTCAGTACAGAATACTGAAGTACAGCTGTGTTTCTCTGTAATGTCTGAAATAAACTGTTACTAATGAATCTCTTTATAATAAAGGAACTGAAATGATAATTCATAGCAAAATAGTAACATTCAGTATTTAATGTTAATTTCTCAGAAAAGAAGTTTCTTAGACATATGTCTTCCGACATATTTTTCATTTGGCCAATGAGGGATTCATTTGGCTTTTTGATTTTGAGAAACAAAAGTTTGAGCTTCATCATACATTGCTTTACTTGTAACTCTTGTTGCCACCTGTTATATTCACATTCTGCATTTCTCTATTTATTCCCCACAAGTACCTGCTTTTCCAGTTTTAGTATTGTAAACTCTGAATAAGTTTCTCATTTTAACTGTATGAGTTAAAACTGTATGAGCAGCTAGAGATATTTAATTGAATGGGCTGAAACAGAGGCAGGATGCAGTTACTTTGTACACAAATAATTTCCAGTGCTCAATGTGGAATCCTCTTCTGTGGAAATATTTATTGGATTGGGTGGTTCACTGAGCAGCCAGAGTTGGTCCAGATTTGAGAACAGCACTTGACCAAAGAACCTCCCAAGATCCTTTCCAGCTTAAATTAGTCTTCAGTGCTGTGATGAGGACCCAGAGCATCATGCACAAAGTGTAATTCTCACAAATAGCATCCAAAGCTGCTCTACAAAATTCAGTAATATACTTTGTAATTTTGACTGTTATTTTTCTTGTTCTCAAAACGATGTTTTTTTCTCCCTTGACTTTTAAGCTGTCGGTTACAACTGTGTTATAAATATAACTACAAGAACTGCCAACTCAGTAAGTTCCAAAAAATACTTTTTAAAATTAAAACAGAAGCTGTAATTAGTTGCTTATACATCAAAAACAATCTGAAAGTTTACTTGCAAGAACAGTAATAGAATAGTAATGAAAGTTTTGTTTTAAAAATGGGTAGCTCTCAAATACATAGTCTGAATGGAACTGCATGCAACTGTGAAGCTGTTTGTCTTGCAGAACTAGCAGGAAGATGATGTAGATTTCCTGGGCAACCACATGATAACAAAACCAAAAATACTTTTTCAGTCATGATATTGCAAATGTAGAGCAGACAGGCTGCATTAATTTTACTGTTGATGGACCTGCTAGTTGGTCCAAAAGAAAAATAAGTTCAGTTGAAGACAGCAGTAGATTAGTGGTAGAATCAGGATTACACCTCCATAATACACTGTTTAAAAAAATAACTTAGACAATATCTGAAGATTAATTGTATTTGTACAACCAAGCCACTATATTGCCAAAATGTAAGATTTCATTTTTTCCTTACAGAAATTACGAGGGCAGACAGAAGCTCTGTATATATTGACTAAATGTAACAATACTCGGTTTGAGTTCATATTTACCAATGTTGTTCCTGGAAGTCCCAGACTCTTCACCTCAGTTATTGCTGTGCACAGGTAGTGTACTTAAAATAATGTTGACCAAGGACTCACATATGGGGGATTACAACTGCTGATAGACTCTATATATGATTGTCCATATTCAACATTCAGAAAACTCCCAAAAGAGAGCAATCTCTGGAAGGAAGGGGGAGAATGATCACAAATTTTCATTCACACATAATGAAAATTAATTCTGTTTATACTAGTTATTGATCAAAATTTACACACCTTGTGTTTATAAAGTATCTGAACAAATAAGAGTATAAAGGAGCTAATTTCAGTGTGCATTTTCTAGGTACTGTTTCTGTCTACAATAATTTCCCATAATTTCAGATAATGTAAAGGAAATGAAGAGTTAAATACTGGTCAGAACTCTTCATTGACTACAAAACACTCTATGCTTCCCACCTAAAGACAAGCCATCTGAATGAATGTGTGCATAATGCATTACCATGAGTGTCTATTTAAGAGCTATGGAATACTGACATATATATTGTATGTGTGATTTAAATGGCACTGAAAAATAAAGAATTGTTCACATCCATTGTATGTGTGGCATGGGACCCAGAGAGTTAATGCTTTGCAATAGAGGCTGGGTGATGACTGTCTTAAGTAAAAGGAAAAAATAGTATAGACATGAGGAGCAACACAGGAGATCAAAAGTCATTAAAAAACTGTTTTAATTTCATTAAGGAAAGCTGGAATATTCTTAATTATGTTGAAAATAGTACTCTCACTTTTGTGCAATGTGGTGATAAGAAAAGCTGAAAATACTTATTTCATATCTGTACTAAAGCAAAAAGTAAAGATAATAGAAAATCGAAACTATATATGAACTTTGTATTTTTTGCAGAGCTTATGAAACTTCCAAAATGTATCGTGATCTGAAGCTGAGAAGTGCATTGATTCAAAACAAGCAACTGAGATTGTTACCACAAGAACAAATATATGATAAAGTCAATGGAGTTTGGAATTTATCAAGTGACCAGGTATAGTAAAGAATCAGAATATATTGCCAAAAAGTTAAAATGTTTCAGCTTTCATCTAGGACTTGTACTCCTGTAGTTTTGTAACCTCCAAGAAATCACCCTTAACACTGTTCATGAGCTGATGCATGCAGAGAAACTGATCCCATTTATTTGCTACTCACTACAACAAAATCTCCTTTTGGTAACCTGAAGTCTACATGACCTGCCTAATATGCAAGGAACTAGATATACAATTTCTGTTAAAATGATATATTTATGAGTCTAAAGCTCTGAATGATAGTGAAAGAAAATCCTGTTTCTGGAGTGCTCTGCTGAATATTTGCCTGTTTACATGCAGCTTTGACTAAACAGTATTAAGATTATATTGACTTTTGGTTAATGAAAGTTGAAAATATTGGAAAGTATTCTGTGTCTTAAAACAGATTTAAGACTTCAAGATAAAATTAGAAAACATTTATTATTTTACAAGGCATTAGTTGCAAGCATTTCCCAGAGCAGTGAAACAAAACAGGAGCTGATATTTCTGTCTACAGTTTTAGGCCAGAATAGAAATATGACCCAGTCTGACAAGCTAAAAGGTTCTTTCCTCTACATTCCCTTGGCACACATCTCCTCAGTTACCTAAGTTTAACCCTCATGCCATTATACTTACGCTTTATGCCAATTCCAGATCTGTACAGTTAATAACACTCTCAGATGCTTCATGTATTCCTATGAGGTTGGCTGGGTTGTGACTTGATCCAGCTTTGCTGCAGTAGTAGGTACTCCTAACTATTTTCATTACTCATGTTCTGGTAGCCTTTAAAAATTGGTTCCTGCTTCCTTGCAATCAATAGAAGGATTTCAACTGGGTTTGGGAAAAATCAAGCTTTTAGTGAAAAAAAAAAAAATGAAGTTGTACCTTGCTTATATGTAAATGGATTGCAGTAATCATCATGTTTGGGAAAAAAAGCTCTCTACTTACAGCATTTCTAACATAACTTTTCTTTAATAGGGAAATTTGGGAACATTTTTTATTACTAATGTGAGAATCGTTTGGCATGCAAATATGAATGACAGCTTTAATGTCAGCATACCATATCTACAAATTGTAAGTATCTTACAATACAACCATTTTCAAAATGAAACAGTGTATGCTCAAGTCTTTGGTTAAAACTCCCAGATTACCAAAATTTTATTTAATTTCCTTAATTCAGAGAGGAATTTAGTCTTGCCTGCATCAACCATAGGGTATATTTTCTGTCCATATTAGCTGAGGGATTTCCTGGGCAGTACAGGTGTTGAAAATGGCTTTTATTTCAATTTTTTTTTAATATTTACTCTGATGCTTCATGCCACCTATATATAATTAATGATCTGTGAACTTGATGTTCAGAAATTTACTGTTACCACTATTACCACTTCTAATACAACACTTTTCCTTGAGGTTTCAGAGGTTCAAATTTGCAGTGGTAAATGGGAGGGAATGCTGGTAACTGAGCTTTCAGAGCCAGCAATAGTAATTATTACAGCATTAAAAACCAAACTGAAACAATGATATTTTTATCCAGTAATTATAAAATTTTTAACAGCATTATACCTCTTTATCGTTAGCGTTCAATAAAAATGAGAGACTCAAAGTTTGGCTTGGCACTTGTGATAGAGACTTCTCAGCAGGTAAGAAGCTTTAATAGCCTTTTTCTATTGATTACATTTTTTTATACATATATATACAATGTTTCTCTATATGCATTACTTTTATATATAATATCTCTCTAATTCTGAAATGTCGTGGGTCTACTTTTAAGTTACATAGAGCATGCCTTCTGTGTGGCCTTTTGAAAACTTGACAATAAAGTTCTCTTTTACACTGCTTAAATGGTCAATATGGCTATTGGGAGTTCCAGTTTCTCTAAGCAAAGCAACGATAGGCCAGCATGACTAGCTTCTATCAGATACACTCTTCTGACAGATTATCTTTGGGATCTAATTAATTCTGTACTTAATTAAGACCACTCTGTTAAATATTTTTCATTATTTCTGTGTGTCTGAAAGTTTCTTCAATAACATCAAGACTTAACAGACTCAACATTTGTTGGCTGGGAATAAATCATTAATATCACTTCTGAATTTTTCCCACCCTTATTTGCTTGTGGTTTTCTGTATATAGAGTTTATTCCCCTTTTATATAATGAGCTAAAGAGAAGCATTGTCATTGTTTTTATTTCATTCATGATTCAAGTTTTCTCAGCAAGCTGAAAATTACTATCATTAAGCTGGTAATCACTATCAAGGAGAAAAAATAGTTTAAAAAATAAGACTAATAAACAGATGTTGTCTTTTTTCTCTGTTATATAGAGTGGAGGATATGTACTGGGTTTTAAAATAGACCCTGTAGAGAAACTACAGGAGGCAGTGAAAGAGATTAATTCACTTCACAAAGTTTATTCAGCTAATCCTATATTTGGAGTGGATTATGAAATGGAAGAAAAGGTACTCCATTTATTTATTTATATATTTATTTTATCTTAGATATGATACTGTGTTAACAATAATAAAAATATATTAAATCTATTAGATATGTGAATTTATTTACTACAGTGTTTAATTTGCAGCCTCAACCCCTTGAAGACCTAACAGTGGAGCAGGTTCCAGATGATGTGGAAATAGAAGCTGATGAACATACAGATGCTTTTGTGGTAAGCAGCTCCACAAAAAACACCCAAAAAACAGAATCATTCTTGTTTGGTTATTTGGATTTAAGCAATGTACAGCTGTAATCCCCTGTTAAAGATAAGCTGCAATTGTACTTTCTATATTTAAAATGCATCTACATGCCTTTTAATAAACATCCTGATTATTACAGGAATTTATTCTGTGTATAAATTTTTAATTTAAGAACAAACTATTATTCAAAATAAGTAGTAGTAGTAGATACTTAAAAGAATAGTTGTATGTAGTTTCTCAGTGCATTAAAATTGGGAATAGCTTGAAAATCAGCAGTACAATATAATCAGATACATTATATTACAACAATAATTCACCTTTTAAATCAGATGAATAGATGGTGATATCTATATGCTCAACATTCATCTAAGATTCAAACTCGGAAGTTTTTTAGAAAGGCAGCAATAATTTTACATTACTATGTCTCCCAGTATTTCAGGATAATTTACTTTAAAATGCATTAGGTTGCTTGATTAATCCTCTTTCAACAAATTTCAAAACTTAGTGTGTAACCCAGTAACACTTGGTTCCATGATTGACTGCAGGGGTAGATGGCACATGTTTTCAAATGTTAGCCTTGGTACATTGACCATTGACACATTTTCTTACCAATCTCTGAAATTTGGTAAATTAACAGGCCTAGCACAAATGTTATTTCCACTCCTTTTAATTTTGCAGCCTTTTACTAACACATATAAGCTCTTGTTTTTTCCTTTCCCTCTTTCCTATCTTTTTGGCTTCTTTCTTTTCAATTTTGCACACTTTTATTCAGTCTGCAGCATATTTGAAGGCATACCTTTTTCTTAAATGAATATCTGTTAGCTCTACTGGTGCCTTTGTCACCTGAATTAATTAACTGTGCTTTGTATATTCTCAAACAAAAACTGGAAGCTGAAAATGGTTAGAAGGTTGTTGCTGTAGGAGACACAGGTTGCCCAGGACCCAAGGAGCAGCTACACACCAATGTTTCACAATTCTTGATGCTGCTGGAAATACTTTCTTTGCTGCCTCTCACCAGCCCACAGGGGCAGCTGAAGTAAGACTGGGCTTGTTTTTGTAAATAAGATCTAGAACCTGCCAGTCCAGAGATTTCTAGAGTGTGGATATTTTTGGAGATCTGATATCCCTAAGTGTCTGAGGCTTAGTTTCCACCTACACAGAACAGGAAAGATGGTATCTCTTTCCCACATCTCTATTTATTGTGTTGTTCTATTTCTTTATGTTCTTTTCTTAGATTGAATATGATGTCAACTGAATTTTGATATTATACATTTTAAGCTAGTTTTTGATGTTGAATAGTAAAAGCTGCTGCACGAGGCAAAAAAATACCAGGATGCTGTCAGTTTGTCTTCATATTAACATTCCCTATAAGGTGTTTGTCAGTGTAACAAACGTAATACAAAAATGTTGCCATTTAAAAAATCTTTATTATGATGGAAAATTCAAAGGTTATTAATTAATGAAAAATATCATAATCCAGTGGTATGTGATATATAATCCAAAACAGAAGCTCCTGTTAGAACCCTTTTGTAAATTATTTTAACATGGAAGTAAAACCCATATAGACTGGATCCTTGTGGAAGACCTACCCAATACTGTTTTGACCCCAAGGAATTATTGGCAGATGTGGTTTTTAGACTTCTTTTTTCAAGGTTCTTTTTTGTTTTCCTTTCCAGGCTTACTTTGCTGATGAAAACAAGGTAAGGAAATACTTTTGCATACTATCAAATTCATGTTGATAAAATGTCATAATAAAATTAAATTGTGCCTTCTGCTTTATTTTCTCTCATATGTCATGTATTCAAAAAGCAACATGATCGGGAGCCTGTTTTTTCAGAAGAACTGGGACTTGCAATAGAGAAGCTAAAGGAAGGATTCACACTCCAGGGACTCTGGGAAGTAATGACCTGATTTAGACTGGCATGTGTTTGTTTCCTAGGCAGGGAAGAACTCTCAGTTCTTGGTGGATTTAGACCTGTAGAAGATAATTTAGAAATACCAGAGTAGCAGAGAAAGAACATGCCAAAGATAAAGAGCAGGCAAATATTATATAATAAGTCCTCAGGCTATGTCATAAAAGAAAGGTTATTCAAAAACCTTGTATGCTTAAGAGCTTTGCATTTCTGGCGTTGCCTGTCTGAGCAGTGGGAGGGCAGCCTCTGAGGCAGACGGGACGGGCGCGGCCGCTGCGGGAAGCGCTGCCCCCTGCAGGCCCCCTCGGGCACTGCTGTGCGGACCGGTGACACTGGGAGCACCTGGGACAGGGCACGGCACTGCCATCTGACAGTGCCGGTGACACTGGGAGCACCTGGGACAGAGCACGGCACTGCCATCTGACACTCTTGTAACCTCTGCTGTTTTCAGAACTGTCCTCTTTCTCCCTCCCTGACAACACAAATTCGGCCATGGTGTTTCAGACACCATTTTATGGCAGGTAGCCACCTTTTATTTTATAACTTAATGGTTTTTGTGTTTCTGTATTGCCCTTTGGCTACCAGGACCAGGCACTGCTTGCCATTTTACAGAGCACTATGTCAGAAAAGGAAGCCTCCTCTTTTTTCTGCACATGCAGACCACTGTCTGAGACAGGGCAGTGTGAGGTATGCAGTTACTTGTTCATGTATTTATACAGAGTGATGTACTTTCCCATAATGATTATGTGTGAATTAAATTTCCATAACTTGTTTAATGATTTGAAATACAGAAACCATCATACATAGAACATTTTGTATGTAGGCATATTGGCTGTGTTACTGATAGCTTTAAGAAAAAGCAATNCATGTATTTATACAGAGTGATGTACTTTCCCATAATGATTATGTGTGAATTAAATTTCCATAACTTGTTTAATGATTTGAAACACAGAAATACCATCATACATAGAACATTGTGTGTGTAAGCATATTGGCTGTGTTATTGATAGCTTTAAGAAAAAGCAAATCTGTTCCAAATAATAGCTTTCATATTTCATAATTTTGCTAAATATTCAGCACATATTATTCAAAGTATTTAATTCTAATCCAGATATCTTCATACAGTTGTTGTTTATTTGTTTGTGCTAGAGCACTTTTTTAAGCAGTGATCTAGAAAACAGGGCACATGCAAATAGCTTCTGTGTGTGAATCATTAAACCTTTTATGATGTTATGTATTATAGAGAAATGAGTCATTTATTGTTTAAAGGAAGACACAGCTGTTACGTTTTCTAGTGAGATAAAACCTCTGTGCTGTTTTCTATAAATGGAAAAAGTCAAATGAGCTCTCCTCTCAGCTGTTGTTCCAGCAGCTGACTGTTAAAGTAACTGTGGAGTGAATGTAGTACTGGTGTTTGTAGAAAATCTTTCAAAGTATATATTTGAATGAAATACTACCTATATTGAAAAGCAGCCATTACTTCAATAAACTTTGATAATATTATATGTTGTTGTAATTCTTTCATTCAAGTAGCTGTATTTTGATCCTATTTCCATTAAATTCAAAGAACATTTTACTATATGGGTGAGGACTTCAATTTGAATTATTTTGGAAAGCAAAACTTTACCTGAAATAACATATATTTTATGTCTAAACAGTGGTTTTTGGTTTAAAACCAAACAGATATTAAGAAGAAGCCCAAAAAATTGAGGTCTTAATATCTGAAGAAATTGTATGAGCTGTATTAAGCAACTGTGAAAAAGTGAACAGTAGTTAAAACTGACAACTCGATTAATAATATTTCTATTTCAGAATATTTAGTAACGTGCAGTCTTGCTCATAGCTGTCTCAGGTTCTGCTGTCCTTACTCATGTCAAATAATTTATTACATTGCACATAATCTTTCTGATTCAATGTGGAGAATGATGGCAAAACCTGACCATAGTGACTAAGAGCAACAGTTGCTTCTTTCAGTCTTTGACAGCTGCAAGAGCAACTCTGTTTTTCCAAACCGTCCATCCCAAATTCCGACCTGTAAGAGTATGTACCTATATTTAGCTAGTGAGATTAAATTGCAGAGGCTTCAAGCAGGGCAAAAAGCACATTGGTCTGCCTTTTTTACAGACAAACCTTTGGGCAGACAACAGCTAAAGCTTTCTACTCCCTCCCCTTTCCCAAGTGTTTGCGAAATGGATTCCCAAAGGGAACTCACTGAAGAGCTCAGACTTTACCAATCCACCCTCCTTCAGGATGGCCTCAAGGAACTCCTTGAAGAGAAAAAGTTTGTAGATTGCTCTCTAAAAGCTGGTGACAGAAGCCTGCCTTGCCACAGATTGATTCTGTCGGCATGTAGCCCTTATTTTTGTGAGTATTTCTTATCTGAGCAAAATGAAGAGAAAAAGAAGGAGGTAGTTTTAGATAATGTTGACCCCAACATCCTGGATATGATTGTCAAATACCTTTATTCAGCAAGTATTGATCTCAATGATTCTAACGTGCAAGATATTTTTGCTTTGGCCAGCCGCTTTCAGATCCCTTCGGTATTCACTGTGTGTGTCTCCTATCTTCAGAAGAGGCTTGCTGTTGGTAACTGTCTGGCCATCCTTCGGTTAGGTGTTCTGCTTGACTGCCCAAGACTTGCATTTTCTGCCCGTGATTTTGTTTCAGATCATTTTGTGCAGATCTGCAAAGAAGAGGATTTCATGCAGCTTGCCCCGCATGAACTTATCTCAGTTATTTCACCTGACAGTTTAAACGTAGAGAAGGAAGAGCTGGTATTTGAAGCAGTAATGAGATGGGTCCGAACAGACAAGGAGAACAGAGTAAAGAGCCTGGGGGAAATTTTTGACTGCATACGTTTTCGTCTAATGCCAGAAAAATATTTCAAAGAACAGGTTGAGAAGGATGATATAATTAAAAGCAACTCAGACCTTCAGAAAAAAGTAAAGATTATTAAAGATGCTTTTGCTGGAAAACTGCCTGACTCTGGCAAAAGCACAGAAAAGTCAACCAAAGGGGAGGTGAACGGCGATGTAGGAGATGAAGATTTACTGCCTGGCTACCTAAATGACCTTCCCAGGCATGGCATGTTCGTCAAAGACCTGATTCTTCTGGTTAATGACACTGCTGCAGTAGCCTATGATCCTCTTGAAAATGAATGCTACCTAGCAGCCCTCGCAGAACAGATTCCCAGAAATCATTCCAGTACAGTCACCAAACAAAATCAGGTCTATATTGTTGGAGGACTCTATGTGGAAGAGGAGAACAAGGATCAGCCTTTCCAGTCATACTTCTTCCAGGTACAAGCTTTACAATATTGGTATAATTATAGGTGCTTATAAGGCTTGCTGAACTGTGTTCTGAGTCTCTGCAAATGGCTTGTCTAGTCTCTTTGTATGGTGATGGAGAGAAGTATCTAGAGAGAGTTATTTTTGTCTCAGAGACAGAAATGAAACTGAGGGACTTGCATCTTCTTTTTCAAGATTAACCCCTGGTGAGATCTCAGAAAATATTAAAAAGATTATTATAATCTAGGCACTTTCCTTAAGGCCCAGATTCTTCAAGGTACAGGTCGCTAAATTTAGGTCAAAAAATATTTTTGTAAAGTACTTTTTGTGTATTTTTGTTAACTTTGATGAAACTTGGAGTGCTTTAGCTGGTTTAGATCTGATGAGATGTCTTTCTTTTTTTACATCTGAAATACTTTCCTGACAGTAGTAATGTGTGTATTTTAAGTGCAATTTCTGTCATTAAAGTTGCGGAAGTCCTTTTTGTCATAGCTACATTTGAAAGCCTAAGGGCCATATAAATATGTAATTTAGAGGCAGGTTTTTTTCTCCACAAACTGTCAGTGTCACTAAATACCATGTTTCAACTGAGTGTAATTGTATATCTTTGTCAGTCTGTATAATATAAAGCTGATTAGTACTAACCGTAAGTCCACAATATATTTCAGGAAAATTAGCAAAAATGCAGTTTGTCATGCTTATATCATAAACTAAGTCTGTTGTGTTTTTAGCTACATGCTTTGGTGTATATTTAAACTATTTTGTGGTAAATTATGCAATGTGCTGCTTGCCACGTCCTCTCTTTAGGTACACTGGCCTGCAAGAGTAAAAGTGAGTCCTGTTTCAATATGAAATAAAGCACAGTAATAAGCAGTGGTAGAATTTTGAAGCATTCCAATATTTAAAAATGCAAATATTGTTTATAGGCATATGGCTTACTCATTTCACATGCAATGAAAGAGTTGGTTTCAGACATTTGTTACATCGATGAGAGGGAAGTCTTAGTTTGTAAGGGAGGGACTAACACTGTTTCATTTTCTTATGTAGGTGTAAAACACTAATCACTGAAGCAAAAAACTTGTTACAGAAATATTCTTCCAATAGAAATAACACAGTGATGTAGTGATGTATATTTAGTCCAGAACTGAGTAAGTCTCAGGCTACTAGAAAGGGACCTCTGAGAAACTAAACCTCAAGACTGATACTAAAAATAGATGAAGTTTTCAAAATTCTGTTTTATAAGTCAGCATCCATTTCCTGAAATGATGTTTGCTTGTCATCTCCAAGCTTGCTTGCTGCTGCTATTCCTGATAGTTACAATACTTGTCTGCATTACCCATGTGGCTGTTGTTCTCTCCAAAATATTAATGCAGTGCCATGCCAATTTTCATTTGCTGATCTTCCTTTTTCCACCAGTGAAGCATTGTATTTGGTAGCTTGAACCTGGGAGAAAACAAGGCTGCCAGTGGCTCGAAAATGCATGACAAGTTGATGCCCTATCAGCAGTAGATATGTAATCTTGAAGACTTATGAAATAAGCTGTGATCTCTGAGGGGTACATCTCATTACCCTACCCAGATCCAGCTTCTGGGGAAATCCATGTCCAGGAACCACATTTCACTGTTGCAGTGAAACTTTCTGTCCAACAGGGGTGGTCTGTCAAATCTGGGAGATATCTTTACCACGGAAACCTTGACTGTGGAACGTACTTCTGGAAAAAGAATGTCACCAAGCTAAATCCTGAACTTGTTTTTGACTGAACTGTCTTTTGCTTTCCATCAAATGCCTTTACACCCACACAAACTGTTATCTTACCCTTCCTTCCTGTACTAATGTCCAGCAAATCGATATGCAGTAGGTCTGAGAAAATAGTTATTTTTGAACATTAGAGATAATTCAGCTTCAATCACAAGTTCTCAGATCAAAACAAAAAATAAGCACCACGGTTCAAGGAAAATTCTGGTTTGTTTTGTCATTTGTCCTCCTGCTGCTACTTCTCCCTAGGTGCTTTCAGCATACTGGATGTGAATTGAGAGAGCCCTGAGAGTACTGCAGTAGAAATTACATAAATATTATTGCCAAGGGAGCTGCAGTGATTTCCTATTTTGCTTAAGAGTGTGAAGTCTTTTTGGTGTCTTCAGAAATCTCATGAACTTTTGAGGTATTTGTGAAACACACATCCGTTGCCCTAGGGATTGCAAAAGAAACACCTGTGCCATTTGCCATGTGGTCACTCCTGATCTGTAAGAGCTGTGTAAGCTTGTCTGGCACCTCCTTGTAGTGATGAGCACAACCAGCTAAACACACAGGTGTGGAACTGCAGGAGTGGCTGCTCCCTCAGGCAGAAGAAGAGCTTAATAAAGAGGCAGGGAAACAGAGTGAGCAGACACAAAGGGAGTTCTATGGCATTGACTCTGCTAGATGTCAGCACAGTGAAGCATGGGTGGGTAGAAGACATCATTCATTAGCTGCACTGAGGGAAGGGCAGGTTGTTCAGGCCAGCAGATTTGCTGTTGAGAGACACTGAGTGCCAGTAGATGAATTCTGTGGAACAATATTCAGAGTGTGGATTTTTACTCTTTGCCTTTGCTAACCCCTCCTGTTGTGATGCTCTTTCAGCTGGATAGCATTGCTGGTGAGTGGGTTGCCCTTCCTCCGCTGCCGTCAGCCAGGTGTCTCTTCGGGCTGGGGGAGTCTGACAGCAAGATCTATGTGATAGCAGGCAAGGACCTTCGCACCGAGGAGTCGCTAGATTCGGTGTTGTGCTACGACCCTGCGTATGTTTCACATTTCATTATGCCCACTGACGACATGTGGATGGCCCGTTGTTAGTTGAAAAAACCTAACAGTGATCTTCTTGTTCCAGGGCAATGAAATGGGGTGAAATCAAAAAACTGCCCATCAAAGTATATGGCCATGCAACTATCTCAAACAATGGATTGATATATTGTCTTGGTGGAAAAACTGATGATAAGTGAGTTTCTAAGTCTTTTCATGACAATTAATAGCATTATCTTCTTGATCCTTAATAGATAATATGTCCTCACACTCAGAAATGAGGGATTCCCTTTTCTGCATCTCTGGATTAAGGTTACTAACAGTCTGGTAGAGGGGAACACATTATGGTATGTAGGATATATTTTTTGGTGATAAAGTAAATTACATATAAATTGTAATCCAAGTTGCTAATTTAATAACCATACTTATTTCCAAGGCAAATTTTACTTATACTGCAGACAAATTAGTAATACATAGGTATGAGGACCTTCACTTTCAGATAGAAATACCTAGGTGCCCTGGAATTACAGTCTCAGTTTTTCCAGTTTTCTGACTTGTAATACCTGTTATATCTTAATGGGTATGACATTAGGAAAATAAAAGTTTTCGCACACTGAACATGTGGTGGTAATTTTTAAGTGTTTTTATAGGGGATATTTAAGATGACAGTTTGTCATATCAGCTAAAACACCATCATAATCTTTCCTTTAAATAACCTTTGCTATGTATTCCTCCACAAATCTGAATACAATATGCTGCGAAAGGATGCTGTCTTTCTCCTCAAAGGTTGAGTGAAATGGCTGCCCTGTGTAAGGTAAACCACATTTGATTTAGTCCTATGGATGTGAGTAATGCTTTGTAGACATTGCAAGGATTCTCAGATTAGATACAAGAAGTGAGTCCCAGGAGAGGAAAGAGGTAGCATAGATAAACCCTTACAGTCTACCTCAATTAGATCTACTTGGAACAAGTCAAAAATTCATTAGAAATTATCACTGGTTTTCTTTTTGCTTCCCAGGAAATGCACTAATAGATTATTTGTGTACAATCCCAAGAAAGGAGACTGGAGAGACCTGGCCCCAATGAAAGTGCCTCGCTCCATGTTTGGAACAGCCATCCATAAGGGCAAGATTGTCATTGCAGGTGGTGTCACTGAGGAAGGCCTTACTGCATCTGTTGAAGCTTTTGATCTGACCACCAATAAGTGAGTGCAATATTCAAGCTATTTTAATCAAGTGTTTTATCATCTAGGCTTTTAGGAGCCCTAGGAGGTAAGAGTCACAAAGCTGTTCAGCTACCTGTGCTCCCAGTGAGACATTTGGTGTACAGTCACATCTTCAGCAGTAACAGCAGCAGTGTACAGAGCAGGTCTCTTGATGTTTTTCCTGCACGCACACACACTCAAATTATTATGCTAATACCACTTGAAATAAATATGCATTTTGGAAACTATATGGAAAAATGAGTATAACTGGGGAACAATATGTCTGTTTGAAGCATATTACTGAAGAATCGGGGAATCCGAAATAATTTGTCCTGGGGAAGAGATTCCAGAGATGTCTTAACAGTGTAATTGTGTCACTTAGGAGTTGCAGAAGTCCCTGAGAGGGTGGAGACCCTGGAACTTACTGCTGATAAATCTCGGAATTTTTTCCTTTTACTAAACCATGGCTTTGGTACCTGAATTTGTTACACTGAGAAGTATTTCAGTGCATTCAGTTTACAGTATTTCTTATGTGTATAACTTGACTTTTTCTTTTCATCCTTAGATGGGAGATAATGCCTGAATTTCCTCAAGAGAGAAGTTCCATTAGTTTAGTCACTTTAAGTGGAGCTTTATATGCTATTGGAGGCTTTGCAATGATTCAACTTGAATCTAAAGAATTTGCACCTAGTGAAGTCACTGACATATGGAAGTAAGTTTAATTTTAGTCACTCTTTCCTGGTCAAAAGTCTTACCTAAAATTGAGGTTTGTAGACACTGGAGGCTAACACTGTCTTTCTGTTTAACTCTGATAATGATCCATAGCGCGGGTTGTAAAGCATTTGTTGACAGATAAAAAAGTTTGTCAGAAAGTAGCCAATAGACATGAGACTTGGATCTAATGACTCCTTCCACCTACTAATTATTTGAGCAGTCCAAGTCACGATCTTCAGCTTCTTTAGAAGAATAAATTGCCATCTCTTAGCAGGTTTAGCCTTGCCAAAAAAAACATTCTTTTGTGACACTGTGATGCAGAAAAGCATGTATACACAGAGGGCTGTACACACTGAGCTGCTGGTAGTCAAGTGAGTAACTGTTCCAAGAGAATCAGAAGTCCCTATCTCCTAGATTTTTTTGAGCTAATCACCGTAGCAGTGATGAGACATCCTATCTCTGCTGCAATTCTTAGTTGCTAATGAAAATTCATTAGCATGTTTTAGCTGGCAGTAGGAAGGAAAACCCCTCAACTTTATATACAAGAATCTGAAGAAATTCAGAAGGAATGCTTAGGGAGGAAGCTTTTTTTAAGCATGACGCAGGTCAGCAACAAGCTTTAGGCACCAGGAAAAGAATAACTTGTGTGCAAGAACATCTTTCTGTTCTGAGTAGAGGACAAAAGCCGCTTTTATTGGCACCCTTCAGCAGATGGTTGCTACAACACTTTGCAACAAGTGGACTTATCCCCCTTTTCATGCATGTGTGCTGAAGCATCAAACTCAAATTTAAAGAAGCTATTTTCTAACATTTTTTTAAATGCAGGTATGATGATGAGAAGAAGGAATGGGTTGGCATACTGAAAGAGATCCGATATGCTACTGGAGCCTCCTGCCTGGCCACACGCTTAAACCTCTTCAAGTTATCAAAACTGTAAACAAAATTCTGGAAGATATTATATGATATGATGAGGGAGTTTTGATAGGCTCTTCTGGTTTTGTTGCATGAAAATGTCCCCACATTGTACAGTTTTGTAGCAACATTTGTAGTCCTACTGGGAACTGTTAAATAGTTCATTTGTCTGTCCATTTCTTAAGATACTTCCTAGCTATCCAGCAACCACTGAATTTTTGCCAGCGTTTAAATTTCTAAAGGGTTACAATTAACGTTGATTAGATTAGGATTTTGGCAAGAACTCAGTTTTCCACTCTGTGAAATTGTAAACAACAACAGTTAGACTTCCTTGCACTCAATATTGGTGGCTTGTCCTCCAAACAATGCGCATGAATTAATTGTTAAGTTAAATACAACTAATAGGTAGCTAATTTTTTTCTAACTGGCTGTTTGTATGGCCAGATTTCTCTTCTAGTAATGTCTGTAAATCCTGCACTCTTCAGTGATATCTTGGAAATATTCTCATCACTGACCTCAAAAAAATAATTTAGCTTGGAATTGAATGTTTTAAACAGAAGTGGCTTAATACTCTGTGGCCTAATAAATGCCTGTCTCAGCCAAAGCTATACTGCTAGACAGAAGAGAGGGTAGAGAGAGAAGTTCACAAGGTTAGTAGCTCTCCTGTTTCACCTACTATGTTTAGACTTCTGATAACAAGGATTTTCCACTTTTTTTTATGCTTTTGTATTTATTTCCAAAGCAAATATTTTATGGAAGTTTTTCTCAGAAATCTGAGGCCAATAACAAGCATTCATGAAGAAGTCCTAAAAGAACTATCTTTAGCAAATAACCTGTGACAGGACTTTTTCATTTACTATAGAGTTGATGCATTTTGATGTTGAAACTTTTAACAATTAAACTTTGTTTTTAAAACTATTAAAGTATCACTTGATGGTGTCTTTTTTTAATTATTAGCTTATCATCACTATCATATTGACAGATCTTAGTACAGCCTTTGCCCAAAATAGAGCACTCAGTTTTCTTCAGAGCATGCTTACCCATTTTTTTGTAGAGTTATCTCTTCAAAGGATTTTTCCATTGGACCAAGAAGGGTGTCATGAATCTAAAGGATTTCATAAATTTAAATATAATTACATCTGATTTAGCAGGAAAACTGGAAAAGAAGGCCATTACACTTGATTGAATAGCAATGCCAACTTTCAAATGAAATTGAATTGTCTTCCTGAGACAGAAGTGAACATAAGCAGAGGCACAGCTATCATAGTTCACTTCAGGATGTTACTGTTCACTAGTACTTAATCTGTGGGGCATTTTCCCTTTAGTACCCAAATCTGCAGCTGTGCTTAGCACCTTTGAATTGTCTCCAGTTAGATCACTGCTTTACACCACCCATCTGCTCTAACACTTGCTGATACAATATAGAAAGAATGAGTACAAAGAATCAAGGACAACACATTTTACTGAATTGCTTTTTTTTTTTTTTGCTTTTCTTCAATGCCCTTTCTGGACCACTCATAAGTTTTAATCCTTTTCCCATTGTGCATGTTCATAACTTTATCCATACATAATTTGAAGAGAACTGGCTTGGTACAGTGACTGACACAACCCTGAAAAGCTCAAACACAACCACCCTGACCAATAATTTCAGCCACTGCCACCTTTCTTACACTTCGAGGCTGCTACTGGAAGGCCACCTGTACAGAAGCAGTCATGTGAGACCTCTGACAGGTAGACCACTTTCTGAAATAATACCTATATTTATGATTGTCTTCTCCATTTTGTACAAAATATAATGCACATAGAGCCTTTCTATGTGCTGTGCCTTCAATGACATTTCCTTAAAGCAGTCATTACATCTCAGAGCCTTTGTCCATTTGATAACCCTAAGTGTTAGACTACCATCTACTCAAGAGGGCTGCCTCAGGAAAAGTACCTTACAGCTTAGATCAGTTCTCTTGGTTTTTCCTGACTTTTCCATTCCTGTCCTGATTGATACTCAGTTAATAAAAAATTTTTCTTCTGCTACTGCATAGTAAAAAAAAAAAGTGTCAGCCAGATGCATAACGGCCAGTTCAGATATGCACTTGCCAGGTTTCAAGTGAAGTGGTAAAAGGATGTGTCCTGCTTCTACTAAATAAGCAAGAAAACATAGCTGGCAGTCACTCTAAAGTGATGGCAGCTGTAGGACAACGTGGCTGCCTCTGGAGATGGGATGATTTCCCAGGCACAACACCCCTGCATTACTGCTCTACAGTGAACATCCTCCTGGCTGTTCTACTTCTTCCTTCCACATCTCAGTGTCTTATGCCTCCTGCACAAACCCTGACCAGGTTTTCAAGTATTGAAGGTGTTCCAGAAGGCTCAGCCATTCTTCTGCACACAGGGTAGGAGAAGCAGCTGAGGGTTCCACACAACACTCCCCCCCCAGTACCTCCGTTCTGAGAATGGAAACTGAATGGCTCTAAAAGCAGCCCTATTCTTAGCAAATCTGCATTTCAGTTTCTTGGTTTCAGAGTACAGACACAGTTTGGTTCCTAGCTGCTCATTCTGTCACATGCTGGAGGACAGACATAATTCCCAGTAGATTGCTGACTCCACTCTTCTAGTCAGTAGTATTTTCAACTTTTTCTGTGGACAGTTTTATGTCTGGCTAAGCCTCTGTGCTATTTATTTAGGAGATAATAATGTAATTTGATTGCAAAAATTGCCATGATTCATGGGCTTGTAATAGCTTCCAGATAATGAGAAATTTTAAGCATCCTTAATCACATCTTCACAGCCCACTGTGACCTGCCTTTTGCAATCCCTAGTGAACTGAGGATTAAGTCATCTGATGACCTTGGCAAGCTGTGGTCCAGCTGATACAGATAAAGAGATCTTTGAAACTTAAGTATTCCAGGATTACGAGACCTTTGATGGCACAGGAACTGTTTTTATAGAAGTACTTTAGATTGCATGTCTGATCCATACAGCTGCTGCCTCAGGTACTCCAGCTGTTCACCTTTTGTTGACAGAGCCATAGAATTCCATTCAAAGTGAGGAATCTGTAGAACAGAATGGTACAAACTGACTTTTAACATTGGTATAAGCCACATACCATATAAGAGCAAAGAAAAGGCTCTCTGATAACTCTTGTTCACTTAAAGATATTTCCCACCTGTGTTCTTCCAAAAGCCTGTCTTACTTTAATACTGAAAAGATCCATTTCTTAGTATAAGATTCATCTTTATGTAAGTACAGTCAGTCTGCTTCCAGGAAGCAGCAGAGTTGCAGAGGTATAAAACAGATGCCCACACAATACAGGCTGTGACAATTCCTTTATACCCTCCCCTCTTTTAAAACCCAAATTGAGAAAAAAATCCCAGGTCATGGTAGTTTGTAATGCTAATGTACCAGACTGGAATGGTGTATCAGTAGTATAACAAGAGAAAGGATGATTATTCTGTTTAAAAAAACCCAACCAACAAAACCTAAGCTTAAAGAAGGATTCTAGCTAAAATGAGGTTAGGTGAATAATTAAATATATAGGAGCCTCTGCATTAATGAGTCTTCATTTCCCAAATGTTTTAGTGCTGGTGGTGAATTATCTCTGGCCTCTAGGTCTCCCTGTCACAGCACTATCACTGCAGCAGACAAACAGCATCCATATCCCATCTGGCAGCTGCCAAAATTGTCTTATCAGTCAAGAAGAGTATGTTAAACCTTTTTCTACCATAGAAATCTTCAGTGAATTGAACTGAAACTATCATTTCACCTTTTCTCCCTTACTCAGGCTACAATGAGATTGCTAGTTTGCCTGCAGTAAGGTCAGACTGAGACCTTCTGACTTCAGTTTTGCTTCACCCTCTTTCAGAGAAGGTGTGAGTTCTATGAAGCCCTTACCCCATTTTGAGAACAGCTTAGAATTTCCCCCCTAAATACAAAATTTGCTGTCTCCAAGTAGGTGCTTTTAACGATAAAATTGTCTCTAAATCTGCTGTGAAGAAAGTGGATCATCTTGCACTGCTGATACAATGCAGGAAGGACACAAAGTATTGCTGACTGCTCACCTGAACTACTCGGTACCCCAGCATTTCCAGGTGTCGCTTTTTCACGACAGGTTCTCCTTTCAGATGACGTGAATAATCTTTGCTAAAAGCTCTTGAATCAAGAAATTCCAAAGCAATTCTGCAAACAGTAAAAATGTGCATTTACTTTCAGGTCCTACCTGAATAGCAACAAGTGATAGTTCTGATTCGGTATTTATAGTTGCAGCAAGACTAGATAAACCAGACAATTCTCAGAAAATGAAAATTAAACAACTCCCTGGAATTAGACAAAACATTTTCCTCCTATTTATCTAGAGATACTTGAATTCAGAAAAAGCATTTTCTCCCTGCATCTGTTTTTGTTCCAATTGTAAAAACAGCTAACCAGCATTTTCAAGGCTTACATTTGAAGAGGTGGGAGGAAAACAGTATTCCCATCTCATGAAACACATTTCAAGAAGCCTGTACTGGGTTTGGCTGGGAGGTACTTTTCTTCATAGCAATTCATATGGTGCTGTGTTTTGAATTTGTGACCAGAACTGTTGATAGCACACTGATATCTTGGCTACTGCTGAAAAGTGCTTGCACAGCATCAAGGCCTTCCCTGTTTCTCCCTCTGCACCCACAGTGCACACAGGCTGCATCGACAAGAGCTTGGGACATAGCTGGGAGGGAACCTCACTGCCCAAAGCAGTATTTCACACCACACAACACCATGCTCAGCAGTAAAGCAGAGAGCACTTCTTCCCACAGAGCCATTGCTCTGGCACAGAGCTGTAGGTGAATGACTGCATGGCCATCACTTGCTTTGTTTCCCCCTTTTTTTTCCCTTCACTTACTAAACTGCCTTAACTGCAGCCCAGGAGTTTTCTTCCTTGCTGTTACCCTCCACATTCTCTCCCCCATCTCACTGCAGGGGCATGAGCTATGGCATGCAAATAGAAGGGAGCAGCTGTGGCTGACCCACCACACCCCAGAAGGCTAAACCTCATGAGACTTTGGAAAAAGGAACAGAACATTGGGACATGAGCATCAAAAACCCGGTCTAAACTGGAGGTAAGTTTGGAAGCACTAATGTGCAAGAATTCAATGTGCTGACCTTTGAGCTCCTGGTGGCAGAGCCTTTCTCCCTTCATCCTTGATGTCATGTCTCAAGTGTATTCCCCCCACACCATCCAAAGGTATATTCTGAGCCATATAGGAAATAGGGGTTTTATTTATATCCAGGACACACTCAAAATCTGCCAGAAAACAAAACACACCTGTTTACTGACAAAATAAAAGTGAAAGAATTTGACCTGTACATTTATTTACTTCTAGAAAAACTGATAGCCATAATTAGAGATACCCAACATTATTTATACAATAAAGAACTTTTTAGAAATTGTATTTTATGCAACAATTTATTCTTTGCAATATCTTGTGTTATCTCGAGGCCATATGACCAGGAGCTTTCTAATCTTAGTGGTAACAGTGATATGAAAGGACTCCATAACAATTTTTATAGTATTAACGTCTCACCTATTTCATAGTAGTATGGTGTGAGAACAGATATTTTTGAGTAATGGTTCCCTCCTAAGATCTCTGCCAGCATTCTGTGAATATGTTGTCGATGTGTTGAGTTTATTCGGCTCATGCCTACAAAGACAAAATAAAGAATTCATACATCCAAATTTCCACAGCCAAAATTCTAAAAATAGTGCTTTGAGACATTGTATTTTTGACAGCCAGGCTACTGAATTAAATATTTTCCACAGTTCCTGGGTGTTAATCCATCATAAGAGACAAAATGATTATATTTTAGCTAGAAAGTGGCAGGTGGATGCTATTAAGTAAATTTCAAATCCAGACTCTTGATCCCAGGATTTTTTCATTCACATACTACAAAAACTTATGTTTTAGGTTTCATCCTGGTGGCTTTTGTTTGCTTCTAATTATGTTTAGACATGTATTTACTCACCTTGTGTTTATTACAGCCATACCACACTATCTGCCACTTCTCTGCCCATTGCAGATTACCACCATGCTCCATTAAAGATCTTCAGTCTTAGAAACAAAGCAGCTGAATTCTAGGGATAGCACAGCATGAGAATTCTCCCTATGAGAATTAGTGGAGGAGATGCTGTGTTGGCATTAGATGGATTTTCTGAATAGATCACTATTCTGAAAGATCTCAGCTGCTACACTTGATCACTAGCCTACTTCTCTGTCTCTCATCCCTGATGGACCTTGATTCTTGTGATGAAGAAGGGAGGATCAAGTTCAAAAGGAGGTAATAAAAATGTTTACCTTGGAAAATTTAAGTCCAATGTTCAGTTTTGTAAGTGAAGCAGGGAGCAAAATGACCTGTCTCTCCCAGTACAGAATGATCCTCTTCCTGCCTTTCCATCCTTCATGCCATATACACTGTTTCTGTGTATTTAAATTGAATTCTTCTGCAGAAATATCCCATCTCTATTACATTAATTCAAACAAGGAAAAGCAGTTTGCTCCCAGTTGCACCAAGAATACAAGCTCAGCAGAGAGGGGTGTGCCTCTATTATGTGCTACTGTCAGCATGATGGTTTTGGAAGAAACCTCTAGTATATTGTTTAAAAAATAGACTACTATGAGTAACAAGGGCAGCTTTTCATGGCCTAAATTACTTACTGTTATGAAAGACACGTTGGCAGTATGGCTCATGAAACCAAGGGATGTGAAACTCTGGGCATTCCAGACAGACTGCTCTGTTCAATTTCATGAGGCTTAAATGGACCCTCTTCTTCACCGTTTCAGGCAGGACTGATTTAAAAAAAACAAAAAAATAATCCATAGAAATGTGTGAGCTGAAATGTGAAAAATCCAACAAATCGAACTAAATGGTAACATCTGAATTTCTTACTAGAAATGCAAATATCTGTATACTATAGCACTTAAAAAACTCATGCTGCAGAATTTTAGAAAGGTTCTCAAAATCCCTGAGAAAATAAATGAAAAAAACACAGTTCGGCTCAACATTTAGAACAATAGCAAGACAGAAGATAGAAATTGCTTCTATTGTATAAATATAATTAAGAAGTTGAGGGCAAAATGGCAAGAGTACATTGATAAGGAACAACGTAGAGGTAGAGAGGAATGAAACAGTCAAACACTCTGCCTCTTATTTTGAGAGAAGAGACAGATAGGATTTATTTCTTGCAGACAAGAATCCCACATTATTCCTTCAGCTTTGTGACTACTTCTAGTAATAAACACCACAGTCAGGTAATGTTATTTCAAATAAAACTGAAGAATTAATTAAATACTGAGTGCAGTAAGTTGACTATAAAATTAATTTTATCTTACTTACAGGTCTGTACTTTTAAAACAAAGAACATATTTTTGTTCATTCCTTCCCTATTAGCACTCAAATTATGACTATATTATATAGAGGGTGTCTTTCCTAAAAACAGAATCATTTAAAGAGTAATTCTACATCTCAAGTCATACGTAAACCCAAATTGCATTTTATGCCAAATGCTACACAATCAAATTCATCAAAAGCCAGATAGCTACCTTTAAGTTGGGCATCCAATGTGCTTAGGAAAGAAACGTTAAATATTGTCATTATGAGAACTGGAGGAAAATACCCAGCCATTGCCAAAACATGGGCAAGCAGCACCAAGTGGTAAGCTTCAAGGTGACCTTGAAAAACCAGAGAGAATCCCATATTAACACATGACAAAGCTGAAAGGATTTCCAATGCCCATTCCCTGGCCTCTCAAATCACCTGGTTTTCTCTCTTAATGTACAACATAAATCCATACATGCTTCCTTTACAATTTTAACTATTTCTTTGTGATGAAATGCAAAATGTGTCCTGCTCCCAAATGATCATTCCTCAGGGAACACAACACTTCTGTCCAATAACAGCACAGTGAATTAATCAGAATTTTCACTGACATTTTACTATGCCAAAAGTCCTTTGCTAGTCCCTTATCAATGGTCATTTTTAACAGGTGAAACAAAATCCAGAATTGAATATTTATCATGGTTTAACCCCAGTAGGCAGAGTATTAGTGGTAACATACTTACCTTTTATTTGCTCAATGAAAGTACCATTCTATTCCCATTTTTATTCAGTAAAATCTTTGTGTATTGCACTTACTCAAGTTAGAAGTAAGATGTTGGATACAACTCTTAAAGAATTCTTCATTGTCAGGAGGGTCATAATTCAAAGTAGAGAAAAGGAAGAGAATAAAATAGATTTCAGAGGGGGGAATCTGAAAAAAAAGACATCCTAAATCAAGTTACTGCAAAATATCCTAATATTGTTTTATAATAAAGAAAAGCTTTGAAATTAATTCAGAATTTAGAGATTTAAGACTAGATGAACTATTTTCCAATTTTTTTCTTTGGTCAACTTTTCCTGGAGAAAATAAGAAAAAACTAATAGTTGAAATTGCAGCCAAAACTAAAACTTAAAATTTATTTCATATAGGTGATCCAGGTGTTTCTATACACTTAAAAAACCTTTTGAAAAGGTTTTGCATTAAATATTCTTAAACTAAACTGCAACAGAATAAAATTGAAGATTTATATGAACACTAGATTGAGAATGAGAAAAAAGGTAGTAAGAAAAAAAGAGTAATTTTGCCCAAATAGACTATTAGGGAAATCCCCACAACAGTGAGTACTGTTAAAATATCCACCATGTGATGTGACTATTTATGAAGAAGTTTAAAAACAATTAAGATGGTCAAATGTAAAGTTGAATGTAAAGGATTATGGCTCACCTAACACTGAGTGAAAAATAAAAAAGAAATTAAAATTAATTATAAGTGCAAATTTATATACATAGAAGTAAAACAGCTTTAAGTGATCACCAGAAAAGATGATCTCCAAATCAGCTACACTGAAGAAAACTTAAAAATGTGTGTGGATTGTGCTCTTAAACACATCAACTACTAACTGTCCTTTCTTACTGAATAACTCACAGTAGGCAGAAAGAAAATCTGTGATACCTTGTCTATATTTTCAACAGTCACAGAAGCTATCCTGTCAAATAATGCAGGACATCGGTGGTCTGACTTAATGAGAAAAAAAGACAAGGGTAAAACATTTGCCCATGTTATTTGATCTATCAAGTGTCGACACATGGCCAACGTTTCCTCACTCAGGACTTCTTCAAACCACTCTCCATTGACATATGGAAGTTCTTCCAACAGCAGATTTAGGTTGTTGGCTTTCTGAAGCCTCTGAAATCCACAGTCATTGAGTTTTTGCAGAAGCTTGGCACATAGCTCAGAACTGTTTTGCCAGTGCAACTGGCCATGGTGATTCCATTTGACAAGAGCAGTAGCAATGCAATTCAAATGATGGAGTCTGCATTGAGGCAAAACTGCTGCTGCTTTGTTTATAATCATTTCTTCCACTTGAAGAGATGGAAGCATGGCCAGAACACGAATCACAGCTGCAAAATCAGCAGGTATCACACTAGATTTTAAATAACTATAAAAGAGATAGAAATAAAAAGTGCATCAATAGTGACAAAGTGCAAATGTTTAAACAAAACCAAAAAAAACATACTTGAAACTTCTAGTTTAGAAGTCAAAAACTGCACATCAAATATAAAATAAGCAAAATATTAATGACTTGGCAGAAATCTGCACTTTTTTTTCAGTGAGATTAACTTCTGCCTTCTAATTTATTCAAAACTGAAGAAGGGGAAGAAGAGAGTGAAGCAGCTCAGTCAGCTGGTGAGACTCCAGCTGTTACTGATAAACACAGAAGTTCTTAGTAAGGCCAGAAGGTTCACATTCGTTAAGGTTATCTGCAGGTTTATGGGCCTGCTTAATTTCTGTGATTTCTGTCCTAGGCAGCACCAGCTTTTTGAGGTGCCTGAGAAACATGAAGACATCATCCACCAAAAAAAACGTACAGCCAAGGCATTACACTCCCATAGAGGCTGAGCAATGAAAACAGCTGACAACTTTCTGTTGTTCTGTACAAGCCTAAGAACTAACTGGACAGTTCTTCAATCAAGAGTACTTCTGTGTCACACCTTCACTTGTCCCAACCAAGGCATTCTGTCTCTTTCTCGTTACTTCTTTTGTCAAACATCAAATACAATATTAATATCTACCCATCCTATCAAACACCAATAAAATTTATTGTCATTTCAACATCATTATATTATAGTCAAAAGAAATAGGGGGAAAATATTTTTTAAAGGTATCATTTATATTAGCAGATACTTTTGAGTCTATAGTCAAGACAATATCTACTTTCCAGTGTCTGATTTATGTTTAATAGAATTGAAAACTTCTAACAGTTTGTTACTTCTTAGCACTTTATGGGAACAAAACACTAATATCATAGATTGCTATTTAAAATCTTAAGCAGAGAACTGTTTAAAACTCAAATAGCTACATTTCCAAGAATACACACTTACCCTAATAGTAACATTTTTAGTTTGGCAAACAGCTCCAGATCCTGGCAATGCAACGCCACCAAGTACTCTGTTAACTTTACCAACTGTAGTACATGATAGCCATCCAAGTTTTTGTGCAGAACAGAAGCCAGTCTAAATACGAAGAGGAAAAGATCTCATGGTATTAAGCTAATACAAAAGATACTGCAAACCCAAACATGCCACATGAAAAACGGGTGTCCTGTGGTGCACAGTGCCTGTGTGGAGGGTTTCACACACCTGTACTCCTTTCCACACCAATTCTGACACCTAAAACAGAGCAGCCTCTCTCCACTGACTGAATTGTAAAATGAAAGCCCTCATCACAACAAATCAGATACTTCACACTAGTAACTTCTGTTGCAGATTTCACAATCAGTTAAATTTAGAGTGGACTAAGAACATAATAAACAACAACAGCATCACCAGCCTCAGCACCACCTCACATTACAGTGGCTGCTACAGCTGTGTTGGTCTAAAGCTGCAGGGGGGGATAGATTTGTAAGGAAAGATAACACTTTAAGACCTTCTTTAAAAGACAGTGAGACTCAAGAAGAAAAGGCATTAATGCACCTGGATCTTCCTTTTAGTATCCCTTTGCTCCACAGGACACAAGTATGTCCCTTTTCTTTCAAGGATCTATTTGACTCATACAACTACCTTCAGCTCAATAACTGTTCACAACCTGCACTTAACTCTGCTGTATCTATGACATATCTAATGCTACATCTTCTGTGCCTAAAACATCAATTTCTTTTTCATTCACTGTATGACAGACACTACCTCTCCCTATAAGGAGTTTTCAGTTCAAAACTGCAGACAATGGGGCCCAGGTTCTTAAAAACACAAGTTTTAATAGTCCAAAATAGGACACAATTTTTGAACAAACAATTCACAAAAGTAACAGGATCTCCAAGACAGGACATGTTCTCTGCAACTTACTACATTTCATTTGCACTCTCATGAGTTTACAGTAATTGTTAGAGGCTAAGTTTAGTGCAATAGGATCACACATTTATAAATTAGGCAGATACTGTACGACAGTAACCTGGTAAGGGTGAAATGCCTGTATTTGAAATTCCTAAATTGCCTCAATTACTTCTGGGTCAAGCTACAATATTCTAAAATCTGTAACAGCCAATAACTTACAGTGTAGAAGCACTTGTGTGCGATTTACTCACTGCTCCTAACTTACTGGATATGTCATAGTTTTCCAGCATGAAATGGAAGTCTACCTAGAGAATACAACTTAGTAATATCAAAAAAATTACTTTTGGAGTAGATGAGAATTTCTGCATTTCATTTTCTGCATAGTCTTCAATATCATCAGTACTTGGTGACTGCTAAATTCCTCTGCCATGTGTACTGCAGTTACTAGCAACCTAAAAAGGAAAAGACATATTTTCCAATGAAAAACAGTTGAAAATCTCTGGCAAAGATTGCAGCCATTTTCTTTACCTATGAGGAGAAGAACCAAAGACTACTTCTGAAAGCAAAATTCTCCCAAACTAGAGACTTTTGTTCTGCCGACTTTTCTTCTAAACATTTGGACTGTCCAGCACAGATAAAGGGGTGTGAGTGTGTTGGATCAGTGCATATTGTTCTGATGTTAGAAACCAGTGAGTCAAACAATTCTAAAAGTAGACAAGCAGTAGGGAAGGTACTCTAAGGCACAAAACAATTCACGATCAATCAGCAAGCTACAGATAACAGAATTAAACATGAACTGAGCTGGTTCTGTGATAATTAAAGCCAATGTTTATCACAAACAATATTAAAAAAAAGTTAAGAAAAGCTTTTGGAACTAAATCAGCTATGGCAAAACCAACACAGGCTTCCAGCATGTCCAAATCTCTGAATAAAGGAAATGTTCATGAAGAGAAGTATGAAAATATGACTCATTGTAATTAATACAGAAAATTCTGCCTAGCACTGCAGGCTTTGAGAGATCCATGAGTAATACCACCCCCAAACAGGATTTTGTGGCACAAGAAAAACAGGCAGAGAAAAAAAACCAAAACTGTCACACAATACTATGCTTTAAATAAATTCTGAAGCGTTCCCTGATGACGATCTCTCGTAAAGAATAGGATATCAGCAATCTGGTACAGGACAAGACTTTGGCTTTTTTAGATACTGACAGTCTTAAAAAGGAAAAAGCAACAAATATCCCTGCGTCTATTTCTCAGGAGAAAGACAGAAAGGTTTTTACTACCACTCAGTGTGAAAGGAAGTCTGTAGTCTAAGAGACAGAGCTGCAGGATGGCCTTGCATAACAGCACTCACATCCTCCTTGACTGATGGATCTGATTCAACTTCTTAATAAAACACACTGTTTTGACAGTGTTTCCATTATGAAATCATCCATTGCTACAATGTTACAACCAGGAAATACAAGGCTCAGCTCACAGATGGCCTCAGAAATTCCTCCAAAAACTAATATGCTTTTTAGTTCTGTGCAAGAATATATAATAAATAAGACAAAATTATTAATAAATTTACCTTTCTCGAACCTTGGATCCTGCCATAGGCCCAAGAGAAAAAAATAATTTTGCAAATGTTTCAGGATCATAATGATCATCTACAGTTTCAGATAGCAGCTGCTTAGCAATCAAGCGGAATTCAGCATTGTCAAAACCCAGCTGCTCATACAGTCCAAAAATATGACTAATACTGTGTATATCAAGCTGGGAGGCACTTTCAAGGAAAATCTTGTTGCATTTTTCTAGCAATGGATGATATCTCAGTTTAACATTTTGAAGAAACTGTAGTATTCTTCGGGCATAGTTGAAGTGGACTTCATCCTTTTCTTCTAAGAGCTGTTCAGCCTTGTGTAGTAATCGATCTCGAAAACTCTCTGTGATAACTTCAGATATGCTGATCATCAAAACTGACAAGATCCTAAAAAATTCAAAAGGTTTTACATATATGTGTTGAACATAATAAGCAATGCATTTCAGATTCATTAAATGAAGTGCACAGAGAAGGAAGGGTAGTTAAGGTGTTGCTGGCTTCTGTGCAAAAAGAATTTTATATCTAATGCAGAAAAAATGGATGAGCAAGAACCATTTATCCTACTAAAGTAAAAATTCTGCTTTCAGTGAACTTCTGAAACGAATCAAATTTTTTCATCCATCACTAACAAAGTTACATAGGATAAAAGCATTTGCCTAAGGCAAGACCCTGATTTGCCTGATTCATATTTGCAATACCTCTAATGTTCAACAGACACTAAAGAAGCCCAAACAATTCATAAGTGACAGCATGGGGAGAAGAGTCATTGTCACCCCTAATGAAAGAATCTCTTCCTAAGGGAATAAAACTAAGACCACAGAGAAAGTGATTTCACTAAAGAAATGTGGTCCTATTCAAGGAGTTTCATAAGCAGGCTCCTCACATCTGAAAAAATCTGTTGGGACTGCTTGTGCTATATAAAGCAGAAAAAAGAAAGAGGAGCCTTTGCTCTAACAGCCCCAGGGGAACAGAAACAATAAAAAAATGAGCTTGGTCTTTGACTAGGGTTATGTTATGAAGGTTATGTGCTAGACATGCTAGCAAGAAAATTTATTAATTCAACTTGACCAGAAAAACAATGCTCTGAAGATAAAAAAACACAATATTGCTTTAAAACCTCCTATTGCTATTAACAAGGCTGTGTCATAGTAGAGAAACTATCAAAGTCAAGGGAGAAAAAAATCTTCTGGCGAGAACTCAGTCTCTAAATTATCAAATATCAATTATCAAATATTTCTAAATAGCTGCTCTACTGTAAGTAGAACAGTGGAAATTAATTAAATCTTTATAACCTAAACAATCAAGCAGTAGTTTTAATCACTGAGATTGGTTAAAAGGAAATTCTCATAAAGTCATTGGGAAAATGCATTCACTAGTCAATCAATGCACAAATACAAAACATTTCTTTCCCACAAACTCCCAAGTGAAGCAAAGCAACCTCCAGTTCAGAAAAAGGGAAAGTCTTCAGTAAAGACAGACCAGTAACTGAAACATTTTGCTGCTTCTGCCACTTACCTTATATCCTGTATAGAATCCAGCTTCATGTCCACAATGTGAGCTACTTGGCCAATTAGGGGACTTGTGTGCCTGTGTTGCTTGTATAAGCACAGGGCAAATTTAGACAGAGCGGGCAAACTAAGCCTGTCAAGACATTAAGGACAGTCAGACAGGATAGCTACCTTTTAAGAGTTCAATAACTAAAAACAAAAATCTATTTTAACAATTTTAAAAACCAAGGTTATAGCCAAATTACAAAACAACAAAGTATCTAAGAAAAAAAATTAGATGTTTAATATTAAAGCACATTGTGTATATGGAGTTCTAAAAGAATTAGCTGTCCTTCACTTAACTAGCCTAAGAAATCTATAAAGATTACATTCTCAAGTAATGATGTCAAATGGATAAAATGAATGTGAGCAATTTATTACTTTAATATAATTTTGCTTTCAAGCTACACTGTATTTATTTACTCATCAAGATGCTCCACATATCAATAAGAGGCAATTCTATGATGCTGGTGCCAAGACTGGCACTCGGTTCTGCCATGATCCCAAGATTAAAGAATGAAAACTAGAATATCATCCCCTCCAAAAAAAAAAAATCAAAAGAAGACAACAAAATACAACAACAAAATGCACAAAGGGAAAATGTTGCTGTTTAAATACAAAATGCTTTTACTAAAATTGAGATAAGCATAGTTCTAACAACCATTTAAGATCTGGGCAGCAAGCATTGATACAAAATTGTAAATATGAGGACCTGTAATTCACTTCAAACATAAATCTACACAGACAATATATTTCAAAATCTCAGATGTTGGACCCTGTTGTTGCAGTATCTGAATCTCTCAAGCATTTGTGTATCAAAGTCTATACATATAATTTTCAAACCCTTCAAAAATACAACTGATTTTTAAAACACTAATATGTTTTAAACATAGATACTCTTTGAGAACTCTTACATAACCTCACATGCTTGCAACTTATACCTTTT
Source organism: Thryothorus ludovicianus (assembly GCA_013397245.1). Lineage (NCBI taxonomy): Eukaryota > Metazoa > Chordata > Aves > Passeriformes > Certhiidae > Thryothorus > Thryothorus ludovicianus. Next base: position 705,341 of record VZTB01008041.1, on the reverse strand, counting down.
ACAAAGCACAGCAGGGAAACACTTGCCTTTCTAATCTTTTCCATGCTTCTGCAACAAGCACTTTTACTAGAGAAACGTGGCCTTCAACATTGAGCCTTCAAAATAAAGACAATAATTTACTTCAATAGTTATAAAGAAACAAGACACACATCCTCTCATTATTTATCATAAAGTTTTACTTATCCATCATTCCCTCCAAAGAGATTATAAACATTTGCACATGAATAAACAGAATTCACAATAATCATAAAACATATTTACTGGGTCTGCAAAACAGATCTGTTCTGCCTGTATCTCCAAAACTGGAGCATAGGACATTATTCTGTCTGTGTCACACAGTCAAGAGTACAGAGGCTATGGCAGGGCAATCTCATCACAGTCTCCTTAGGAGATAGTTCCATAGTCAAAATTCCCTCTCTTTTTATTACCAAATACAAAATGTATTTAATGCTCTTTACCTCAGGATGCTATACAAGGTGTCCACTATCACCTCATCTTCCATGTGTTCCACCTTGTTTTCTGCCAAAATGCAAAGGGCAAGAAACTGGGAGTGATTTCTTACATAGTCACTAGTCCTTAAGAGAAAGGGCCTCTTCTTTTGCAATTGCCACAGCACGTTCAATGCAACTCCCACGTGCTTTTCAGAAAGTCTGGCCTTGTGCCTTCCAACGAGGCTGAACACTTCATCTTCATGGGTGCAGCCATTTATCTGGCTCAGAAGCAGATCACTACACAGAGTCCGAGCTTGGTGACGTCTCAGTGTAAACAAGCAAACCTGCCTCAAGGCCAGCATTTTGCTCTGCCTACCAGCTAGCTTTGAAGTGTCCAGAAAGATTCTTCTTTCACTCTTCACAGTAAACCATGCTGTAAAAACAAGAAACTCAAACATTTGAAAATCAGAAGACCATTTTTCTTTGATCCTGTATGGTCATTTTATTAAGAAGTTAATTCTGAGGTACCTGTAATGAGAAAGTATCAAAGCACTTAATTTCAGTCACAATGTACATGTCTCTACATAATGATGTTCTAAGCAAGGTAAACTTAAGAAGAACCTACAGCCTGGATCCTTCTCATAGAAAAGCTCCCAACAACGAACACTGACATGATCACAAGTACTATGAAGTTAGTCCACTTGGTAAATTTTCAGATTTAGAAAACTGCCTTTAAAGGGCATACATGCTATCAATGCTACTACCAAGAAGGAAAAGCTGAAGATCTTAACATGCCAGCACTGCATGACTAAGAGAAGCCATAATCCCAGACTGGGGTCCAGGAACTGCCAGAAAATACAACTATTGGTGATAAAATGAAGTGAGATGGCTTCTAGTCAAGAAGGTTGGTCACCTTTGTATTACAGGATACTGATCAATCACACACTATCAGCTGCAATTGCCATTGCATTAAAGAAAAGCAACCTGATTCCAAATTATAATGAAAGCTACAGCCCTATCTAATGAAATTTATTAAATATTCATTTGTTTTCTTAGAATATACCCCAATTTGTCCATAGTGCTAAAAACTATGTATTCTACAGCCTACGCAATTGAGTCCAAGCTGCCGTACACAAAGCACTGGTGATAAAAGTCTTGGTACACAAAAAAAAGCCTCATTACATTCCCTCAACAAAAAGTCTAGAAGACTTGCATTAGAAGATATAATAATTAACAACTAAAATTATGAATACCTTTAGCAAACTTGAATGCTCTTCAACTGTAGGCATGATTCCATCAGTGCAATGTTATCAAGGCAACAGCAGCAGTACCCACTAAGTCTGCTGAGGAAGAAAAAACTTTATTTGTACAGCCTATGCAAGGCACTGAAATCATTCCAGAAAGATGGGTATAGGTGGATTTCCTCTGACATCTGTACAATCCTCTTCTTAGAACAAAAAACCATAAGGCATATTGCACTACACTGCTGTCACTGACACTGGAGCAGATACAAGGAAAGCTAAAATGAAATAGTTTTAATTCATGATCTGCTATAATAGGATTTTTTTCCTTTCCTATGCAAAAGGAAAGGGTACAAAAAAAAGTACACATTTTTCACACGCTATGTAATAAGTACTTTTTATAATAATGATTTGCTTTATAGTCCCTATTCAGGTATTGCTTTTCTTTTTCCCATATGGTAGTTGCCTTCAGAAAGAATTTACTTCCTACAGTAGTGGCAAGCTAAGCTGCAAGAAGCCAGGATAAAGCAGATACCTGAAGAAAAGATAAAAACCTTCAGGCTCCGCTTCCTGTAAATCCACGTGACACATCCTTTCTCTTTCTCGGGCTGCAGAGGACCTTGTATCCCCTATCCTATGGATGGGGAAGCACGATCTCTGTCTAAAATAATTTGCAGGAGGAATATTTCTCTATCCCACTGAGCAGATGCAAGTGATTTACCGCCTACTTTTATACAATTTTAAATCATATTAAATTCCAGTATCTTTCAAAAAGTTCATCAATAGAAAACATTGGATGTTTCCAAACATTCAATTACATAGAGTAAAACCAGGAAATGGATCTACTTAAAGAACTATTTCCAAAATGTTCTACTTACCAGGCAAAGCACACGCTAGAAGGACAAGAAGGAATTTAAAATTATTTTCTATCGGTTGAAACACAATAAGCACTTTCAAGGCTGTATTACGAGACACAGTGAGCCAGGAAGTCTCCCAAAAAGGAGAAAATGTGGACACTCACCACTCCCCAAGTGTAAGAGCTACTAGAGATTTAAGTAACTAAGCCTTAAGAGAGCCGCTTGTGCAGTACAGACCCCGAGTTGCCTCAGTTCCCGTGGGCACAGCCGCGGGCAATACAACACGCCCGTCCCCGGGTACCAGCGCTAGAGCCGCACCGCCGGCGGGAGAGCCCGCCCGCTCCGCCACCGCGGGCAGCTCTGACCCGGGAGAGCCCCACAAAGGGCGTGGGGAGGCGCCGAGCCGCCACACTCCATCCCCGCCTTCCATCCCCGCCTCCGGGGCCGCGGGCACCGCCGAGGGGCGCTCCCTGCGGGCGGCGGGCACCGGGCGGGCGGCAGGCATCGAGAGGCACCGAGAGGCCCCGGCGGGCGGTACCGGGCGGCACCAGGCGGGCGGCAGGCACCGAGAGGCACCGGGCGGGCAGGCACGGCCCAGCTGCGGCCGGCGCGGGGCGGCAGCGGCTGCCAGCGCTGGCTTCAGCGAGAGCTCGTCTCACGGCAAACTCCACCACCGGGCGGGGTTGAACGAGAAGGCGAAGGAGGCAGCGGCAGGGGCGCAGAGCCCGATCGGAGGAGAAGCTCTGTCTCACCTTCGCGCAGGACGCTCCGAGCCGCAGCCCCGCTCTCTCCACGTGCACCGCCGTGCACCGTGCGCATGGCCCGGGCACTGCGCCGCCGGGAGCTGCCGGGAAGCCCAGGGAGAAAGGGGAAAGTCCGGCCAGAAAGGCGCTCTGAAGGAAATAAAAATAATAATTAAACAGGCCTGAGGTTTGACTGTTGTATATTAAATAAAGCAACGTTTTCATAATTCATTCTGAAGGGATAAAATGTCTTCCCTCCTTAGGAAAAGCATAAAAGGACTGAAGTTCAGAAGGGTAAAGTTGAAGAGCTAGGCTTTATTGTACTGGAATTAATGTTATTTTATTTTACAAATTTTATTTTTTTTTTTTATGCTTTGCAACAATAAGTTTAAAATGAATGAGTTTTGGGAGACAAATCTAACATATCTTGCAACAAGTACGTTGCTTATGTTGAATTAGCTCCAGGTCATCTTTCTGGACCTTTTCTCACCACCACTGATAGCAGCAGACATTTAGAAAGAATGATAACAATCTCAGCTTGCTCTACATTCTATCCAAAAAACTGAACTAGGACTATTACCATGACCAGTTCTGACCAGCTCAATTGCAGCTGTCTATCAAATATTTGGGGTTTTTACATTTTGTGTGTCACCTCCTAAAATACTGGATGCCTATGAATATGGAACTCAGACTGATAGAATAAATTCTAAATTATTTATTACAGGTCTGTGGTGTTTTAGAAAAGGAGCTTTTTTTTTTTTTTTTTTAACTGGATTAGTTAGAATTTTTGTAACTGTGGAATTTGTAACTTGGACAGCTTCTGTATCCTCCTGCTAACAAATTCCAGACATGCAAGTAACAGAGCAAGACCCAAATCCTGTCAGGTGAGCTCAAAGGGTGGCACATAAGGTATCTCTTTCAAGAATGTCAGGCCTTGTGCAAACTCACACAACAATTCAAAGGCATCTGACAGGAAAACCGTAGCAGAAAACAATTCCATGTTCATATGAAGGAGACTTCTGTAAATCATACAGATTTTTCATTTACAAGATGCTGAACTTTTTGACTTGTGAAGTACATTTGGATAAAACAATGCCTAAACCAATTGCTAGATAAAATCATGTAAAATTTTAAATTGGACACATAGGGGAGGAAAGAGAGACTTAAGAAAGCGTGCTGTGCTGAAGCCAGTGTTGATTTACTGAACAGATGTTCACTCAGCTTCTTCAGGATTTCACAAGTCACAGGTGTCAGTTTCACATTTAATTTTTTTTTTTTTACAGAAAACCATGAGGAGATCATTAGGTCTTCTGCTTCTAACGAACTTCTCATCAGCCAGTCACGTAACTTCCATTACTTCCCATTACGTGTGTGATTACTGACCCAAATGCCTCCTGGTTTGAATTAAAACCCATCAAAGGAGGTACATCCTTCAGTGCCAGTGTGAGTTAATTTTGAAGGTGCTCACAACACCAGGTATTGTCATAAACTTAGCAGCCTTAGATAAATTCCTAATTCCTATTTCATGGCAATATTACTAAGGTAACTTAACTTTGAATTGCAGTACGTACGTATGGGATACTATTATCAGTTACTCTTTTTTTGCACAGTTGGCCTAAATTCCCGGTTTAATTCTTTACAAGCCCTAGCGAGGTGCACTGCTGGAGGAACCCTGAGCGCTCCCAGCCCCGTGCACGACGGTCCATTTATCAACCCTTGGCCATTTCGTCGCTGCCGGGGGTAGACCAGCGCTATTCTCGAGCACGTTTGGCCAGAAAGGGCCCGAGTCCCTGGCGCGCTCCAGCCTCTCCGGCTCCTTCCCGCGCCGCGCTCCGGCCCGGGGCCCGCGGGAGGGCGGAGCGCCGCTGACGAGCCCGAGGAGGCGGGCACCCCTCCCCCAGTGGTTCGGGCTCCTCGCTAGCGGCCCACGCCGCCGGGCCGGGCCGGGCCGTGCCGCTGCTCGGAC